>JABXJD010000160.1:947500-1393519 GCA_013375575.1 Percina caprodes | reverse complement strand
AAACCATCTGAGCTAACCGGCCGGCTTTTTAAGTGTTTAAAAGAAAAATTTACAGAAAAGAACCATTTACAGAAAAGAACCAGGCAAAATCAAGCAGAATTGGGCCAGTTCTGGATGGTCTACCTGAATGTGTATGGTTTGTAGTGATTGCATATGTTTTTGGCCCTGCAATAAAAACATGGGAAGCATAGCTAGAGAGTCCAAACCAAGATGCAACATGTTTTGATTGCGTTTTGGAGCTAGACAGGAGTCCCTAACCATGAAGGGACTTGAACCCTCAATCTTCTGATCCGAAGTCAGACGCCTTGTCCATTAGGCCACATGGTTCTACAACAATGATATTTCCAAATCTGAATTTCTACGGTTTAGCTGAAAATTAGAAACAAGGTACATTTGTAAAAAGTAGACTAACTAGGTGGCCAGTTAGCTTATTTTGAAGGAAATAGATTGAATGCTAGGCACATCAGTTACCTGTGTCTCATATTTGCACTTGCTGAGCAAGCAACCTTGCAACTATCTCTGACTTTGCAGGTTACCATGACATGTAGACTGCAAATGCATAGACAATGCTAAATGAACAGAGCTGGCCAGTATGGGGATTGAACCCATGACCTTGGCGTTATTAGCACCACGCTCTGACCATCTGAGCTAACCGGCCTGCTTTTTAAGTGTTTAAAAGTACAGATGTCCAGTAACAAGCAAGGCCAAGTCGTGCAAAATTGGCCAAGTTCTGGATGGGCTACCTGGCTTTGTATGGTTTGTAGGAAAGACATTGAATGCAGAGATATAGAGATTGAGATTTATGTTGCGTTAATGGCCTATTTGTGCAAAAAAAAGGTGTATATAGATGATCTTGGGTGTAGGGTTTGGTGATTTTATTACCCCTAATGTGTCTGCCGGTGCTTAGCATTATTAGCACCACACTCAAACCATCTGAGCTAACCGGCCGGCTTTTTAAGTGTTTAAAAAAGAAAAATTTACAGAAAAGAACCAATTTACAGAAAAGAACCAGGCAAAATCAAGCAGAATTGGGCCAGTTCTGGATGGTCTACCTGAATGTGTATGGTTTGTAGTGATTGCATATGTTTTTGGCCCTGCAATAAAAACATTGGAAGCATAGCTAGAGAGTCCAAACCAAGATGCAACATGTTTTGATTGCGTTTTTGGAGCTAGACAGGAGTCCCTAACCATGAAGGGACTTGAACCCTCAATCTTCTGATCCGAAGTCAGACGCCTTGTCCATTAGGCCACATGGTTCTACAAAAATGATATTTCCAAATCTGAATTTCTACGGTTTAGCTGAAAATTAGAAACAAGGTAACATTTGTAAAAAACGTAGACTAACTAGGTGGCCAGTTAGCTTATTTTGAAGGAAATAGATTGAATGCTAGGCACATCAGTTACCTGTGTCTCATATTTGCACTTGCTGAGCAAGCAACCTTGCAACTATCTCTAACTTTGCAGGTTACCATGACATGTAGACTGCAAATGCATAGACAAAGCTAAATGAACACAGCTGGCCAGTATGGGGATTGAACCCATGACCTTGGCGTTATTAGCACCACGCTCTGACCATCTGAGCTAACCGCCTGCTTTTTAAGTGTTTAAAAAGTACAGATGTCCAGTAACAAGCAAGGCCATGTCGCGCAAAATTGGCCAAGTTCTGGATGGGCTACCTGGCTTTGTATGGTTTGTAGGAAAGACATTGAATGCAGAGCTATAGAGATTGAGATTTATGTTGCGTTAATGGCCTATTTGTGCAAACAAAAGGTGTATATAGATGATCTTGGGTGTAGGGTTTGGTGATTTTATTACCCCTAATGTGTCTGCCGGTGCTTAGCATTATTAGCACCACACTCAAACCATCTGAGCTAACCGGCCTGCTTTTTAAGGGTTTAAAAAAGAAAAATTTACAGAAAAGAACCAGGCAAAATCAAGCAGAATTGGGCCAGTTCTGGATGGTCTACCTGAATGTGTATGGTTTGTAGTGATTGCATATGTTTTTGGCCCTGCAATAAAAACATGGGAAGCATAGCTAGAGAGTCCAAACCAAGATGCAACATGTTTTGATTTGCTTTTGGAGCTAGACAGGAGTCCCTAACCATGAAGGGACTTGAACCCTCAATCTTCTGATCCGAAGTCAGACGCCTTGTCCATTAGGGCACATGGTTCTACGAAAGTGAAATTTCCAAATCTGAATTTCTACGGTTTAGCTGAAAATTAGAAACAAGGTAACATTTGTAAAAAAGTAGACTAACTAGGTGGCCAGTTAGCTTATTTTGAAGGAAATAGATTGAATGCTAGGCACATCAGTTACCTGTGTCTCATATTTGCACTTGCTGAGCAAGCAACCTTGCAACTATCTCTGACTTTGCAGGTTACCATGACATGTAGACTGCAAATGCATAGACAATGCTAAATGAACACAGCTGGCCAGTATGGGGATTGAACCCATGACCTTGGCGTTATTAGCACCACGCTCTGACCATCTGAGCTAACCGGCCTGCTTTTTAAGTGTTTAAAAAGTACAGATGTCCGGTAACAAGCAAGGCCATGTCGTGCAAAATTGGCCAAGTTCTGGATGGGCTACCTGGCTTTGTATGGTTTGTAGGAAAGACATTGAATGCAGAGCTATAGAGATTGAGATTTATGTTGCGTTAATGGCCTATTTGTGCAAACAAAAGGTGTATATAGATGATCTTGGGTGTAGGGTTTGGTGATTTTATTACCCCTAATGTGTCTGCCGGTGCTTAGCATTATTAGCACCACACTCAAACCATCTGAGCTAACCGCCGGCTTTTTAAGTGTTTAAAAAGAAAATTTACAGAAAAGAACCAATTTACAGAAAAGAACCAGGCAAAATCAAGCAGAATTGGGCCAGTTCTGGATGGTCTACCTGAATGTGTATGGTTTGTAGTGATTGCATATGTTTTTGGCCCTGCAATAAAAACATGGGAAGCATAGCTAGAGAGTCCAAACCAAGATGCAACATGTTTTGATTGCGTTTTTGAGCTAGACAGGAGTCCCTAACCATGAAGGGACTTGAACCTCAATCTTCTGATCCGAAGTCAGACGCCTTGTCCATTAGGCCACATGGTTCTACAAAATGATATTTCCAAATCTGAATTTCTACGGTTTAGCTGAAAATTAGAAACAAGGTAACATTTGTAAAAATGTAGACTAACTAGGTGGCCAGTTAGCTTATTTTGAAGGAAATAGATTGAATGCTAGGCACATCAGTTACCTGTGTCTCATATTTGCACTTGCTGAGCAAGCAACCTTGCAACTATCTCTAACTTTGCAGGTTAACATGACATGTAGACTGCAAATGCATAGACAAAGCTAAATGAACACAGCTGGCCAGTATGGGGATTGAACCCATGAACTTGGCGTTATTAGCACCACGCTCTGACCATCTGAGCTAACCGGCCTGCTTTTTAAGTGTTTAAAAAGTACAGATGTCCAGTAACAAGCAAGGCCAAGTCGCGCAAAATTGGCCAAGTTCTGGATGGGCTACCTGGCTTTGTATGGTTTGTAGGAAAGACATTGAATGCAGAGCTATAGAGATTGAGATTTATGTTGCGTTAATGGCCTATTTGTGCAAACAAAAGGTGTATATAAATGATCTTGTGTGTAGGGTTTGGTGATTTTATTACCCTAATGTGTCTGCCGGTGCTTAGCATTATTAGCACCACACTCAAACCATCTGAGCTAACCGGCCTGCTTTTTAAGGGTTTTAAAAAGAAAATTTACAGAAAAGAACCAGGCAAAATCAAGCAGAATTGGGCCAGTTCTGGATGGTCTACCTGAATGTGTATGGTTTGTAGTGATTGCATATGTTTTTGGCCCTGCAATAAAAACATGGGAAGCATAGCTAGAGAGTCCAAACCAAGATGCAACATGTTTTGATTGCGTTTTGGAGCTAGACAGGAGTCCCTAACCATGAAGGGACTTGAACCCTCAATCTTCTGATCCGAAGTCAGACGCCTTGTCCATTAGGGCATGGTTCTACAAAAGTGATATTTCCAAATCTGAATTTCTACGGTTTAGCTGAAAATTAGAAACAAGGTAACATTTGTAAAAATGTAGACTAACTAGGTGGCCAGTTAGCTTATTTTGAAGGAAATAGATTGAATGCTAGGCACATCAGTTACCTGTGTCTCATATTTGCACTTGCTGAGCAAGCAACCTTGCAACTATCTCTGACTTTGCAGGTTACCATGACATGTAGACTGCAAATGCATAGACAATGCTAAATGAACACAGCTGGCCAGTATGGGGATTGAACCCATGACCTTGGCGTTATTAGCACCACGCTCTGACCATCTGAGCTAACCGGCCTGCTTTTAAGTGTTTAAAAGTACAGATGTCCGGTAACAAGCAAGGCCATGTCGCAAAATTGGCCAAGTTCTGGATGGGCTACCTGGCTTTGTATGGTTTGTAGGAAAGACATTGAATGCAGAGCTATAGAGATTGAGATTTATGTTAATGGCCTATTTGTGCAAACAAAAGGTGTATATAGATGATCTTGGGTGTAGGGTTTGGTGATTTTATTACCCTAATGTGTCTGCCGGTGCTTAGCATTATTAGCACCACACTCAAACCATCTGAGCTAACCGGCCGGCTTTTTAAGTGTTTAAAAAAGAAAAATTTACAGAAAAGAACCAATTTACAGAAAAGAACCAGGCAAAATCAAGCAGAATTGGGCCAGTTCTGGATGGTCTACCTGAATGTGTATGGTTTGTAGTGATTGCATATGTTTTTGGCCCTGCAATAAAAACATGGGAAGCATAGCTAGAGAGTCCAAACCAAGATGCAACATGTTTTGATTGCGTTTTTGAGCTAGACAGGAGTCCCTAACCATGAAGGGACTTGAACCCTCAATCTTCTGATCCGAAGTCAGACGCCTTGTCCATTAGGCCACATGGTTCTACAAAAAAATTTCCAAATCTGAATTTCTACGGTTTAGCTGAAAATTAGAAACAAGGTAACATTTGTAAAAAGTAGACTAACTAGGTGGCCAGTTAGCTTATTTTGAAGGAAATAGATTGAATGCTAGGCACATCAGTTACCTGTGTCTCATATTTGCACTTGCTGAGCAAGCAACCTTGCAACTATCTCTGACTTTGCAGGTTACCATGACATGTAGACTGCAAATGCATAGACAAAGCTAAATGAACACAGCTGGCCAGTATGGGGATTGAACCCATGACCTTGGCGTTATTAGCACCACGCCTGACCATCTGAGCTAACCGGCCTGCTTTTTAAGTGTTTAAAAGTACAGATGTCCAGTAACAAGCAAGGCCAAGTCGCGCAAAATTGGCCAAGTTCTGGATGGGCTACCTGGCTTTGTATGGTTTGTAGGAAAGACATTGAATGCAGAGCTATAGAGATTGAGATTTATGTTTGCGTTAATGGCCTATTTGTGCAAACAAAAGGTGTATATAGATGATCTTGGGTGTAGGGTTTGGTGATTTTATTACCCTAATGTGTCTGCCGGTGCTTAGCATTATTAGCACCACACTCAAACCATCTGAGCTAACCGGCCGGCTTTTTAAGTGTTTAAAAAAGAAAAATTTACAGAAAAGAACCAATTTACAGAAAAGAACCAGGCAAAATCAAGCAGAATTGGGCCAGTTCTGGATGGTCTACCTGAATGTGTATGGTTTGTAGTGATTGCATATGTTTTTGGCCCTGCAATAAAAACATGGGAAGCATAGCTAGAGAGTCCAAACCAAGATGCAACATGTTTTGATTGCGTTTTGAGCTAGACAGGAGTCCCTAACCATGAAGGGACTTGAACCCTCAATCTTCTGATCCGAAGTCAGACGCCTTGTCCATTAGGCCACATGGTTCTACAAAAATGATATTTCCAAATCTGAATTTCTACGGTTTAGCTGAAAATTAGAAACAAGGTAACATTTGTAAAAAATGTAGACTAACTAGGTGGCCAGTTAGCTTATTTTGAAGGAAATAGATTGAATGCTAGGCACATCAGTTACCTGTGTCTCATATTTGCACTTGCTGAGCAAGCAACCTTGCAACTATCTCTAACTTTGCAGGTTACCATGACATGTAGACTGCAAATGCATAGACAAAGCTAAATGAACACAGCTGGCCAGTATGGGGATTGAACCCATGACCTTGGCGTTATTAGCACCACGCTCTGACCATCTGAGCTAACCGGCCTGCTTTTAAGTGTTTAAAAAGTACAGATGTCCAGTAACAAGCAAGGCCAAGTCGCAAAATTGGCCAAGTTCTGGATGGGCTACCTGGCTTTGTATGGTTTGTAGGAAAGACACTGAAAGCAGAGCTATAGAGATTGAGATTTATGTTGCGTTAATGGCCTATTTGTGCAAACAAAAGGTGTATATAGATGATCTTGTGTGTGGGGTTTGGTGATTTTATTACCCCTAATGTGTCTGCCGGTGCTTAGCATTATTAGCACCACACTCAAACCATCTGAGCTAACCGGCCTGCTTTTTAAGGGTTTAAAAAAGAAAAATTTACAGAAAAGAACCAGGCAAAATCAAGCAGAATTGGGCCAGTTCTAGATGGTCTACCTGAATGTGTATGGTTTGTAGTGATTGCATATGTTTTTGGCCCTGCAATAAAAACATTGGCATAGCTAGAGAGTCCAAACCAAGATGCAACATGTTTTGATTGCGTTTTGGAGCTAGACAGGAGTCCCTAACCATGAAGGGACTTGAACCCTCAATCTTCTGATCCGAAGTAATACGCCTTGTCCATTAGGCACATGGTTCTACGAAAGTGAAATTTCCAAATCTGAATTTCTACGGTTTAGCTGAAAATTAGAAACAAGGTAACATATGTAAAAAGTAGACTAACTAGGTGGCCAGTTAGCTTATTTTGAAGGAAATAGATTGAATGCTAGGCACATCAGTAACCTGTGTCTCATATTTGCACTTGCTGAGCAAGCAACCTTGCAACTATCTCTGACTTTGCAGGTTACCATGACATGTAGACTGCAAATGCATAGACAATGCTAAATGAACACAGCTGGCCAGTATGGGGATTGAACCCATGACCTTGGCGTTATTAGCACCACGCTCTGACCATCTGAGCTAACCGGCCTGCTTTTTAAGTGTTTAAAAAGTACAGATGTCCGTAACAAGCAAGGCCATGTCGCAAAATTGGCCAAGTTCTGGATGGGCTACCTGGCTTTGTATGGTTTGTAGGAAAGACATTGAATGCAGAGCTATAGAGATTGAGATTTATGTTGCGTTAATGGCCTATTTGTGCAAACAAAAGGTGTATATAGATGATCTTGGGTGTAGGGTTTGGTGATTTTATTACCCTAATGTGTCTGCCGGTGCTTAGCATTATTAGCACCACACTCAAACCATCTGAGCTAACCGGCCGGCTTTTTAAGTGTTTAAAAAAGAAAAATTTACAGAAAAGAACCAATTTACAGAAAAGAACCAGGCAAAATCAAGCAGAATTGGGCCAGTTCTGGATGGTCTACCTGAATGTGTATGGTTTGTAGTGATTGCATATGTTTTTGGCCCTGCAATAAAAACATGGGAAGCATAGCTAGAGAGTCCAAACCAAGATGCAACATGTTTTGATTGCGTTTTTGGAGCTAGACAGGAGTCCCTAACCATGAAGGGACTTGAACCCTCAATCTTCTGATCCGAAGTCAGACGCCTTGTCCATTAGGCCACATGGTTCTACAAAATGCATTTCCAAATCTGAATTTCTACGGTTTAGCTGAAAATTAGAAACAAGGTAACATTTGTAAAAAATGTAGACTAACTAGGTGGCCAGTTAGCTTATTTTGAAGGAAATAGATTGAATGCTAGGCACATCAGTTACCTGTGTCTCATATTTGCACTTGCTGAGCAAGCAACCTTGCAACTATCTCTAACTTTGCAGGTTAACATGACATGTAGACTGCAAATGCATAGACAAAGGTAAATGAACACAGCTGGCCAGTATGGGGATTGAACCCATGACCTTGGCGTTATTAGCACCACGCTCTGACCATCTGAGCTAACCGGCCTGCTTTTTAAGTGTTTAAAAAGTACAGATGTCCAGTAACAAGCAAGGCCAAGTCGCGCAAAATTGGCCAAGTTCTGGATGGGCTACCTGGCTTTGTATGGTTTGTAGGAAAGACACTGAAAGCAGAGCTATAGAGATTGAGATTTATGTTGCGTTAATGGCCTATTTGTGCAAACAAAAGGTGTATATAGATGATCTTGGGTGTAGGGTTTGGTGATTTTATTACCCCTAATGTGTCTGCCGGTGCTTAGCATTATTAGCACCACACTCAAACCATCTGAGCTAACCGGCCTGCTTTTTAAGGGTTTAAAAAAGAAAAATTTACAGAAAAGAACCAGGCAAAATCAAGCAGAATTGGGCCAGTTCTGGATGGTCTACCTGAATGTGTATGGTTTGTAGTGATTGCATATGTTTTTGGCCCTGCAATAAAAACATGGGAAGCATAGCTAGAGAGTCCAAACCAAGATGCAACATGTTTTGATTGCGTTTTTGAGCTAGACAGGAGTCCCTAACCATGAAGGGACTTGAACCTCAATCTTCTGATCCGAAGTCAGACGCCTTGTCCATTAGGGCACATGGTTCTACAAAAGTGATATTTCCAAATCTGAATTTCTACGGTTTAGCTGAAAATTAGAAACAAGGTAACATTTGTAAAAATGTAGACTAACTAGGTGGCCAGTTAGCTTATTTTGAAGGAAATAGATTGAATGCTAGGCACATCAGTTACCTGTGTCTCATATTTGCACTTGCTGAGCAAGCAACCTTGCAACTATCTCTGACTTTGCAGGTTACCATGACATGTAGACTGCAAATGCATAGACAATGCTAAATGAACACAGCTGGCCAGTATGGGGATTGAACCCATGACCTTGGCGTTATTAGCACCACGCTCTGACCATCTGAGCTAACCGGCCTGCTTTTAAGTGTTTAAAAGTACAGATGTCCAGTAACAAGCAAGGCCATGTCGCGCAAAATTGGCCAAGTTCTGGATGGGCTACCTGGCTTTGTATGGTTTGTAGGAAAGACATTGAATGCAGAGCTATAGAGATTGAGATTTATGTTGCGTTAATGGCCTATTTGTGCAAACAAAAGGTGTATATAGATGATCTTGGGTGTAGGGTTTGGTGATTTTATTACCCCTAATGTGTCTGCCGGTGCTTAGCATTATTAGCACCACACTCAAACCATCTGAGCTAACCGGCCTGCTTTTAAGGGTTTAAAAAAAAAAATTTACAGAAAAGAACCAGGCAAAATCAAGCAGAATTGGGCCAGTTCTGGATGGTCTACCTGAATGTGTATGGTTTGTAGTGATTGCATATGTTTTTGGCCCTGCAATAAAAACATGGGAAGCATAGCTAGAGAGTCCAAACCAAGATGCAACATGTTTTGATTGCGTTTTTGGAGCTAGACAGGAGTCCCTAACCATGAAGGGACTTGAACCCTCAATCTTCTGATCCGAAGTCAGACGCCTTGTCCATTAGGCACATGGTTCTACAAAGTGATATTTCCAAATCTGAATTTCTACGGTTTAGCTGAAAATTAGAAACAAGGTAACATTTGTAAAAAAGTAGACTAACTAGGTGGCCAGTTAGCTTATTTTGAAGGAAATAGATTGAATGCTAGGCACATCAGTTACCTGTGTCTCATATTTGCACTTGCTGAGCAAGCAACCTTGCAACTATCTCTGACTTTGCAGGTTACCATGACATGTAGACTGCAAATGCATAGACAATGCTAAATGAACACAGCTGGCCAGTATGGGGATTGAACCCATGACCTTGGCGTTATTAGCACCACGCTCTGACCATCTGAGCTAACCGGCCTGCTTTTTAAGTGTTTAAAAGTACAGATGTCCAGTAACAAGCAAGGCCAAGTCGCGCAAAATTGGCCAAGTTCTGGATGGGCTACCTGGCTTTGTATGGTTTGTAGGAAAGACATTGAATGCAGAGCTATAGAGATTGAGATTTATGTTGCGTTAATGGCCTATTTGTGCAAACAAAAGGTGTATATAGATGATCTTGGGTGTAGGGTTTGGTGATTTTATTACCCCTAATGTGTCTGCCGGTGCTTAGCATTATTAGCACCACACTCAAACCATCTGAGCTAACCGGCCTGCTTTTTAAGTGTTTAAAAAGAAAATTTACAGAAAAGAACCAGGCAAAATCAAGCAGAATTGGGCCAGTTCTGGATGGTCTACCTGAATGTGTATGGTTTGTAGTGATTGCATATGTTTTTGGCCCTGCAATAAAAACATGGGAAGCATAGCTAGAGAGTCCAAACCAAGATGCAACATGTTTTGATTTGCGTTTTGGAGCTAGACAGGAGTCCCTAACCATGAAGGGACTTGAACCCTCAATCTTCTGATCCGAAGTCAGACGCCTTGTCCATTAGGCCACATGGTTCTACAAAAGTGAAATTTCCAAATCTGAATTTCTACGGTTTAGCTGAAAATTAGAAACAAGGTAACATTTGTAAAAAGTAGACTAACTAGGTGGCCAGTTAGCTTATTTTGAAGGAAATAGATTGAATGCTAGGCACATCAGTTACCTGTGTCTCATATTTGCACTTGCTGAGCAAGCAACCTTGCAACTATCTCTGACTTTGCAGGTTACCATGACATGTAGACTGCAAATGCATAGACAATGCTAAATGAACACAGCTGGCCAGTATGGGGATTGAACCCATGACCTTGGCGTTATTAGCACCACGCTCTGACCATCTGAGCTAACCGGCCTGCTTTTAAGTGTTTAAAAAGTACAGATGTCCGGTAACAAGCAAGGCCAAGTCGCAAAATTGGCCAAGTTCTGGATGGGCTACCTGGCTTTGTATGGTTTGTAGGAAAGACATTGAATGCAGAGCTATAGAGATTGAGATTTATGTTGCGTTAATGGCCTATTTGTGCAAACAAAAGGTGTATATAGATGATCTTGGTGTAGGGTTTGGTGATTTTATTACCCCTAATGTGTCTGCCGGTGCTTAGCATTATTAGCACCACACTCAAACCATCTGAGCTAACCGGCCTGCTTTTAAGTGTTTAAAAAGAAAATTTACAGAAAAGAACCAGGCGAAATCAAGCAGAATTGGGCCAGTTCTGGATGGTCTACCTGAATGTGTATGGTTTGTAGTGATTGCATATGTTTTTGGCCCTGCAATAAAAACATGGAAGCATAGCTAGAGAGTCCAAACCAAGATGCAACATGTTTTGATTGCGTTTTGGAGATAGACAGGATCCCTAACCATGAAGGGACTTGAACCCTCAATCTTCTGATCCGAAGTCAGACGCCTTGTCCATTAGGCCACATGGTTCTACAAAATTGATATTTCCAAATCTGAATTTCTACGGTTTAGCTGAAAATTAGAAACAAGGTAACATTTGTAAAAAACGTAGACTAACTAGGTGGCCAGTTAGCTTATTTTGAAGGAAATAGATTGAATGCTAGGCACATCAGTTACCTGTGTCTCATATTTGCACTTGCTGAGCAAGTAACCTTGCAACTATCTCTGACTTTGCAGGTTACCATGACATGTAGACTGCAAATGCATAGACAATGCTTAATGAACACAGCTGGCCAGTTATGGGGATTGAACCCATGACCTTGGCGTTATTAGCACCACGCTCTGACCATCTGAGCTAACCGGCCTGCTTTTTAAGTGTTTAAAAAGTACAGATGTCCGGTAACAAGCAAGGCCAAGTCGCGCAAAATTGGCCAAGTTCTGGATGGGCTACCTGGCTAATATGGTTTGTAGGAAAGACATTGAATGCAGAGCTATAGAGATTGAGATTTATGTTGCGTTAATGGCCTATTTGTGCAAACAAAAGGTGTATATAGATGATCTTGGGTGTAGGGTTTGGTGATTTTATTACCCTAATGTGTCTGCCGGTGCTTAGCATTATTAGCACCACACTCAAACTATCTGAGCTAACCGGCCTACTTTTTAAGTGTTTAAAAAGTACAGATGTCCGGTAACAAGCAAGGCCAAGTCGGCAAATTGGCCAAGGGCTGGATGATCCGAAGTCAGACGCCTTGTCCATTAGGCCACATGGTTCTACGAAAGTGAAATTTCCAAATCTGAATTTCTACGGTTCAGCTGAAAATTAGAACAAGGTAACATTTGTAAAAAGGCAGACTAACTAGGTGGCCAGTTAGCTTATTTTGAAGGAAATAGATTGAATGCTAGACACATCAGTTACCTGTGTCTCATATTTGCACTTGCTGAGCAGACAACCTTGCAACTATCTCTGACTTTGCAGGTTACCATGACATGTAGACTGCAAATGCATAGACAATGCTAAATGGACACAGCTGGCCAATATGGGGATTGAACCCATGACCTTGGCGTTATTAGCACCACGCTCTGACCATCTGAGCTAACCGGGCTGCCTTTTAAGTGATTAAAAAGTACAGATGTCCAGTAACAAGCAAGGCCAAGTCGCGCAAAATTGGCCAAGTCGCGCAAAATTGGCCAAGTTCTGGATGGGCTACCTGGCTGTGTATGGTTTGTAGGAAAGACATTGAAAGCAGAGCTATAGAGATCGAGATTTATGTTGCGTTAATGGCCTATTTGTGCAAACAAAAGGTGTATATAGATGATCTTGGGTGTAGGGTTTGGTGATTTTATTACCCCTAAAGTGTCTGCCGGTGCTTAGCATTATTAGCACCACACTCAAGCCATCTGAGCTAACTGGCCTGCTTTTTAAGTTTTTAGAAAGAAATATTTACAGAAAAGAACCAGGCGAAATCAAGCAGAATTGGGACCGTTCTGGATGGTCTACCTGAATGTGTATGGTTTGTAGTGATTGCATATGTTTTTGGCCCTGCAATAAGAACATGGGAAGCATAGCTAGAGAGTCCAAACCAAGATGCAACATGTTATGATTACATTTTTGGAGGTAGACAGGAGTTCCTAACCATGAAGGGACTTGAAACCTCAATCTTCTGATCCGAAGTCAGACGCCTTGTCCATTAGGCCACATGGTTCTACAAAAGTGATATTTCCAAATCTGAATTTCTACGGTTTAGCTGAAAATTAGGAACAAGGTGACATTTGTAAAAAAGGCACACTAACTAGGTGGCCAGTTAGCTTATTTTGAAGGAAATAGATTGAATGCTAGGCACATCAGTTACCTCTGTCTCATATTTGCACTAGCTGAGCAAACAACCTTGCAACTATCTCTGACTTTGCAGGTTACCATGACATGTAGACTGCAAATGCATAGACAATGCTAAATGAACACAGCTGGCCAATATGGGGATTGAGCCATGACCTTGGCGTTATTAGCACCACGCTCTGACCATCTGAGCTAACCGGGCTGCCTTTTAAGTGATTAAAAGTACAGATGTCCAGTAACAAGCAAGGCCAAGTCGCCAAAATTGGCCAAGTCGCAAAATTGGCCAAGTTCTGGATGGGCTACTTGGCTGTGTATGGTTTGTAGGAAAGACATTGAAAGCAGAGCTAAAGAAATTGAGATTTATGTTGCGTTAATGGCCTATTTGTGCAAACAAAAGGTGTATATAGATGATCTTGGGTGTAGGGTTTGGTGATTTTATTACCCCTAAAGTGTCTGCCGGTGCTTAGCATTATTAGCACCACACTCATGCCATCTGAGCTAACCGGCCTGCTTTTTAAGTTTTTAGAAAGAAAATTTACAGAAAAGAACCAGGCGAAATCAAGCAGAATTGGGACCGTTCTGGATGGTCTACCTGAATGTGTATGGTTTGTAGTGATTGCATATGTAGACTGCAAATGGATAGACAATGCTAAATGAACACAGCTAGCCAGTATGGGGATTGAACCCATGACCTTGGCGTTATTAGCACCACGCTCTGACCATCTGAGCTAACCGGCCTGCTTTTTAACTGTTTAAAAAGTACAGATGGCCGTAACAAGCAAGGCCAAATCAAGCAAAACTGGCCAAGTTCTGGATGGGCTACCTTGCTGTTTATGGTTTGTAGTGACGGTATATGTTTTTGCCCTACCAAAAAAGACATGGAAAGCAGAGCTATAATGTCCAAATCAAGATCAAACGTGCTTCCACATGGTTTTTTAAGTTGGACAGGTGTGTGACTCATATTTGCACTTGCTGAGCAGACAACCTTACAACTCTATGTTTTTGGCCTTGCTACAAAAGTCATGGAAAGCAGAATTATAGAGATTGAGATTTGTGTTGCGTTAATGGCCGATTTGTGCAAACAAAAGGTGGATATAGATGATCTTGGTCGTAGGGTTTGGCGATTTTAGTACCCCTAAAGTTTCTGCCGGTGGTTAGCATTTTTAGCACCACACTCAAACATTCTGAGCTAACCGGCCTGCTTTTTAACTGTTTAAAAAAGAAAGATTTCCGGAAACAAACCAGGCGAAATCAAGCAGAATTGGGCCAGTTCTGGATGGTCTACCTAGCTGTGTATGGTTTGTAGTGATTGCATATGTTTTGGCCCTGCAAAAAAGACCTTGGAAGCATAGCTAGAGAGTCCAAACCAAGATGCAACATGTTCTCATTCTGTTTTTGCAGTTGCAGTTAGCCATTTTGTCTCTCTCTCTCTCTCTCTCCCACTTTCTCTTCCTCGATGTGTGAGATGTTTAGTTACTCCTCTTTATCCTTTAGCGACAATTGTATGTGTAACAAGTTTAGTTCATTTATAGACATGGAGGAATGCCTTAGTGAGTTAGAAGTCCGGATCTGCACCATGATAGATCAGTCATTAGTTACTGTCGCTAACCACCCCCCAGTAGTCGGTGCGGGCCGGCCTGAGCCTGAGTTAGCCTCTGGTAGCCGTCCCCCGGCAACTCCTGAGCAGCCAGGAAAGGGTGGCTGGGTGACTGTTCGTGGCAAAAATAGTCATAAGCTTTCAAAGGCCACGGACCACCACCAGCCTGTTCATGTTTCTAACAGATTTTCCCCACCCAGCGATACACCCGCTGAGAAACCAGCTCTGGTTATCGGCAGCTCTATTTTGAGAAACGTGAAGTTAGCAAAGCCAGCAGCCATAGTTAAGTGCATCCCGGGGGCCAGAGCGGGCGACATTGAGTCTTATTTGAAACTTCTGGCTAAGGATAAACGTAAATACAGTAAGATTGTTATTCACGTTGGCATTAATGACTCCGGTTCCGCCAATCAAAGGTCACCAAGATTAATGTTGAATCGGTGTGTACATACGCAAAGTCAATATCGACACCATAGTTTTCTCTGGACCCCTACCAAATCTAATAATCTAATCATTTAGCAGCTGGCTATCGAGGTGGTGTCCAGATAATGATGTGGGCTTTGTAGATCACTGGCAGTCTTTCTGGGGAAGATCTGGATCTGATTTGGAGAGACGGCGTTTATCACACTTGGGATGGAGCAGTTCTCATTTTTAGAAATCTTGACAAGTTTATTAGTGGACCTAATCCTTGACAATCCAGAGTTGGGACCAGTAGGCAGAGTAGCAGTCTATCACACTTCTCTGCTACTCCATTCCAGGAGTTACCTAGTAAAAACCCCATAGTGCTCGGTCCAATCCTGTTCACTATATGCTTCCTTTAGGCAATATTATCAGGAAGCACTCCATAAACTTTCATTGTTATGCAGATGATACTCAATTATATCTATTGATCAAGCCGAATGAAACTAATCAGTTAGCTAAACTTCAAATGTGCCTTCAGAATATTAAAACCTGGATGAGCTGTAATTTTCTAATGTTAAACTCAAATAAAACTTAAGTTATTGCTCTTGGGCCCAAGCACCTCCGTGACCTATTATCCAAAGAGATAGTTACTCTGGATGGCATCACCCTGGCCTCCAGCTCGACTGTGACGAATCTTTGAGTTATCTTTGATCAGGATATGTCCTTTAATTCCCACATAAAGCAAATTTCAAGGATCGCCTTTTTTCACCTACGTAATATTGCAAAAATCAGGAATATCCTGTCTAAAAATTATGCAGAAAAACTAGTCCATGCATTTGTTACTTCTAGGCTGGATTACTGCAATTCTTTATAATCAGGCTACTCAAAAAAGTCCATAAAGAAAGACTCTTCAGCTGATCCAGAATGCTGCGGCACGTGTTCAAACAGGAACCAGGAAAAGAGATCACATCTCTCCTGTTTTAGCTTCTCTGCATTGGCTTCCTGTAAAATCCAGAATAGAATTTAAAATCCTTCTTCTCACCTACAAAGCTCTTCATGGTCAGGCACCATCTTATCTTAAAGAGCTCATAGTAACTTCCCCACTAACACAGAACGTTGAGGGAACGTTAGGGAACGTTAGTTTTTGGTTCTCTAAAGGTTAGTTCGAACCAAACCCAAAACTAACATTTAGGGAACGTTCCCTGAACGTTAAGAGAACCAACCAACTGTAACGTTCCCCTGCGGTTGCGCCGTACACAACGTTCCCGTTTGGTTGTTTTTGGTTGTTCTGAGTTTTGAAGTAGCATAAAAGTTTGCTGTCACTTGATTTAAATTCACTCAAAAATGATTTGACTTATAAAATCTAAGTAAGATAAACAGCATAGTATTTATTTTAAGGCTGATATCAATTTAGCTTAAAACAGTACTTTTGTGCTTGACTTCGTTTTTTTAACTGTAATAGTGAAAATACTTAAAACAAGAATCTATCAATGGAATGATTTTCACAACTAAGAAAATGCACTTTTTTAATTTAGTTTGCAAACCGAACCGTTATACCCCCACACACACACACCAGTAGGGGGGGGCCTCTGCTCTGAGGAGACCGATTCACGCGTTATGAAGAAAACGCTACAGGACGGACCACCAGTGTTGCCAAGTCCGCTTATTATTAGCGACTTTGGGCTTGTTTTTCTGTAAAGTCGCTTACAAATATTGGTAGTCGCGGGTCGCGGTTTTCTTGGGCTTGTGACTAAAGTGTAGTTGCTTATTCGGGCTTGTTCCCAGCTCCATAATAAGCAGTGTTGCCAGATCTCGCGAGACAAACAAGCAACCAGGCCTTTGAAAACAAGCCCAAAACAAGCGACTTTTTCTACGGCGCACCCCTAGGATCCGGGAAGAGAAAAAGAAATAAACTGTATGCATGGTTTTACAGACGGATTGTAAAACCGTGGGTACAGATTGTCAATTTAAATCCACGTGGACAGATTGGTAAACTGTACACCCGGTAAAGTTTATTTATTTTCTCCCCCCTGAGCTTCAAGACAATGACCACAAGAGGGAGTTAAACCACCTTTTAACATTATTTAACGTTAGAAAACTGATGGGATATAAAATATAGTCTGATGTACCAAGTACATTATATACACAGTAAACCTGTGTTAATTAAAATTTGCACACACCAATAAATATCATCCAGAATTCACAAATTCTTTATTATTGCAGGGACTCCAGAAGAGTCCATTTTAAATAACTATAACCCAGAAACAGGAGAAATTATTGATAATCTTAGTGTGCAGCAATAAAGTGACTCCTGCTCTGATAAACAAATGAGTGAGTTAGAAAAGGCGTAAATAAACTAAACTGGTTTAAAAACATTCCAGTCAAAACCATTTGAACAGTTGAGACTGAACACTTTAGCCTCATATATATATATATATGTATATATATATATATATATATATATATATATATATATATATATATATATATATACACACATACACACACACATATACATACAGTGGCTTGAGAAAGTTTACACCCCCATGCTAAAGTTGACTAAAAAGAGAAATAAAAAAAAAACATTTTGGAAATTGATCTTAATGCTTTAATTCAAAAAATTTATGAAAATCCAACCTTTAAGGACACCAATTGTGTTTATGAATGAATAATATATCATAAATAAATAAATGTTCTTTCTTAAAATACAGGGGGCATAAGTATTAAATTCCCATAGAGGCACATTTTTATTATTAAAGGCCAGTTATTTCCTGGATCAGGACTATGCATCCTGATAAAGTTACTTACAATACATTATTCATTCACAAAGAAAATTGGTGTCCTTAAAAGGTTGGATTTTCCTACATTTTTTGAATTAAGGCATCAATTTCCAAAAGATGATTTTTTTATTCCTCTTTTTAATCAACTTTAGCATGGGTGTGTAAACTTTCTCAAACCACTGTATAGAATAACACCATTACTTTTCAAGTTGCTTCAGGTACCAAGGTGCAAATTAAACATATTTAACAATTTGAATGAAAATATCTTAAATATCCTGAAACATTCAACATTTTTTAGTTCTACATCCAGACGTTCTTGATGGCCTGCATTCAAACAAGAACATAATAAAAGCATATAAATAATGAAAACAAACATAACAAAAACTTTAAATAAGAATGTAACTATCCTCTTGTTTAGTTGAGGAAAGTGTGGTGACCCAAAGAGGGCCAATCAAATGTCAAAGTGGCATATGAGCTTAAGACGCAACAGGACAGGTACAGAGTTTCATTCTCTGTAGAACATGGCCATGTTCTGATGTCTTTGAAGAACTCTTCAGGTGTATCTTCATACCTCCACTGCTGTCTCCTTCATGTGTAGAGGCCAGAGCTTGTGCTGCAGAAAGAAAAGGTAAGATTTTCTAATGAGGGATACTGTCAAATTATATTTCAGCTATAACACTAGAAGATGGATACCTAGGATACTCTAAATCCCATTAAATATCACAGTAATTTGAGGATTATCATCATTCATCAAAACAACTTTCCTTCTTAGCATCACATGGCTCTAATAAAAAAGATACAGTAACAGTGCTTACCTTAATTAAAATCCATCTTCACTGTCTTCATCTGCCTCCATCTCCCTGCTCTCTGATGTTCCACTCACAGAGTACATGCGACTATTGAAGCGCTGGAACATCTCTTGGCTTGGGGCAAAGTCCTTGCAACATATGCCTTGTCTTCTCAGTCCGTATTTTATGTGGAGTATGCTGCTGAGAGTTTCTTGTCCCATTCTGTTCCTCAGTTTGGACTTTACCAGGCTCATCTGTGAGAACACTCGTTCTACATCAGCATTGCTCAAAGGCATTGCAAGCAATGACAGAGAAAAGAGGGCAAGATTTTTGTAAGTGTGGTCTCCACTGCTGTCTTTGTAATTGAGCACTTCCACCCAAAAGGCCTCTGCTTGGCTGTCCTCCTTGTTTGTCCATGGGTGATATGCAACAGCCTGATACTGTGTTTCAAGAGCTGCAAGATCACCAGAGTAGAGCTTCAGCATTGAGACTGAGCTGAGCTGTGGTTTTGTTTGTGACAGGATGACAGTCGGACTGAACACAGTCATAGATTTCCATATCTGGATGTTAGCTGGGAGTCTCTGTTGCACTTGTCTGCCCGCTTCCACCAAGAAGTCACGGCACCTGCTCTTTATATTTCTCTCAGCCGTGCTCTCCATTCTTGCCTCATCCAATGCCATCATGAAGGCGACCCCATAATTGACTGCACCTACAGGTAACAAAACACTAGGGTCGGTTATGTCGATTGCAAGCAGTTGTTCATCTGATGTGGGGACCATTCCAGGTCTCACCACTCTGGAGATGAGGGAGCGAAAGAAAAGAAGCAGACACTCCAACATTTTGAATGGATTGCCCCTGTCCTGCTGGAACAGCTTGTTGATCCTGTTGAATTCTTGTAGAAAAGGCATTAAAACAGCAGGTACAGTTTGTTAACAGGGTCACTGTACATCTGGTGCAAGATTTCAGCATCATAACATCTCTGGTGGTCTTTGGTTAGCTGAAAGTGAAGCTTCAGTTCATCCCACTGATTAAGTATGCAAACAACAATCATGGATGGAAAGCCACCGTGTACCTGACATCTGTACAAGCATCAAAGGGATTTCACCAGGATTGATGAGGCTATAGATCTTTGCATACTCACGGCGACGAAGAGCACTGTGGGAAAACCAGTTGTGAGAATGAGAGACCAAGTATTCAAGGTTGCGTGGGAGGGTCTCCACTGCCTTGCTCACACACAGCTGTATGGAATGGCACATGCACTTGAGCAGCTGGAGATTTGGGTTTTTCTGGAGAAGGTGAGTGTACACAGAATTCCTCTTCCCTACCATGACACTACATCCATCTGTACCTAATCCAATGCACTTTTTGATGTCCATTCCAATACTCTGTAGAAAACCCGTCAGAGTGGAAGCAATAGCCTCTGCTGCTTCACCCTCCAAGTTTATCAAACCCAAAAAGGTGGACACAACTTTGTTCAGTGTCATACTGAAGTAGCGGATTACCACACACAGTTGCTTGACAGATGATATGTCTGTGCTTTCATCAATAACAAGGGAGTATTCAGCACCTCCAATATCCCTCTTAAGTTCTGTAAACATACACGGCGCAATGGCATGGTTAATCAATGCTGTGCACTTTGTCCGGTGCATTTTGATGTCTTTGTCACAAATTGAGCAAATTAACTCCCCAAGGTGATCGACTGATTTAATGGATGTGTGACAAGCTACATAGGTGGCTACCTTCAGCTCAGCTCTCTGTCTTGACTCGTTCTGTTTGGAGACTGTGAACCCAATGTCCGTAAGCCTCATTGAAGAGAACGGTGCTGCATTTTTTTTATGTTTTTCTGTGCTAGCATGCTGTACGAGGTCTGCATGGTGTGAACGTATTTCGCACTTACAAAACCTGCAGAGTGCTTTTGAGTCGTCCCCGGCGGGTTGAATCCATTCCTTCAGTCCTTTTCTTTCTCCCAGTCTTTGTTGTATTTTTGCGTATTTCGCCACTTTGTCCCGGCATGCTCCAAAACTCTCCTACCTACAGTCCAGTTACGACCATAGACAGTTATTTGCTGTATAAGTGGCGACAAAATGAATGGCAGTCAACACCAATGAATGCTAATGGAAGGTGATGATGGCTTGCTAACATCAAAATTGCGGAGGAGAGGCTGAATCTCATTTCGTCTTCATTAGTCACGAGACTCACGCGTATTTCATTTAATTTTATTTTCATTTCCTAACCAGAAAAAACAGATTGCCCTGCTCTGCCACTAATTGGCTGGTACTCGTTGCCATCTGGGCCAGAGCCAATTAGAAGTAGGTGAGTAGGAAAAAACTCTGCTGCTGTCTCCTGTGTATGAGGAAAGGGGCGGGATAGAGGGAACAGGCAAGACAAACTCCTATGTTTAAATACCTGCTTGACAACTTATTATGGAGCTGGGAACAAGCCCAAATAAGCAACTACACTTTAGCAACAAGCCCAAAAAAAACGCGACCCGCGATTACCAATATTTGTAAGCGACTTTACAGAAAAACAAGCCCAAAGTCGCTTATAATAAGCGGACTTGGCAACACTGATAATAAGTTGTCAAGCAGGTATTTTCTGTTATTTAAACATAGGAGTTTGTCTTGCCTGTTCCCTCGGCCCCGCCCCTTTCCCTATACACACTAGAGACAACAGAGTTATTTCCCGCCCACTTCCTGCTTCTAATTGGCTCTGACCCAGATGGCAACGAGTACCAGCCAATCAGAGGCAGAGCAGGGCAGTCTGTTGTTTTTCTGGTTAGGAAAATGCGCGACTGATGGTGACTGGACTGTATGAGAGGTTTTGGAGGAATAAATGCCCGGGATAAAGTGGGTGAAATACGGGACGAAATATAACAAAGACTGGGAGAAAGAGAAAGGAGGAAAAGAATGGATTCAACCCGTCGTGGGGAACAACTCAAAATTACTGTGAAAAAGTGCAAATTTGATATCCCATCAGTTTTCTAATGTAAAATAATGTTAAAAGGTGGTTCAACTCCCTCCTGTGATCATTGTCCTGAAGCTCAGGGCGAGAAAATAAATAAACTGTAGGCTACAGTTTACCAGTCTGTCCATATGGATGGAAATTGACAATCCGTCCCCACGGATTGTAAAACCACACAGTTTATTTATTTTTATTTTCCAGGATCTTAAGGGTCAAGTCGCTTGTTTTGGGCTTGTTTTCACAGGCCTGGTTGCTTATTTGTCTTGCAAGATCTGGCAACACTGCGGACCACACGCTGCACAGCTTGGCAAGCTCACGGAAAGGTACTACTTTACAGTTTAATGTTGTGGTTGTAATGGGAGGGTTGACCAAAAAGAAAAATTTTGCTGAAGTAAACAACTAACTTTAGTAAAAAAAAATTCTACCTCGTCGCCATCTTGCTATGCTAGTCAAACAGTTGCTTAAAATCTTTTCTTTTTAGTAAACTCTTTGTGCACTCTCAATGCTGAGTTCATGTGTTGAGTTCCAGGTGAGACTTGGAGCAAAGTCTCATGTTGTGTCGAGCCTTCTTAGTGTTTTCAAAATGTTGATTTTGATGCTATCATAGAAGGGCCCCTAGCTCTCCCATTCAAAAGACGAGGCCGGAGTTGTGCCTTTGTTTGTCGCATTGTATTTTTTGTGTCATTGTGTTAACTTGCTTGCGTTTATGTTAAAAATAAGATATCCTTTCCAATTTTTACAACGACTGTATACATTTAAATATTCTTTTTGCAATCAGTACAAATTGTATGGTCTGTTATTTCAAATGAATCTGTTCGACAAACAAGAAAGCCTTCCGTTACACGACGTGTGTCCGTACGTTAACATGATGCATGCATTTAGAAACACATTTCCTGCCATGGAACTACATTCAATCTGGTGCTTATCATGTGACTATTCTGATGTGTGTGTCTTCCTTTCAGGTCAAAAGACGTCATTGCCTCCACCACCTGCATGTAAGTTGCAAGACAAGTGATTGTCTAAACGTAACAGCATAAGTTCATCTTTTGCAATGGCATGTGCAAGAAACCTACCATAAATAAACTGACCAATATTCATATCTACTTTTTTTTTTTTTAGATGAGTCAACACCACACAGGAAACCAGCCGGTCGCCCAGAGTTGGATGGGTCTAACGCAAGCTCAGCCTGCCACTTCAGCTTGGGACCCAGTTGACGGTACAACGGCAGCAGAACATCATCACACAAAGGAAGGTGGCTCAGCCATGGACGGAAATGAGAGGTAAGAAGACTCCCTTAAGTTGTTCACATATAAGTATATAATGTATAACAACAAAACTAACAGATTTGTTTATCAATAGCCATGAGGACATCTGTTACCCGCATGGCACAGCGGATGGATACATTTGAGGAGAAGATGGATGAGCTGCTCCTGCTCTTATGGAGCTCCTCCCGTCACCTCCCTCTGCTCCAGTCACAGAGCTCAACAGTCACAGAGTTGCAAGTGTTCAACAGGAGTCTCGGTCAACAGAAGAGGAGGAACTAAATGGTAATTAAGTGGCCGTAGTCTATATTACGGCCACTTAATATAAGTTATATTATAATTGCATAACTGCAATTATAATATAACTGAACTGACTTTGCTTACTAAATGAGATTATACAAGCTCTCCACTTAGTTGTATAATTTGTGTTTCTATGTTTTACAGCAACTTTTCCTGACAAGCCTTGGAGGATCAACCGGATGTACTGCCATCTGTTGCATGCTACGGCGAGTGGCAACCAATGACGTTCTAAAACAGTATAGCCTGTGGGGCAAAGAAGGCCTTCCAGGACCTGAGAATCTTCAGGGTTATAACAGGCAGGTGTTATTTTATTGTTCACATCAGTATTCTGCTTAGCTTTGCTGATAATGTTTTAATTTGACTAGTAGTCAACTAGTAACTTTGAACTAGTAACTGAAGTTTCCCTCACACAGACGGTAAATTGAAATTCTTCTATGTAATGTTCATAATTATATTATCAATTATTGTTGATAATAATCAAACTATCAATATTTGAGATCAGAAAAAACATTTGTCTTGCTTTTGTCAACTTGTTCAGTCTTAGTATGACATATCAAACTTTTGTTTTTCTTTTTAGGCCAGCTGAGAAGGAATGAGCCTTCAAATCCATGTTGAGCTCTTTGCTGTCCTGCCTTCGCAGGCGCTTCAGATCCCTGCACACAAACCACCATTACATATTGTATTTTACAGACTTTAAGTCATATTTTTTTCATATAAAAATATATATATAATTTTAGGTAACGTTCGCTAAAGGTTGCAATGTTAGGATAACGTTAGGGAACGTTCGCTAAAAGTTGCAACATTAAGATAACGTTAGGGAACATTCTGGGAACGCTCGATGTAACCAATGTAACCGTTCCCAGAACGTTAAGAAAACTTTCTGATCAACCAGCACACAACCAAAACACAACCAAACCTAATCATCAGGGAACATTCCCACAACCAAAAACGAACGTTCCCAGAACGTTCTGGGAACCAAAAATTGTGAGCATTGCTCTCCCAGAATGCAGGGTTACTTGTGGTTCCTAGAGTCTCTAAAACTAGAACGGGAGCCAGAGTGTTCAGCTATCAGGCTCCTCTCCTGTGGAACCAGGTTACAGTTACGGTTCGGGAGGCAGACACCATCTCCACATTTAATAGTAGGCTTAAGACTCTCTTCTTTGATAAAGCTTATAGTTAGAGCATATAATTGAATATTGTTAGGGAGTGAGGAGTCGCAGCGTCCGCTTAACCTGGCCCACCTGCTTCTCGCCATAGTTGTTAGATCTAGCTATCATATAATCAATAATATAATAAAACTAGAGGGAGGCAGGGCATACAGCCCGATCCGGTTGGGGAGAGTTCTAGCCTGACCAGGCTCCTCTCTTTACCCTGTCTCTCCTAGTTATGCTGTAATAGTTTAAGACAGCTGTGGGACTTCCTTTGACACACTGAGCTCCTCTCTCCTCTATCTTTCTATCTTTCCATTTGTGTGCATCCATGTCCCAGAAATGCTTGTTACTAACCTAGCTCTGGGGAGTCATTCCCCGGAGTCCTTATGTTCTTTTTCGCCCAGCATGTTTCCTTGGATCAGGGAGGCTCCAAAATCATGGTAGTAGCTGTCGCCATGGTCCCGATACACGTTCTGCGATGCCATGTTCATCCTGCTACGTCCTGCTGTGCCTTGTAATGCCGTACAGTGCCCTGCTATGCCATGAACTACTACAAAGAACTACTACAAACTACTATTTTTTGTGACTGTTATTGCCACTCATTCATTCTAACCCCAACTGGTTGTCAGACACCGCCTACCAAGAGCCTGGGTTTGTCCGAGGTTTCTGCCTAAAAGGAAGGTTTTTTTCGCCACTGTTGCTTGCTCTGGATGGAACTACTAGAACTGTTGGGTCCTTGTAAATTATAAAGTGTGGTCTAGACCTACTCTATCTGTAAAGTGTCTCGAGATAAGACTTGTTATGAATTGATACTATTAATAAAATCTACTTGAACTATCTCTGACATGCCAGGTTACCATGACATATAGACTGCAAATGCATACACAATGCTAAATAAACTTCTGGCCAGTATGGGGATTGAACCCATTGACCTTGGCGTTATTAGCACCAAGCTCTGACCATCTGAGCTAACCAGCCTGCTTTTTAAATATATAAAAAAGACAAATGTCCAGATACAAACAAGGCCATATCGAGCAAAATTGGGCAAGTTCTGGATGGGCTACCTGGCTGTGTATGGTTTGTAGGGACTCCTTATGTTTTTGGCCTTGCCAAAAAATACATGGAAAGCACCACTATAGAGATTGAGACTTATGTTGCGTTAATGGCCGATTTGTGCAAACAAAAGGTGTATATAGATGATCTTTGGTGTAGGGTTTGATGATTATAGTACCCCTAAAGTGTCTGGCAGTGCTTAGCATTATTAGCACCACTCTCTGACCATCTGAGCTAACTGGCCTGCTTTTGATGACTTTTTAAAACAAGATTTGTTCCATAAAACCAGGACAGAACATACAGAACTAGACCAGTTTTGGATGGTCAATCAGTTGTGACAACCTATGAGCTTGGCATTTGTGGAAGGAAATTAGCTTAAAAGGTAGACTTCACATGCAAAAGTTTTCGGAATAAATATTTTTTTCAGGAAATAAAAACACTTTCTAACAACTGTGTTGTTTTAGTTGCCAGGTTGTTGTTTGAAATCACAGGAGTGTTTACCCACAAAGTGACTAAAACCCTTCATCTTCTGCTCCAAAGTCAGACACCTTGTTCATTAGGCCACACGGTTGTAAGAAACAGTAATTGACAAATCCACAGTTTAGCTGCAAAATAGGAACAATCTAGCATTTGTCAAAAAGGCAGACAATTTTGGTGGCCGGTTAGCTTTTGTTGAAGGAAACAGATTGAATGCTAAGCACATCATGTGACTTACATTTGCACTTGCTGAGCAGACAACTTTTTAATTATCTCTAACTTTACACTGTGACATGTAGACTGCAAGTGCATACACAATGCTAAATAAACATGGCTGACCGGTATGGGGATCAAACCTATGACTTGGGCATTATTAGCACCATGCTCTAACCATCTGAGCTACCCAGCCTTTTATTTCAGTCTTTAAAAAAAATGTCCAGAAACAAACAAGGCTAGATTGAGGAAAATTGGGCCAGTTCTGGATAGGCTACCTGGCTGTGTATGGTTTAGGGACTGCATATGTTTTTGGCCTTGCTAAAAATGACATGGAAAGCAGAGCTATAGAGATTGAGACTTATGTTGTGTTAATGGACGATTTGTGCAACCAAGAGATGCATATAGATGATCGTGGGCGTAGCGTTTGGCTATTATATTACCCCTAAAGTGTCTGGCGGTGCTTAGCAATATTAGCACCACTCTAACCATCTCAGCTAATTGGCCTGCTTTTTAACTGTTTAAAAAAGAAAAATTTTCAGAAACAAACAAGGCCAGATCAAGCACAATTGGGCCAGTTCTGGATGGGCTACTGTTGGGTTTTAAAAAGATAAAACAATGTTAATATTTTGTTGACCATGCAGCTGGGCGAAAAGGGATTATATCAATACTAACTTCCCCATACCAGATTTAATCAGCATTTGGCTGGCCCACCATTACAAGTTTCTTAAGAATGATTAAGTCTTGACTGCAAATTTGCATACTAGAGGAGACTCATTGTCCCCACTGGAAAGGTAACTGTTTTTGTAACCTTTTGGGAGCCGCCCCTGCTGGTCCAGACTTGACTAAGAACAAAGGGATATGCATATTTGGGATGTGTAGATCATTTTGGGACTGATTTCATGTGACTCCATCAGGAAGAAGCATGGATATAGTCCACTGTCAGCTGCAGTGTTATATTTTGTGTTTTATTGTCTTTGTCTTATCATCTTCATCATGCTGTTTTATTAAACCTTTACTTAATACTCCATTGGAACTCTTCGTCTTCATCAAATAAAAGAACACGTTGTTAGTTTTTTCTAACACTACCTGGCTGTGTATGGTTTGTAAGGACTGCATATGTTTTTGGCCTTGCTTCAAAAGACATAGAAAGCACCGCTGGCATTACAACATTACTATTACTTTTATACTTTAAGTAGTTTTAAAACCAGTACTTTTACACTTTTATTAAGTAAAAAGCTTGGCTTGATAACTCATCTTCTACGGAAGTCTTTTTTTTACCCTAGTATCTATACTTCAACCTGAGTAATGGATGTGAATACTTTTGCCACCTCTGCGGAACGGGAACAAGTAATCCTCATTATGATCCGTCAATTCCGCTCAAATTCTCATCCTCATCCTCTTTAAAGTCCAAATCCTCATAGTTCTAATTTAGTCTCACTGTTGTGTACTGCATATGCACATAAGTAAACGCAGACACACACAAACAGTCTGCGCTCGTCCTGTTTTCTCCCATGTGTCTCTGTTAAAATTGACCTTCTCTGGCTTTCATCACAGGAAAATATCACCCTCAAAGAACAAGAAGGCCTCAAGACACATTAATTAGAGAGCATCTATTTAGATAAATGTCTGAGAGAGAGAGAGAGAGAGAGAGGGAATGTAAGGGGAGTTATTAGTAATACGCAATATGAAAAAAAATAATTGCACAATATGTTTCTTAATATGTAGAAATGGCACCTCTGCAATACAATTTTCATCTTTTTATTGATTTAAATATGAGATTTGCAAGCTTTTGCATTTCCTGTTTGTATTATCTTGGTTTATTTTCAGTACATCTGTAAACATTTATATTATTATTGTTATTAATAATGTGATTTTGGCAGACATGCAGTATTTCCAGTTATTTTTAAGAACTCCTGCTTCAGGTTAGGACAGCAACATGTTGTGATTGTGCTGGCTTGTTGTCAGCGTGTGTGCCTCCTGCAATACACACAAAGCTGGTGGGGAAATGACGAAAATGACTATTAATTAAGAGAGTGGCAGATCGTTAAACGCACAAAGACCCACACAACACACATTCTTTTTCTTATTCTTCAGGTGTGTATAAGAACATGTATTCATGTCTGGGTATGCATGTAGGTGTATAGTTGCAGATAAGCAGCCTATGCTTATACGTGTGTCCTCCAGAAGCTCTGTATGTGTGTGTGTGTGTGTGTGTGTGTGTGTGTGTGTGTTTGTGTGACCCTGTAAATAAGATTCTGTACTCCATCTGGTCCCAGTCAGAACAGTTTGAGGCAGTGTCTCAATCAGAGCTGCTGATTGGTGTTGTTCTCATGTGAGTTCTGCAGCTGCCCGGCGCTCGGTCCGAACACACAGGCTGGGATCAGCTCTACTTACACCTTCTTCTCAGACAGCCAACTCATGTATCATTTGCCTTTGCTTCATGTATGTCATTATTTGTGGTAAACAAAACCCTCGCAGCACACAAAAAAACAAAATATGACAAATGAGGCAAAAAAACAATGTCCCTGTTCCACAATGAAACTTCTGTTTCCTCACACACACATGTATTTCCGCTGGTCTTGATTAATCCTTGGCTGCCTTCATGTGCTGTTGGAAAAATTGTTTTGATCATGAGTTTAGCACACATGAATGAAAGTGTTAACTAGCACAGGTAGGTGGGAGTTTTTTTTCATACCTAAGATGCAAAGACGTGAAATTGAAGAGCCAGTAATCTGACTATTTAATGCCAATATGGTTTTGTTATGTTAGATTTAATTGTAGATGAAAAATTAGACTTCATTTTCCTTCTATTCTTCTGCTAGAGCACAACCGAAGTAGCTCATTAGTGCCAACATCCAGGCTTTTGTTTGGCTGTGCAACAGGTCACAGGTGTACTGTATGATTTTCATCATTTTTTATTCTCTGGGGTTTTTTCGTGCATACATTTGAATTGTTGCTTTCATGCTCATGTTTCAACAACTCAGTCCGCTTTAGAGCAGCCGGCATTATCTACAGATACATTGTGTCATTTTTCTCTCTCTCTCTGTGTGTGTGTGTGTGTGTGTGTGTGTGTATGTGTGCGTGCGTGCGTGTGTGTCCAAGGAAGGGGGTAACATGGTGGTTACCAAGGCAACGGAAAGATCCCTGTTTTTTACAGCAGGAAGCAGGAAGACTTCATCAACTCTGAATGACCCCCCAAAAACACTGGTGCAACATATTCTCTCTCTCTCTCCCTCTCTTTTTGTTTTGTTTCTCACTTCTCACTGTGTCTCTCTTTCACAACACACACACACACACACACACACACACACACACACACCACACCACCATCTGCGTGGGCTGGGGTGGATCAATTGGGCAATCAATTTGTAAATGAATACTTAATTCTTTGATTGTGACTTTCTGACAGTATCCCTACAGTATAAGCTACCAACTGAGAGGGTTTGGTGCTTTTTTTTGTCTTACATGATGGGTTTTGGGAAGTTGTAACAGGCATTTTTGCTGCTTTATGACATTTTATGGACCATAACATTCAGAGATTAATTGAGAAAGTATTTATTTTTGCTGGAAGGAAGGGTGTACTGCTACAGAGCACAAACAATCTTACTTCGGTCCAGTGTAGAACAAACTGAAAACAGCAACCCTGCCTTTATCATTTAGACTGTACAATACTGAACTGAATAGAACAAAAGAGGAATTGTTTATTATGTTGGTTTGTTTGGTTGTATTAAATTGGTGTGGTTGTAAATATGTGTGTGTATGTATATATATATATATATATATATATATATATATATATATATATATATATATATATATATATATATATATATATATATATATGATGTATGATTTTTATTTATTTCAATTCTGCTTCTTTTAATTAACTGTGAGCGTAATGCAAATAAATTTATACAAAGGCAAACAAACTTAAATGCTTAGGGAGAGGGAAGAGTCCTTAATTTTGTACTAGTTTGTACTCGCCCCAGATTTATATAGTAAAATATATATATATATAAAAGAGAAAGATGCAGAAAATATGCAGGACAACAGGAGTTCTTTTGCCCCATCACAGATCACAAATAATATGTACTCATATGCATGAATGCCTATTAATGATTAATTGCCATTGTTATCGCTGCCAGCATTCATTCCCACTTTCACTTGATTCTTTCTTTATATGGGAAAAACGTAAATGTGTAGTATATAGTTAGCCTATAATATAAATATAGTTCAGCATCATGCATTGCTTGTAACTTGTGTTCATTCCATTTACCATCCACCATCTTACATTCTTCATGGTTTTCCTTGTTGAGTCATTAGTGGTGAAAAGAGCCTTATATTGCTATATTGATTTAAGATATAGGGAGGAGCCTTAAGGAGGGTCCAACAAAAATCTATTATTATTATTAATGCTTGAGAGGTTTTTGCTTCTTCTTTTAAGTGAAAGATTTAGAGTTTTCATTCAGTTCCTTTCTACCTGCATATCATGTATTAGAGTGTTGTAACTTTGTATTTTCTCTGTTTAGAAATTGCTGATAAGAGGGGAGATTTGGGGAAAGAAAGAAAGAAAGAAAGAAAGAAAGAAAGAAAGAAAGAAAGAAAGAAAGAAAGAAAGAAAGATGGTTAGGAAAAACAAGCAGGAATTGAGAAGTTTAATTCATTTATCACCACACTGTTTAATGCCACTGTGGGGCTAAAGTGCTTTGGCCTCCTTGCAAACTACACACCCTAATACCACTGTACTGTTTGACATTTTCACTAATAATTGACAAAAGGGACAGACATTTCTTAGGCAGGGATCTGTGTGCGTCACTCACTCAGAAACCTGATTACAGCACATGATGGAATTATCATATTAACAATAGGACCTTTCCATTATAATGCTGTGCTATTGTGCTTCAGATGCGGACAGTAAATGCCAGACCAATTTGACAGACGGGGGTGAAGCTGAGATAGATGCCTGACAAAGTGAAAAAATGAAATGGAAAAATTAGCAAAATGACACTGAGTGTGATCTAAGGGCTCTGTTTTAGCATGAAGCACATCAAATCAGAAGCGCTGTGTTGGGCCTACGACATTTGAGACAAATTTCAAAAAGCTTTATTTTTATTAATTATAAATAATATAATAATCAAATGCTTAAATTAATGGGAAAGATGTATGGTCAAAAGGAAAAGGAAGGTTACAGTGTAATTTAGTATGCTCTTGTTTATCTTTTCACGAGGAAGACTCAGTGAATGTTCAACATGCTGCACTCTGGTTTGGACCTTTTCTTGGCTCCGTGCCTCATGAGTGTAATTTGGATGAGTGCAGCTCGCTTGCCTTTGGGCTCATTAACAACAATATAAACAGTAATTACTGTGATCGCCTAATTAATTCATTTAAAAATGCTGCACCAAGTAAAAGACATGAGCAAATCTTTTCTGCAGATAATAATTTTACGGAATCATTGTTGACATAATTAGCAATTCATTGGTTCCAAAATACAACCGGAATAATTACAAACTTCTTTTTTTGTCCTATTTTACACATTGACTCTTTTATTATTCAGATTGCCTCCGCTTTTCTTTTCCTTTTCTCTAAGCCTGTTTTCTGTGAGTTATCCTTCTCTGATCCCGTCTCTGTCTGCATGGCAGCTCCGCAGTCCTGATAAATGTAATCCTCCCCTCTGGACGCATTCTTTTGTTTTTGGGCCATTTTGAGGCTCTCCTCTGATCACCAAGCCCAACTTATTATAGAAATCTCTGCCTTCCTTTTGTGGGTTTTGTTGAGGTAAAGAATGGTCATTTGGCCCACAATTGTCCGGTAATTCTATATACTGTACTGGCTAGTTAATTGTGATTAACCGTAATTAAGATTCAGCCGAACAAAAAGTGGATTCGTTGTGGCTCTGCACAATGGATGATGAAATTTTTACATTTCTTCCACCACAGCCACGCTCTTTTCTCTAAAGACAATGTTTCAGTTAAACCAAAAAGCAGCATAGATATGTTGCATGATAACTACTTCGTAAAAGATGCGCGAATATGTGAAATTAGCACATGCTGTTTTGTGTTCATGAAAATCCCAACAGACTTTAAACATTTAACATTTAGCAGATTCATTGAAAAAAAAAAAATTTATATATATTTTGTATCATAAAATTAGAAAAATACATTTAACCCACCTTGGTACCTAAGATTAAAAAGCACAAGGTGAGAAGCATATGACAGAGGCAGGTTTATGTTACAAGCACAGTCCTCTGACCCTTCAAAACCCCAATTAGTATGCCTGCAGAATGTATTACCATGCCTGGCATCACTTGTTGTTGATTACCTCTCTACTCATTAAAGTGAGAGCAGATTTATAGACAGATCTGACTGATGCATGGGTGAAGTGGGAGGGGGGGCACTCACTATGACAAAATGCTGATCCAAAGCAGTGTGGTTGCTGTTTTAAAAAGTGCCAGAGATTAATAAGCATTGTTATTTTGATCTAAATGGAGTCAGGGGTTATATGGGGTAACCTGCTTTACCAAAGTAGAGGGGACAACCACTGACGTGTAAGCAATATCTGAAGTACAAAATGCCTGTCATCACACACACACACACACACACACACACACAGACACACACACACACACACACACACACACACACACAGTGACAACATTTTAAACTGTTTTCTTTATGTATGTTGTGCAAAATCTTTGGACATTCATGTGCAGCCAAATTGGTTTTAGGCAACTATTAAAGTAATTCTAACTGACTAAATACAAAGACAAATGTCTACGGAACAGGATGGACGCGATACAATTAAATGAATGAATGCATGAATTCTTTTGTGAATTCTTTTTACTCTATTTTAGCAGTTCAACTTGTATAAGATGAAGTGACATGCAGAACATGGGAACATAACGTAAAGCACAGCACGTGTGCACCACCTGCTGGTTTAATTTACTCTTCTAATGTTATTGTATTTTAATTAAGCATTCCTGTTGACTCATGCTGTGCAGCTGTAACGTAAAATGAACGTATAGAATTAAAATTATTGGATTCAATTTGACTAGCAGATACTCAATATTAAGACTCCTTAATGATACGAATCAGGAGTAGTATTATGATCAAGACAAACCCAACTGAGCCCTGTTACTTTTTATTAAGAAATGTTATCCTTTGGGCCCCTGAGCCTTTGCCTGCCAGGCCCTTTCAATAATCAAACCATGCTTTGGAGTCGTTTTCAAATTAAAATATGTTCATTGCTAAATAACAAACACTAGATGATACAGTACTAAAGGCCTGCATTAGACACACAGTGAGTGTTGAGGTATTGCTGAGTCAGATGTGCAAATCAAACTCACTGGTCATTGGTCAAGTGTATGTGTAAGTGTTCTTTTGTGTTCATCTATGCAGTTTTACTATGTTCTGCATATTTTATTATGGCATTTTTGATTATTATTTATTTACCTACCCAAAATACATTACATAATTGTGTAGTGCCTGTAGTTAATGTAACCGGAATTCAGACAGAGCTTTTTATTTCTAACAAATACTGGAAAACCCTGGAAATTTGGCAAGAAGAAAAGTCCTGTCCCTATGCCAAAGACAGGAAAACTGTATTAGTAAAGAGGCATGTACACTAACATTGTCCAAGTTAGATCAGAAGATAAAATGTAGTATACTTTCTCCAGTACACTATTACACTTACCAAAGGTCAAGTCAGTAAATGATAAATTGGTATAGGTTAATAAACGCCCTACCTTCTCTGGTTGTCCACTAGATGACGGTAGAGTCTTCTAATGAAATTATAATGTATTTCAGCTCGAGGTGGCTAGAGAAGAGAAATAAGACTGAATTCTCACTCTGCTCTTTTTTCAATACCACAAATGCACGCAGATGCGGATTTCAGATAGCTTATTGCTTCCAGGGTGGAGAAATAAAATGTTGAGTTTTGCAAAAACAACTACTATTTGTGTCTTTTTTTATGAAATGTCCAATGGCAAATGTTGCCCAGAGTCTGGTTGTGACTCGTCAGTCATGGTGGAAATAAGTGAGTAACAGTAGGGGAGTGAGTAACCGAAAGGAGCAAGTAATTACCAGGAAATTGAGAATTGGTCACAATAGATTTTAATAATGGGAAAACGCCCAACTGGACTCTGCAGTCTGTGTGAGGAAATGGAGACAGTGGAGCATGTCCTGATGTCGTGCAGGAAATACACTCAAGAAAGAGAGGTCATGTTCACAGGATTCTATGGAAAATCAAAATTCTGTGGAAATCAGGTTCAAAGATGCTCTTGAAAGTGAGGTTTCCATAAAAGGACGTAAACATATAATTGCATTTTTGAAAGGCACTGGACTACTTAGAAAATTATAGTATAATGAAATTAAATAAATAGTTAACTAGTTATTTCCAGTAGGATGCAGTAATGCAATGCATAGGATACCAACTGCTCTAAAACCCTAAAGAAGAAGAAGAAGAAGAAGAAGAAGAAGAAGAAGAAGAAGAAGGCGGCGCATGCGTCATGACAGACATCATTTTGCAGACCGGAAGATGAGCCAGTTTTCCTCTCATGTAGCCCATCTTCTTTATGCCTATCTTTGCTCTAACTAGCTGTCTAGCTACACACTCTGACACTTGTTGGGATACATGTGTTTCTGAGTGTTGCTCTGCAATTTACCGGCAGATTAAGAAGCTACCTCTGGTGACAGTTCCCATTTAAGTGGTACGTCTCCTGTTTGAGGTTATCTAATTCAAGGCATTTATAGCATGTATAGCTCTTATTGGCGGTTTCCTCTCACAGACCCTCATTTAGACTCAAAATACAACTGTTAGGTCAGTGCATCTTCTTTAATTTACCTGGTTAAACTGTAAGCGGTCTCATGAAATATCCTTCCTCATACTAATGTTAGCGTCTGTATAACATTTAGCTAGCTAACGCTACTTATTCCGTTTTTGTGTAGCACTTTATGTAAACATAAGTTACAGATGTGTCGATGTGCTTTGGTGTATGCAAAACCGTAGCATTTTAGCTGTCTATGCTAGTTGCGCTTTTTAGAGTAACCCCACTTCTTTGCCACACGGTTTTAATGTTCCGCGGGCTTTGGTTCCATCCACTCTTGTTACGTCCGTCGTGTTTAGCAACGTGTATTATGCTTTCATTGTTGCGTATTTACAATTGCTCTTAATATTCCGTAGTTTGTGCTTGGGGCGGATACAAACTAAAACACAGAATCTCTTAAGCTCATAAACTGTTTCCTGTGGCTCGGCCAGAAAGTTTAGGTTGGTTTAGGTTATATTGTGTTGTAGTTTTTAACATATGTAAATCAAGAATTCCTAACAGTGCTTCTCAGGAACCCTAGGCTGCACAGAGTCATGTATGAAAAGACGTAACGTTAGTAATATTTGGCAGAATGGCAGACGTAGTTCTACAGTAAAAACTCAGATTCTGCAAATCACTGCATTACAGAGATTTCGCACTTATTGCCAAGATACAACTGACAACAAAATGTTCGGCCATAATCAATAAAAATATAGAAATATACAAACCTAAACTTGTTATATATTTATAATATATGAATTCATCAATTGTTATAAAATGGCATTAGCTGATGATAAAGAATGCTTTGTGTGTATATAACATTAAGGACTGTACACTAGAGCTAGAATGATAAATCAGCCACTCCGACATATCGGCCAATATAAGCTTCTTGCAAGTTTATATATGTACATATATGTACATACAGGTACATGTTTGTCGATAGCTAGTCTTGCTTTGCCAGACCCTCCTCCAGAACACCGTGGAGGAGGGTCTTGCTACTCCTTGTAGCATTCGGGATGGGAGAAAAACATGCTCTGGTTTATTGGCATTTCTTTCAACCAATCACAATCGTATTGGGCGGTGCTAAGCAACGGAGAAATGCCGCGGTGCCGCTGCAAAATAGCCTCGGAAGGAACTTGTTTTTGTGGAACATGTAGAATAGATAGAATATACTTGGGAGAAATTTTGTCTTGGACATAGTGCTATAATCTGTTGGTCCACATCACAAACATGGAAAAAAAGCACACAGATGACAGCACATACAACAAAAATCCTAAGAATTAACTGTAATAATTAAAGTGTGAAGTGCAAAAAGTGCTGGTGTATCTATTGCACCCCTGCAAGTCAACAGTACATAGCATGAGCCCAGGTCACTACAGAGCCACGCCATGCCATGTTAAATGTTGGTATGTTAAAAAAAAAAAAATCAGTCGATATATTGTTGTTGGAGTTTTCCTCCAAATATTGATATTAGTACCAGCCTCAGAAATCCAGTATTAGTGGGTCTATAGTCTGGCTACACCACCTATCTATACTAGTATAGGGGAAAAATGCTCTGGCTTGGTTGTATTTTTATTTTTTATTATTATTATTATTACTTTTTATTATTATTTCTTTGGGGATTTGCTTTTATTCAGAGTGACAGTGGATAGACAGGGAAGGTGGTAGAGAGATGGGGGATGACACGCAGCAAAGGGCCGCAGGACAGAGTCGAACCCGGGCCACTGCAAAGGCCTCAGACTACATGGGGCGCACGCTCTTACTGGGTGAGCTAGAGGTTGTCCCGTTCTCAACTGTCCTGGGTGGTGCTACGCACGAAGAGGAGGTAGTGACATGGGAGACTAGTGTATGATTACATGTTTTATATGTGAAATAAGTGTAGAATATCTGGTATCAGTATTAAGCGGGTAACTCATATAAAAAGAGGACATAGACATACGCACCAACATACATAAGATAAATAACGCCAAAGGACATACATGAAACATTACAACAAATAACAAAAACACTCAAGTAAGGAAACAAAGCATACAGAAACAACAGAAAATGACATGAACATACATCACGCAGACATGGTCTTGGAGACTTGTAACCCTGAATAAATATTGCACTGGATTTAATGTTGCTGGTTTAGAAATGGATAGATAGATTGATATATGAAAGAGTTTTTAAGTCTGTTACAATTAAATGCATAAATTCTGAAGCGTCTGCTGATATTCTCTGTGCAAAACATGTGAGAAGTCATTTGAAATATTCCTGGCCAGTCTGAACATACTATTATTGTGAGCTTCCTGAAATGACTTTGTTTTATTTTTAACTGATAGGCTACTCAGCCAAGCAGTGCTACAATGATACTCTGAATTATTGATGTGAAAAACAAAGAAGCTCCAAAGGATCTTAATCTACGGAGGAAATAAACACACTGTTGTTTTTTTTTGCAGATAAATTCTATATGAGAGGTCCATGAGAGATTTTCATCTATCATGACACCCAGATTTTTGTAGACTTGACTTATTACTATTGTGAATCTTCACTGGGGGCAGTTGACAATTTGGGGGTTTCACAGTGTTAATAAAGAGAGCATTTTTATCACACCACTCAAGCAATCCATGTTGCCATGGTACAGTGTGGGGGTCATCAAATTTGGTAGACGAGGTCAAGAGAGTGGAGTCATCTGAATATTTTAACAGAAACTGGTTTGGAAAACTAGTAGTGCAGTCAGAGGTATATAAGGTGAACAACACAGGGGAGCTAATACAGCCCTGGGGTACTCCAACATTAGTTGTATTTGGAGAAGAGTGTGTGTCATTTACTTTGACTAGCTGAACCCTGATTGTGAGAAATGAAAAATACCAAAGAATAAGACAAGGAATAGTCTGAATCATTTTTGATAAAAGTAAATCTGGTTGAATTGTGTTAAACGCAAATGAAAAAAAGACACTGCATCTTCCGTACTCCAACCTTGTTTATATGCAAATTTGAAAGGGGTCTTGTTTCTTCCATAGATATTTGTTAAGATGTTGAACCATGATCTTTTCCAGTGACTTCATTATCACAGATGTAAGGGCTATTGGCCAAAAATTATTTTCTTTGGGAGATTGTTTTTTCGGGAGGGGCCTAATGTGAGATGTTTTCCATGCTAGTGGGATGGTGTGTGTGTCAACTGACAACTGAAAGATGGAATGCCACACAGGCTAATTCCCAGGCAAAGGATTTTAATATATGTGTACTGCTGTGGTCAGGCCCTAATGCCTTCTTTGGGTTATTGCACTGGAAAGTACCCCTGACCTCCTCCACAGTTATGACAATCCTCTCAGCGTCAGAGGGTGTAATGGTCTTAATTACATTTACACATTCTTCACAGTGGGCAGTAGAGTCAAAGCAACAGAAAAAATCATTTAGCTTTTTTGCAAACATAAAATCACTTTTTCATATGTCTTTTTGGGATTTCTTTCTTTGAATGTCTCCTCCAGGTGATTTCTGTGTACCTGTTTGGCCTCCCTAAGTTTATTTTTCAAATCTTTGTTCAATTGTTTGCATGTGATGATATCTTTGTTTTTAAAAGCCATCTTTCTTGAGTTTATGATACCCTTAATGTCCTTAGACACAAGCCTTTTACCGTTTGGATAGATCTTTATTCTTTTAATAGGAATGAGCGACCGATTGTACACAAAAAAATAATTTATTCAGTGGTGACTGTGGTAGTTTCATCTAGGGAATTTTGATTATGGAATAATTCCCAATTGGTCAGATCTAAACAAGCTTTAAGCATCTCACCAGAGACCATTGTCTAATTCTTCTTTCTACTGGTTTATAGCTTTTTAGTTTTGTTTTGTAGGTTGGGATAAGGTAAATCACATTATGATCAGAATTTGCAATAGGAGGTATGATTTGTGCGTGCCGGAGCACCGCTCTCTGTCAATATGCAGAGAGGACAGATAAGCTTGCACTTACGTGTGCTGACACTTTTGGATCCAAAATTGGGCACTGAAAGATAAATCATTTTTGATACTCATAGGATGGGAGTGTGTTCAGTCAATGCCATAAAAGCATCGACGTTCGGTGCCCAGCCCTATGAGGGAGAAAACAGGACAGAGTAACACAGCAATCGCTCAAATATTTTTATTTTTTTGTTAAGACGGCAGGCTGGTATCGCTAAGGCGGCTTAGCTCCAAAGTGCTGCAGGAAATCTTGAGTCCCCCAACGCTACGGCAGGCGCATCTGGATGTTTTTGTAGCAGTCTATGAGCATGGTCGCTGGTAGTGGCTGCTGCCATTGCAGCCTTGCCACTGGGTGGAACATACAGCACACAAATTCACGTGGCAGGTAGAAAGGTCTTAATGTCAGACAAAGCATCGCACCGTTAGAATCACGTAGAATCCCAAAAGGATTAATAAAGAGAGTCTAAGTCTATTCTTTAACGGTGAACTGGCAACACCAGAGATTGTTGATGTACACACAGATCCCTCTGCCCTTGCATTTCCCTGAGTTGGCGTCTCTGTTGAGCTGGGTCAGAGTGAACCCACTTATCTCAAAGAGGGAGTTGTCCATATTGGATTGAAGCCAGCTCTCTGTAAAACACAGTAAAGAAGCTTCATGGAATTTGAAACTGTACCTTGCGTAGGTTCGGACCTTGTCAATCTTGTTCAGAGAGCGTAAGTTGCTAAGAATAATGGACGGGAGCGGTGGTCTTTTGTGTTTTCGCCGCAGCTGGTTGCATACTCCACATCTCCTGCCTCATTTCTCAGCTCAGGAGGGATGTTGTCCAGGAACGTCGGGGGCAATGGGGTTGATGGTTTAAGATGTAGCGCAAGCAGAGCGTCCAGGCTGTAGTGTAGACTGGGTCGAGGTTCCAGGTAACTTTCCACTTCCTGGCATGCTGAGGGCTGCCCTCCAAGGGTGACAATTGTTGGAACTCCAACACAATCAACACTAGTGTCAATATAATCCACGGGAAATTCATCTTTCAATTTACATACGGCCAAACAAGACAAACAACATTTTAGACAAATAACAATGAACTTGATCACACTGAGTTAACACTTAATACAAACTTAAAAATAAGCAAGCGTAAGCCCAGGACTCGCAACCGAGCAGCACACTGGAAGTTTTTTTTTTATTTATTTATTTTTTAAGTAATACGTTTCATTTTTAGGACGAAGAAGAAGAAACAAAAACAGTGGAGGAGGGTGTCTTTGCTCGGCTCTGGTGGATCTGTGAATTCATAGTTACTGCGATAGCACAGGCTTCCGGTCGGGCCTGGGAAGTTTGTTCATAAATAAGAATACAAGAGTGTACTTAGACTTAATACATATAATATCCCAATTTTTAAATTGGTTGGCTTTATTCAACACTAGGCCCTAGTGTTGAATAAAGCCAACCAATTTAAAAATGGGGATATTATATGTATTAAGTCTAAGTACACTCTTTTTACACATGGATTATGCAGGATGAAAGAACTTCTACAATAGCTTGAAGTTCATTGCAAATCCAGTTGGCGATCTAACCTTGCAGTGCATTACCAGCTTGGCTATTTCTGATACTATCTTCAAAATTATCTTTTGTTAAATGTTTCTCGTGCTTGTGATTTATTTATTTTTTTGCCAGCCGTACTAAATAACCTTAGAAAGCGTGGAGTAGAGTTGTCAGTGAGCATCTAAGCAACTCTAATGGACCAAATGAACGGAGGCAGTGATAAGAACCGTACAGTAACATCATTTACACTTTGCCCTCAGTCAGTGTTTCCTCTGACCCCATGAATGAACTCTGAGGTTGGGTTTGCAGGTCAGTGACCCTGAAACATGCAGGCTACACGTCTGGACCTCAGTCAGTGATATACAACCACCCACTGACCTACTCATTAAAGCACGATTGTCGACACACATTTATAGATAAATAAAAGGTAAAACTGAATTAAAAAAATTGTCTCTTTTCATCTTTCCTCAGGTGCTGTTGATTTTTAGTTCATTGGTGGATAAGGAAGGACACATAAAACCAAACACTAGACGGAGTGACCCAGCTGTGTGAAACCACTTACCTGGGCTGCAGGCGTCCACACGTTTCACCTGGTGAGTGACAGAACTACAGCATTTGAGCTAATTATTGCAGATGTTTTATAGCTATAGTCTGTAGATATAAGATACTGAACATAAGTGCAGGAGTGTGAACATATCTCATCAGTGTTTATCAACCTTGGTATTATAAAAAGCTGCATACATATTTCACTACTGTGAATGGATCATAAATAGAGCTGCACCTTTGTGGCATTTACATTGATCATGCCTATACTAAATTTCTTAACATTACCTTCTGTCAGCACATACCTACCATGATTGATACACTGCATTTGTTAGTAAAAGCTTAAGGCTGAATCCCATTTCTCCATCTTACCCCTAACCCTAGCCCTTGGCCCTTGAAACCAAGTGGTAAGGGGTAGGGGTGAAAACATACCCCTAAATGGGACACCACTTGGTTACATCACCATACAGTATTGATCACAAACTTCCAAGATGCCGTCTGCAAGTGTCTATGTCAATTGCGTGGGTTCTGACAACGGTGTCATATGCATTTATATATTTTTTATAGTTATTTTATGTTCACTTTGGTGGTGCAGAGGCAGATGTTCTTATCTGTGTAGTACTTAGGTCTGTTTGCAATACATATGTGTATACACACACAGTGTGTTGTATATCTGCTTCCGTTATCACCGCTTTTGAATGTCACTGATGTTCAGAAAATCTGTCTTTATTGCCCAATAAATTAAACATAATAGGCAAAAGCATTACATAAAATATTACAGAACCATTATCAACTATTACAACAATAACTTACATGTCACACACATAAAAAGGCACTCAAATGTGTAAAACTAAAAGACACACAAGACCACAAACAAACTACAGCTATTCTGATATTCCAGACCAATCTGATGCTTTTCGGCCAGTAACCCTTCACTCACATTTTGTGGCATGAACAGGAATTATTTACAAATGATTACAATAATACAGTACCAATACAATAATGAATGGGTACAACATGAACACATGATTTAAGAAACTTCTGCTCGTTGTTGACGGTTACGCAGTGTATTCTGGGTACCCCTCGGTTTCCAAGTAAGCTTGGGACTTTGTGTGAATAGAGCTTCAGCAGCCATGGGCAAGATGAGAAACATCTTTAACATTAAAGCATGTAAACATGTTCTAGTACAAACACAAAATGCAAGTATTATCCTGAAAATGCTATACAATAGTTGCCATTTAATCTTACCTTGTTTAAATCACTTGTTTTATTGTCCACAGTGGTTACTCTATCTGATTCTGATGGGACGTTTGTGTTTGCTTTTGTTTTGTGTGAGCTTACCAAACCAAGTTCTTGAATCAGGATTTAATCCTAAATGTTAAAGTTACTATAAAGTGTGTAGTGAAAGGCAATGGTTGTTTGATTTTCTTTGTGTGGGAAACAGCGCCTCATTGAAACTAAGGACAGCTATACCACATCTAGCTGAGCCCCTTTCCATAGTAAGAATGTTGATGAATCAAATTATAGGCAGATTCTTTATTTATTTTTATGAAGCAGCTTATTGGCAGTTAATTTACTGGAGAGGTTGAGAGAACTTGAGGGGGACAACATGAAACACAGGCCAGATCTGAACCGAGGACCACAGTCACATGGTATGTGCATTTCGACCACAAAGCCACCGGGGTGCTCCATATAAAACAAACTTAGGAACAATGCTGAAATTACATTTCAAATTACATTTAGAAGAAAAATAACTTACTGCAGTGTACATTTCTAGGCATGTTCTACATGAAATATCCTTGAAGCACTCGTGTGCAGACAAATATTACATCATCATATCACAGAGCACTGCGATTATTCGCCTGTGTCTCTGCTCAACACGAGTGGCTTAGTGGCTGAGATAAAACAGGATCATCAACTGTCAGCGTCATGCTTCCCACGAACACTGTGGTGACATCTTGAACAAGGCAACATGATGTTCTGCCTACTGCCTTCAGGAGAAGACCTAGCACTAGGGATGCAAATTTTGAGCAATTTCTGTAATCGATAATGGACGGTTATGAAATGCGTTGTTTTCATTAGAAAACCATTTTAACCAATGACATGAACTATATTTGAGAGTGGGCTTTATTAGGAGTTTAAAGAACAAGTAACAAGTTATCAATGATGAACTAAATAAGCATATGCATACTGCCTTCATTTAAAGATTTTCTGCAGACTTAATCAACATGATTGATGTTTTTCACTTTAGCTAACTTTAGCTCATCTGGACGGATGTACTGGGGACGAACATTACTGTTGCTCCAACTTCATTTGCCAATTTACTGCCACTACTAAATGACATACTAAAATGATACAAATTATTATGCAAATTATATTTTCCTAAATAGTGGATGCAAATGACAGTTGGGTCATTAATCTCCAATTTCATTGAACAAATTAACAATGCAACAGATGTGCAGCATGAGATGGTGCGTTGTCATGCATGAAGATGATTTAGCTAAAGGCACGGTTCTTCTTTTGGACCATGGAAGAAAGTGGTCAGTCAAACTCTATATACTTTGCCAAGGTCATTTTCACACCTTCAGAGTTAATGTTTAATTAGAGTCCTGCTCTCTAAAGTTAACTGTGCAGCTGCTTTTGTTCAAGATGCTAGTTTAGTGTTAGCATGAGCCTCAGATAGCTAAACCGCAGTGCAAAGCCAGCTGTAGCTAGGGGCAGGGGTGGGCTCAGCCCACTTAATAAGTTAAAAAAAAAAAGAAAAAAGCCAACTTACCAACCTACCTTTCTAACTTTTAAAAGAGTTACCAGCATACAGCCCTGCTCCAAAGTTGTCCGCTGTCCAGTGCCCACCCCCTCTTCTCGTTGTGTTCAGGCAGCACCGTGTAGGGATGCGGCAACTAACCGATATCAATATTAACCGCGCTTTAAAATGTCACGGTTTATTAATCGTAAAGGCTCCATGACTGCATGTTATGTAGCAGTGTGTGCCGTCCTAATTAACCTCCTTGACAACATATACGCTTGTACACGCGCACAACCACATAGCTAGACTCATGAAAATATAAGGCAGTCACTGCGAGTATTGACTGTCAGAGTGGTGTACAACTGCGTCTGCTGCAATTTTCAAGTAGGACATCAAGGAGGCAAACTGCAAGAAAAAAGAGCAGATCCAGCCCATGACCTCAGGACAGCTGCAGCTGCAACAGGGATTTCAACCCAAGTTGGTAAGCTTGCTAGCAACTTTAAAGTTTGGTAACATTGTCAATTGTTGTTAGCGTATCAACGTTACCAGTTAGCTAATGTTTAATGTTAACGGCAATGTTACATTTAACGATATCTAACAAGTTGACATCAGACGCCGTTTGCATTTACTGCCCGAAGCACAGCACTGTTGCTGCCAACTTGGCATTTGTTTGTGTTGTGTCGGATTCACCTCTAGTCTCTAATCTTTTCAGAAGAATTTAAATAAAATGGTTGATGATTGATAATATAATAATTTTCAAAACTAAAAATCCTATGTAAATTGTTAATCTCACATGCTCACCGCGCTGTCCCCTGACAGCTTTGTTACACCATGCCAGTCCTGACAAACTGCCACTGATGGAGGGACTTCCTCCTGCTGTAAGTGCTTGACGTAACATATCCTACTTAGTCCAAAACCTCTTTTTGCTCCCAGAAGCTAACTCTCAGACGGCACATGTAGCTTACGGGCTAGAATAACAGTTCACAGAGCGAGCTAAACACTTGGTTGACAAACGCTACCTAAAACACTGTGAAGTCATCTGAGTTTAGTAGCTGGGCTGTCTCCAAACAGTATCTACTCACGTTACAGCTACCCACCATATTAGCTGCCTAAACAACATCGGAACCTGACCTTGCCTCACCATGGATAAGGGCAAGCTACCGACCAGCACGTGCACATGCGGACACCCATTCTGTATGCTTAGTGTGCCTAGGGCTGCAACATGCCCAAGCTGCGTTAGCATCCCAGCCTGTTTTTAAGGGAAAAAGGCTGCCTAAGGTCAAGTCAGAAAAACAGCTGCTGTCCGTTTTTCCTGAGCGCCTGGAGGAGGCGACCCACTCATAGAGCAACCCCCTCTTCGCCAAAAACACCATCCAGGGTGGGTCAGCGTTAAACTAGACCAAATGACATGGAAGAAAATTATATCTGCGGACCTCACTCTGTACTCAAAAGCAGATTGTCATGGCTGACTGAAAAGGGCTACAAGGCGGTGGCTATGTCTGTGAAGGCACGGATGCATTGTCTCTGCTGTTGGCCCACAAGGCTGAATTAGAAGACATCATGTTCACATTGCCCACCCCAGCCCATGTGCAAGGAACTGTGCATGGTACTGGACCTCTGCCTGCCTGCAATGTCCATGCCAGGAAGGTTAAAGAGGGCATGCTCCAGGCCCTCCAAGAGGTGTGCAGTGGCCATGTCGACACTCACTGTTCACAGCCACTCAAAAAAGAGGAAGGCCATTCCTGCAGAAGTGGTTGTGACAGTGTTGACACAGTGTTGTGGTGGTGGGTGGCGCAGGATGTGAAGGCGCGGCGCATGATGGCTGGATTCAATAATAAACTAGTCAAGCAATGGTGAAAACAGTGATTTAATAAAACATCATATAATAAAAAATAACTATTTACATATTAAGCAAATTAGACTAAAAGATGATACAGATAAAAATATTACAACTCTATACTGCATCTGACACAATTTCAGGGTAGTTATAAGGGCTGCACGAAATGATATGCGATATCTCCTAACGTTGTTGTTGTAATAATATAACTTGCAATAAATAAACTTATTAAAATGTACTCAGTTCTGCTTTTCTGTTGCTTAGTATTCTTCTTAAATACAACAAATTGCTTGTTGGATTTAAAACAAATGACAGGACATATAGCCACTATGTGTTTTGTCAAATAATTCTTTTTTTTGCTAAATGTTAACAGTTCCGCAGATAAAATACCCGTAATACTATAACATGATCCATACAGAACGTTACATGGGGGAGGGGCGAGGTGCTGGATGCACCGTTGTTTGGAGAAAACGATATTTAATTTGTTTTATGTACCTGGGCGGGTCTCAATCTACCTCGGCACAAGTAGATTGAGTAGGTAGAATGGTGGGAATCACAGTTAATCTGCATGTACTGCTACACTACACTACAGTTTTGCTTTCATCAAGTTGTCCTCCTCTTGATCTAACAGCAACAACGGGTGAGGGAAGTTTGTGTGGAGCCAACAGTCCTCAGAACTGCGTTAAACTCTAGCCTGACCACTTTTAAGCGGTCCAATCAAATGCTGCAAACCGCTGCTTTTCTGTTTCACTAGAAAATACGTCACCGTATAGAAGCTAAGACACTCTAACTTCTATTTCACTGGGACGTAAAAGCCAGTCTATGTGAATTAGTCAAGGTTTGAATTAAACTCAACATAACTGGGAACCTAAACAAACTCTGTGTGTCTTTCATCATTACAAACACATTTTAAAGCATTGTTTAGACCCACAGTACTGTATTTTAAAATTCTGTCAAGATGGCAAGTTTTCTAAAATACCACAAATCATGCTGAATCCCAGGGGAACTGGAATGATATAATGTAGATTTTTTTTCTATTTGGTTTATGGTGTAAACACCTGAACAGTTTCACTCGATATAGCCATACTACTTGAGCATGAAAGTTATTTCTTTACTTTGAACAAACACAAAACAAAATATCTCAAATCAGAGGTCCACTTAACAGCTTTCCAAAGCTTTCAACCACATAACACTGTCTTTAGCCACAAATGGGCCAGCTTCATTCACTGATGAAGAAAATACAGTTTAAAGCTCCAAAAAAAAAGCTATTTGAGATTTGTTTTGTCACACAGCATTAGTATTACCTTAAAGTTGCTATATTCATATATATATATATTTTATACAAGTATGTGTACGTTCGCTAATGGTTACAAACCCACAAAAAATGTTCCATATAGTGGAGCATTTAGCAGATAAAGAGTCCCATGCAGAATGCTTTCTTGAAGTTGGACTGTGATTGCTGTCATGAACCAGCTCAAAGTTATGACTTAAACAAGGGAGACCACACATAATTAAGGATTACATTAAAACGAATTTATTTAACCCAAATTAAATAGTACTTCATAGTACAATAAAACATGTATTTCAGTTGTATCGGTAGTGTATTGAGTGCATGGGTCAAGGTGAGTGTGTGGAAAGCAAAACAGAACCCAAAAGACAACCCAAACCCTGCTGGCTGTGTGGACAATTAACTTCAACTTCAGCCATCCTAAATAGGAATCAGGAGGAGTGGGTTGAGGTGTGGCTCCTCCTGCCACACCTCTGCCACTCGCATTGCCTCCTAAACAGCTGCAGGAAAAATATCAAGAGACACTCCGAGTGGGTGGGATAATCACATTCTACGAAGCATGCACAAAATGCATCAATTATGAAATATAAAATAAATAATCTTGCTTTTCCCCTGATGGTCTAATGTCTGCTAGTCACTTTTTAGAAATAAAGTCCCTACCTAAGAGGGACTGAAAAGTTGCTAAAGCTAACGAAAAAGTGTGCAACACTGGGGCACGTTCAATCTGTAAACGGTGTGCACCGATTTGCTACGGTTTCCTGGTTGAACAACATGTGTCCTTGGAACAGCGTGAAACAGGTGATACCCAATCAGTAGAGAGTGTCTGGGAGGGGGAGAGCGGTACGAAGAGTTCTCACGCAACCTAACTAACTAATCTACCCACTGCAGCTTTAATCTAGCCTTGGAAAAAGCTAATTAAAACGTATTTTTTTATTCAGCTTTGTGAAAATCATCTATAGAACATGGATCTAAAGAGCTAACATAGAAGTCACATCTTTGCTGGTTTCACCAATGTAAGGTGTAACTTTTTTTTGTGACAGGACCATTTAGACATAATTGGGGAGAGATAGGGGGAATGACATGCAGCAAAGGGCTGCAGGTCGGAAACAAACCCGTGGCCGCTGCGTTGAGGACTGAGCCTCTGTATATGGGAGTGTGCTCTACCAGGTGAGCTACCCAGGCGCCTCTAGCTGTTACTTGAGATACAGTAATTCTCTTACAATAATGTTGACACGTTTAACTAATTGAAAGAAACAACCATATTTGCAACCCATGCATAAGCATGTGAGAAGACTGTGGGACTCTCAAATGTTTCTGCAATTTGTGAAATGGGATGCTAGCACCATTTGCAATCTGCGAAGAACCCTTTTGTGAAACAGGTATTCCAAAGATACACTGTAGGGTCAGAGGCAAAGTAAATGACCCCATTCTCAAATGCTGAAGTTGTTTTTGGTAGACACCTCTGTCAACATCACCCAGGTGCTCAGTCAGTGTGGTATTTCTACCCCAGTAGGCAGTAACATACTGTGGTGAATCCATTTATGAATGGAGTTAATGGGCAGCAGCTGTGGCATTTCACAGTGATCTCTTTTTGTCTGTATGTCATTCTGCCTGCTCAGTATGGGGCTTCATAGACACAGTGTGAGTTTCCCATTAAAAGATGAATATTTAGCCAAGACTGACTGAAAGACTTTCATTATGCATGTTTGCTGTTGTCCATGTCCACACTGAGGGCATAATTGAATGAGGGCCGCCTCAGCTCCCTGTACAGATAGCTGCCAGATAGTTCCTTAGTTACTAGACATAAAAAAAATAATCTGCTTCTAAAAAAATTCCTTTGATTGTTTTTTTCTCCTTAATAAATGACCATTGGCATAATAAAGTAAACAACAACAATAGTTGTTTTAACTTGTTGCTAACTGTGTGTGTGTGTGTGTGTGCGTGTGTGTGCGTGCGCGTGCGTGTGTGATCTTCTACAACAGCTGTTAAATTTAAACTCTGAGGCCTACTTGGTCTCCATTTTATACATAGACTGAGATAGATTAATACACACTTTAGAAGAAACAGAATGCACACATATGTTGGCGTGGTGACAAATACAAACACAAAGACATGCACCACAGACATGTAGACAGACAGGCAGACAGCTCAATCCCTTATATGTACTCAACAGCAATAAATTTGCCATCTCTACTTTAAGCAGCAAAACTCGGGGACGAGCAGGGATTATAAATCTAAAACTGCCCCAGACATTGCCACCATTTAGCAGTCTGTTATTTGTTATTGGTTGTTCAAAAGACATAGGCTTCGCTGCCGGTCTTGCCACCTACCTATTACAACGAAGTTCAGCGATATTGCTGGCTATCGGTAATCAATACCTGTAAGTCAGGGGTACTCAAAAACAAATCTCAATAGTCCGGCAAGGCTCTTTAGGGGTACTATTTTCTCTAAATCTGATGCTGAAGAGCATCTATGTGTCTGTGTAGGCCATTTGGAGGAGCTCAGCCCCGACACCGAGAGCAGGGGAGGCTGCTGTGTGATAATAAATTACACCAAAATGTTAAAACGTACAGATAACAGAGCCGGCAATGTCGGAGCTTGTTAATACTATGGCCTTTAATAGTTTAGCCCCGGTGCCTATTTAATACTGTGTTTCTGTACCCATCCCTACTTATAAGTATGCAATTTTTAATCTGAAGTGCTAAAAACTGTATTAACATATAACAACGTTAAAACCCACTCTGTTACCTCACCAGTTCCACAGTGACACCCCACTGCCAAAGCCAGACAGATTGTCAGAAGGGGTGGAATCAATAGCTGCAGGTTATGTTGAGATGTGAGAGGAGGTGCTAAGCCTCACTGACAGGCTTTGACTTTACACCCTGGCTGGTCAGGCGTCTGTGGGCATGTCCTGAATTGGTACAGGGCTTTCTGACGATGTGAGAATGCTGTGGTGGCTGGAATGCATCTCACAAGGGTAAAGACTTGGGTTTACAATTGACATCGGCGGGATTTTTAGAGCCACTGAAGAAGTTTGATGTATCTATGATGAGCAATTGATTGTAGCAAGTGTGAAAGCATAATAAATTGCACTAACAAATCACACGGTCCTGATAGGAAGGTGCAGACAGAGCAGCACAAATAATATGAAGAGAAATTAGTTTCAAAACTGGTGTTTAATGATTCAACTTCCATCTCTTAACTTCTTTCCATGTGATTTGTGCCTAAGGCTATAGTGCGGGATTTTTGTGTTACATTCAAGCCATTTCCAAATGACTTGCAGGGCTCCAGACTGCGACCATTTCTTGAGATAGTGCGAGTATTTTTTTTGCAACTACTCACATGTGCAACCAAATTTGGTGACTTCTATTTTTTTTATTATTTAAAAAGGAGGAGAGAGCAAGTCTGCCAGAGTTGGCCAATGTGTGTGAGAGGGGGATGGTCTGTGAGTGATTAGTCAACTGCATAACGCTGTGATCTACACTTGTAGTGTGTCTTGCTTTCGTGGTGTCACACTCATCGTCCGCACATGTTGTTACAATGTTTCCGTGAAATCATAATACATCTACGAGTAGTAATCTGCAGCCAAAGTCTATTTTGTTTGTTAAAGACCTTACATTAGCGAGGAAAATGCTGCGTAGCCATAAGGAGTTAGCCTTAGCCTAACGTTAGCTCTCTTCTCTTCATCCCACTTTGTGCAGTTCCCGTCAGCGGAGCTGTATTAAAAGACCTCAGCAGTGTTGTATTTGGTCTTGTTACAAAACCGCACTTTTTTTCTCAGTGTTGGTCTTAGACAAAAAAAGACGGATTTTATTTCAACACAGCAACTACAAGATATCACTTAACTGCCTGTGCATTCACTGATTTATTTGCATTTTTACATCAATGCTAATGTCAGCGCAGACATTTGCTTGACGCTGCCGGTACGCTTCCTCACATGGGTAAGAGAGGTAGAGTGTTAACAGCAGAGACTGCTTCTTATAGAAAATACATATAGGCTGCTAAATATATAACTATTAACCTCGTGAAATCAAATGGAACTTGTGTAAGTGTTGTGAGCTCTTTTCTTTCTGGCTCAATATTTCCCACACTGTATTAGTTAGATACTGTACTACCCTTTCCATGGAAGTTTAATCACTTTAGATATGATTGCTATTTCATTATTAACAAAAAAAGACAGAGAAGGGAGGGAGAAGCTTTGTGAAGAAGAGGCAATAACACAGTATATTGACAGTAATATTTTGTTTACATTTCTGAATGTGCATTTGTTAACCACCATTCAATTAAAATGTCACTGTATGTATACCTTTTGCTTTCCTTTTTTGTGTTAGCCTACTATTTTCTTTTCCCTTGTCCCCCTGACCCTGTACTTGTATAAAGCGTCCTTGGGTTTCATGAAATGCACTATAATAATCTAAGTTATTACGTTGGTTGCTACAACAGACTCTCAATGATTTGGCTCGTGACACAGTGACAGTGATACCCGGTTTAGCTCACGAGACATCCAAAGTAGGCAAAGTTACAACACTGGAAATGCAACAGTACGTGTGTAACATAGTCTCTTGTTGTAAATGAATGAATTTCTGTCTAAGCAAAATATTCATTGCAACTATATGATCTCCCGGTAGCGCTAACCGTAAAGAAAAGACCTATACGGTAGCAGGTGTTGTAAAAACACTACCACTTTTGTCCGCTAGAATCAAAACAAACTGAAAGTTACATATAGCCACTTTAAACCACATGTATGGCTATTATTGACATTAAGTAAATGCAGACATCTGCGCAAAAACACACACATGAATTGGGCCCACATTGTCTTTATGTAATGTTCCAGTTTGCCACCCAGTGTGCTGTAGAGGAGATGTAGGATGAAAGATGAAAGCTTCTTCAAACGAGTTAGTCGTTTGTGAGAGAGGAACGATAATGAGTGGGCTGGAAACCGTGACAGCCGGTCTGCTGCAAGAAGGGGAGCGTGAGAGAGAATGAATAAGAGGAGGGGGTTACATGTGGGAGTATACCACAGCAAATATGGTAGAAAGACAACACATTGCAGCCGCAGCCCAGTTTTTTTGAGCAGATGAGCGAATGAGCAAGCAAGCGTGTCTGGTCCAGACACCCACACTGCCTGGGCTGGTGTCCGAAGAGATTAGCAATACAATGTTACCTCTTTCCCTGTATTTCTTGTTGTGCTTTGATTGGTTGTTTTTAATACCTTTTACCATTTCAGTATATATCCATTCCTGAGATATTACATTGGCCTGGGGAAATTTCATTGTGCTAGTTATTACTCTGTGACAAACAAGACTCATACTATCTTCTTTGATGTTGCAAAATTTAGTCCAGGGTAATTTAATGTACCGTCCACTGCTTGGTATCTAGGACCAGCTAATGTAGTGCACCTGTTTGAGCAGGTAGATTACAGTGACTTGCGTGCGTATGCAGAGCCAGAGCTGCTGGTTGCCACTGAAGTGGGAAGTGGTAATTTTGTTTGTGGTGACAATTTCTCAATTTTCATAAACTACACCACTCGTATGCTTTATTTCCATATGGTTAGGATCCCTGTGCCGCACCAAAATGTGAGCTACCATGATCAGAGCCTGTTATGGTGGCATGGCAGATGTGGTTTTCCATATAAATATATAATAATGTGATTAATTGTCCTATGCACAACAATTACAGAGAAGCAGTCATTGGCGATGAAAATCTCATGCTCCATCCAACAATGCTCATACAAATACCAATAAAAAAAAATAATCTGTAAGAAATGAGAATGAAATTGGAGAGATAGAGAAAATAACTTTATGACACTTAGCTCATTGCTGAAACATTGAATTACATAATGTCATTGTTTATCAGTTGGTATCTATGATGTTTGGTAATAATATAAGGATGTTTCATCCTCATGAATATAACAGAAATAGAGTTCAAGAGCTTGCTGCAAATTAAATGTTAATGTTAATCCCTTGATTGACAGTCTTCTGCTCATTTGACACTGCTGCTGGTGTTGTTTTTATTATGAATGCACACAAAATTTAACCTCACAGTTTTCGATATTACGGTATTTTAAAAAATGTGTTTCAATATGTTTAGAAAGCAATAATAGGCCTACACAAGCTGAAATAGTTTTAAAAAGTGTAGCAGTTTTTATTATATTACAAAAATATAGGCAATACGCTTGTAAAAACTATTGAAAACTGGCAACTGAAACACTGTCCAGTAAGAACTTCAACCAGAGATGTCTGGGGCGGCTGTGGCTCAGCGGTTGCCTGCCAATCGGAAGGTTGTAAGTTCAATCCCTGGCCCTGCAGTCCCATTTCAAAGTGTCCTTGGGCAAGATACTGAACCCTGAGTTGCCCCCGATGCTGTGCCATCGGAGTGGAAATGTGTGTGAGTGTTTATCTGATGAGCAGGTGGCACCTTGTACGGCAGCCTCGGCCACAGTGTGAATGTGTGTGAATGGTGAATGGTTCCTGTATGATGTAAAAGTGCTTTGAAAAGTCGTTAAGACTAGAAAAGCACTATATAAAAACTTCCATTTACTTTGAGATCCGGGTAGATTTATTTACAACTCCAACATGAAGATAACTATGAAGTATGGCTGCACAATTAATCAAATTGTAATCACGATCAAATTTGTGTGATCAAGCGATATTTTAAATGCGTCATTCCGTTCATAGAGCGCTCCGGGGTTTTTGCAAAGCCAATCTACCGCTTTGTAAACCACTGACTGATCATGTGCCAGTCAGTCACAGAGGACAGAGTAACATGAGGAAAATTCCACAACAGATAGCAGTCGGTCATGCGTCAGTCACGAGGTTTACCAGTTTACCAGTAAACGCAACATTTGGTCCCGTCTGTGTTATTTTTCAGACAACAGCAGTGACCAGTGCTAGTTAGTGTCTGTTAGCTCACAGGGCTCTAGAGTGCAACTAACATTTTTCCTAGGTCGCACCGGTACACCTAATGTCCTCGTATCCGCTGCCACTCTACAAACGAAGCAATGTTGTTTATATCGATATGGTTTCATTTTCCTTTACATGACCAATTTCTTCTGTAAAGCCGTGCCTGTGTTTGTATCTCTCCTCTTACTCTCAGCGCAGCCCCGCCCCCTTTCAGTCACACACGGCTCCCCAGCAACACGGGGAGACACAGCGGCAACAGCGCCGGTCCACATTTGTCCACAGTTTTAATTATTATATACAAACCTTAGAGACAAACCTGTGTTTGTACCAGTGTTTCCGCTGGTACACACGGCTAAAACACAGAAGAAGTTATTGAATGCAACTAACTTCAGTTTGTAGAATAATAGCGTGTGAGACGGAGCCTGCTGGACCTGGGCGAGAGATGTGATCCATGGCCAGAATATCGGAATTAATAAAAATGTGAAGATACAGACATTTCATTCACACCACTTGTGTAACTCTGCTGACCCGCCATTCGTCCCTGATGGACCCGTTCATAATGAGTCAGCCGTCATTCTGTGAGTAGTCCATCGCACTCTCTCTTTCTCTCTCTCTCTCTCTCTCTCTCTCTCTCTCTCTCTCTCTCTCTCTCCCTCCCTAGCTCTTTTAATCAGTTATTGTTGAAAACAAGTTAAGGAGATTTCTCAGAGATACATTTTTTTTTTAATATATCCTATTTATTTCAGATAATTTTCATGTACATGTGTTGCAGCTGTATGTATGTACAACATACAACTTCAACATAAGAGGAATGTAGCACAATATGGATGTGAAAGCAGTTTTGGTTAAAATCAACAAATAATCGTGATCTCAATATTGATCAAAATAATCGTGATTATCATTTTGGCCATAATCGTGGAGCCCTACTATAAAGTTGTATTTGACGTTACACGAGAAGTTGGATGTGGTTCTGAAACATAAGCAAATAATAATGTACATTAATAAGCATCTGACTTACTATGAACATTATTTATCAAAACTAAATAGTATAGCATAAAAAATAAACAATACTAAGAATTACATTCATTTCTCTGTAATAATTAACATAAATGTAACATATTGCTCAGTAACACAAACTGAGAATAAGCCACATCTATTACAGCCCATATATCAGGTTCTCTAGCAAACACAACCTAAATATCAACACGGGGCTGCACAAGTAATATTAAACAATCTGCACATTTATCAGCTATGCAATAACAAGCACAGCAACAACAATATTTTCAAGGCGACATCATCGATTACGTAAATGCGTTGACAAATAATTTGCGTCGACGAGTCACATCTAAAAATAACATGGCTTCCTCCAGCAAGAGCGCATGTATGGATTCCTCGCAACATGTTGAGAAAAAGGCTTGCACACAATCTTCTAAGTGTGGGAGTATTTTATGCTTAATGCCAACAACAATGTGGTAGTCTCTAGACTTTGTAAAATGATCCCTGAGTTAGGATAACAGCAGAAAAACAACGTAAGTTCTGCTCACCTATGCCTCTCCAGCTTCTCCTGTAGCTCACCCGTATACAGTATGTCCTGCACTGACTTTAGTGTGAGGTCTTTGATAATTGTGTAACCAGGCCAGATTGTTTCTCACGAGTCCTTTAAAACGTCTGTTATAACTTATTAATAAATTGTCTGATTTAAATCGGGCTTGGGCTCATAATTCCCTTTAGAAAGGGGAGAGAAAACTTGCACTTTTTAATTTTTTTTTTTAATTTTTAATTTTTTTATTTGTGTATTCCTCCTGAAAGTGACTTGAAATGTTAATTTGTTTTATTGTCGGATTTATTTGATACTTCTGATTTCATATGTTGCTAAAATTGCACTTATTTACTGTAAGATCAAAGGGAGAAGAGCTTGGATGTTAAACAAGGGCTTATTCATAATTTTACCTTCTACTGTTAAAAAAAAAACAAATACAGTTAAATACAGCTACTCTTTTTGCACTTTCTCTGTTTACTTTAAGTTTTTATTTGTGTATTCCTCCTGTAAGGGATTTCATTTTGTTGTTGGATTGATAGCCTACATCTGGCTTCAGGTTGCACTACAAATGAATTTTACTTGAACAGTGCAGTGTTAACAATTTCCATAAATAGAGATTTCAACCTTATTGAAATTTGTTTTGTATAAATTGTTAATAATTGAGCAGTGTGGGAAAATAATTAATTGAAAAAATAATCAATAGATTAATCAAAAAATTTATCGTTACATTAGTCGACTAATCGAAAAAATAATCACTAGATTAATTGTTTAAAAAACAATCGTTTGTAACATCCCTAGCAATAATCTCTCTCTCTCTCTCTCTCTCTCTCTCTCTCTCTCTCTCTCTCTCTCTCTCTCTCTAAATGTCCTGTCATAACACGGGCTAAACTTCCACATCGTAACAGAACACTTATTGAAGATAACAAGGCAGTAAACCCAGTGTAGCAGCCTACAGAATCGTTTTAACTTACGTTCTGAGTTACACTCATCGCTTCAACAAGTTAGAAAACGGGAAAGAAAAGAATAAAGATAAAGAAAAAAGTTAGCTGCTACATTCTTTCCCCTTCTCCTGTCTGAGTGCAGTGTTCTTCTTCTTCAGGAGCTTTGTATGAAGCTGGAAAGGATTAAACACAGGGTTTCAACACTGTGGTAATCCACCACGATAATAAGGATATTTTAAATGAAAATGGTAATTGTTACTGTGAACACTTCTACCGTGGTTTACCCTTATAGCGGTAATCGTTACATCCCTAACACACAGGTTTTTTTGTTTTTTATCCTGGATCGCTGTCTCTGAGTTGAATATTGTTCTAGTTTTTACACCTGATTCTAGCTGCTTTTTCTTACCCACCATAGAACCTGTTGCCATGGCATCACAGAAAAGGCTTTGGTCTCCTTGTCACATTTTGTTCAAAGACAACCTGAGCTCTCCAAACCCTCTGCTCTCACTTTATTTTTTTATTCCATTTTTATTTCCATTATGTCTTTCCCTCGTCTCCCTAAGACTGAAACCATGTGCCTCCCCAGGCGAGCTGACCACTTCCTCAGACCTTTTTGGAAACTGAAAAATTGTCATCTTTACAAAAAACAAAATGAAGAAAATGATGCTGGTTTAAAGATCATTTCTAATGTACTAAGAGCAAGGACATGTTATTTAGTTGAATGTTAGTTATCCTAAACCATTTTAGAATGGCTGAGGCTGTTGTGAGGCTACAAAAATAACCTCCTATTTGCTTGGCTTATTGCATAAATGGCTCTGAGGTGATGTAATTGCATTGAATATGATCTCTTGCCAGAAAACAAAAGCTGGGCTCCTTCATGATGATTTTTTTTTTTTAGAAATGTATTTCTATTTTTAGTTTTATTTTTGCCTCTCCTTTTTGTTATTGAGCCAGAAATGGCATTCCATATACAGTCTTCAGACAGGCCAACTTCTAGGTCAGTAGTATGTGCTTAGTTTCACAAAAGGTGTGTGGAAATCTCAAGACCAGGACATTCTGTGGTGTCTACACATGTATAATTGTAATGATTGATTGATTAATGGTTGTGCGGAGGCTCCACGCACAGCATTTGCCAAAGCCTACGTAAGTGGCCTGATGTTTATACTTATGCCTCTTGATAGCAATGCCGACATGTGTGTCAGCATGGGGAGTGTGTGGTAGAGCGAGTGAGATAGTGCCGGTGATTATCTTCGGAGTGAGTGCTGACTCTAAGGGTGTAGTGAGAGAAACAAAGTGTCTCCCCTGTGCTTTCTGACCACGGTGGGAAATCTGTAGCAGGAAAACTTAACCGTCGCCTTGATTTCATGTTGTTTATAGGGAACGAGAACCAGGAAATGAGTCGGGGGAAATGCAACACTACCAAGCCACGGCTGAGCGTTACATTTTTCGGGAGGTGCACGTCAGGCTACAGCGTAGGGTCAGTATCTCCACGTACCTACGTAGCCACGGCATAGATTTTATGCAGAAGCATAAATCACGGTTAAGAGAGCAGGCAAGTGAGAGTGAGCATGAATGTACATACACACAAGTAGTCATGCTACTAGCCTTTGCCTTTGCGCTGTCGGCTCCAAAATTGCGGAATGATCTACCTCTGCATGTTAAACAGGCCTCTTTTTAAATCACGTCTTAAAACCCACCTCTTCTCTGTGGCCTTTGACACCTAGGAAGATGTCAACTTTATTTACTGCATTTAATTATTTAGTTTAATTGTTTTTATTGCGCATGTATTATTTGTACTCGTGTTCTAATGTCATGTTTCTTTTTGTATTTTTCTGTACAGCACTTTGGTTGACTTTGGTTGCGCTTAACAAATAAAGTTGGATTGGATGCTTTCACTCATGGGGCTATTAAAATTAGGGATGGTAGGGATTACCTGTAACTGACAACAAGAATTTTGACCGATTCGTACCATCAGTTCAACTGTTAAAAATAAATAAATAAATAAATTGCATTGTAAAACAAAAATAGGCTATACAGTTAATTCCTTAGCTGCTAGTGCAAACTTTCACTAGTAAGTTGCATTTTAAGCTCTCTGTCGAACGGTACTTACGTACAGCATGGAGCTACGTGACTCTTGCCACTATATGGAATGGACTGGCGGGTTCAGTCGGCCGTACTGCATGCAGTGAATGCCAGGCAGATACACAGCTGACAACAAGTGGTTGCCGGTAAGGGGCAGCATGTGTCTACAGCAATGCAGGAAACATCATGGCTGAGTATACCAGTACAAGTCTGCTGCTGTCCCCGGACACGGAGCGAGGAAAGTACAGTATGTGGGACTCATTGCCAACCTTAAGATCGGTTAACGAGGGTTGGCTATCGGAAAAAAAAAATCTAAAAGAAATAAAAAATTAGCATGCCAAATTCGAATTGTCATGAGCCAAACCAGCTCCCACCAAACCAGAGGAAATAATGCCCTTTGATTTGCGTCAGTGGATTAGGTGAATAGTTATTTTGATGGATTGACTAATATCCATGGTACATATCCTAGCTTTTTTTTATTCAGCAAAACCTCAACCTATTTTTCTGGTGTTTGGTTGTAAGATGATGAAGTAAAGTTGAGTTGTTTTGTCACCGAAAAGACAAGATAAATGTTTTCTTCCATATCAGCATACTTTTACATACATTTTAAGATATTTATTGAGAAGCCCCTAATAATTGAAATACTAAAAAGTATTGTTATTACATGATAAAAATGCCCATATCTTCCAAAGTGCAAAACCTATTGACTAACTAAACATTCAGGAACTTTGGATTGATTCTATGCACGAACTCAGCCCGCCATTTTCTCTGCGGGGAAAAACCAACAACAACCCTCATGCTCATGATCATGTTTTAATTCAAATTTCCAAGTTTCCATTTTTAATCACTTTTCCAAAATTCATTAATTCAATAAAATTAAACATTTAAATGAACACACAAGGCACCAATAAAACAAGAAAGATAGTTACATTTTAAAGTACAGTTTTGGTCTTTGTGCTTTCTTTCGACTGCTTTTCTTTTGAAAATCCTTGATATCGCAATATTGCAGTCTGTTGCCAATGCATGTATAGCACACACGTTTGATCTATTAGAGCTTTAGTCTTTTGTCTATTTGCTATACATCAGACCAAACAGTAAATGTATGTTTTAGCATGCAAATGGCACTCAGCTGGCCTATACTTATTGTAAAGTTAGAGACATTTGTTCTGGCCTAAATTTAGATTTAAGCTTTGGGGGTTTTCCAATTCTCTCTCCTACGCTGATCTAAATATAGAGGACTTAGTGACCATGCTTAATTCCAGTAATTCCTGGTTTATTAGGCTATTTCTCAGTTAAAATGTACAGTAGCTATGTTTCCAAGCAGACTGGGAAAACTTAAATTCATATGCAGTTGTATGACATGTGTGGTAAATCCACGTATGTTTATATGCATATCTTGTTAATATATCTCACTTCAAATTTGTTTTGTATGCTTTTCATTCCATACATTACATACAACGTACATTTCCACAGTTTATAAATGCATATTTGGTTAATAAAAACGTTTTATGTAGCTATTGATACAAATCGAATTGCACACAGATCAAATGTTGCATATATGCTATAATAAAATCAACTTAAAAGAATCCGTTGGCCCCTAAAGATTAAATTGGATAATGAGAAGGAATACCAAAGAAAAGTTCATAATGTATGGGCAAGACTGAATTTTTTTTTTTTTTTTAAAAGCTCCAATGAAATGTCACCTTAAAGTATATTGTGTACAGTCAACATTAATTGAACTAAAAAAACTATGATTTTTAACCCCCTTATCCAGTGTGGCCGTTCTAAACATCTATAAACAGAAAGACGTAAATCTATATTTTCATCTATCTGGCTTTTAACTCACGTTTATAACAATACATGTTTTCAGAGAGTCATAAATTTTTCATCCATTAATTTGTTTTATTAGCATATTTAGTTCTATTAAATAAAACCACTTCTTACCTCTGTCATGTTTGGGGACAATCATGAGTTCAATGATTTCATGTTGTATAAAGGTTGCTTAATTCTAAGTCTATATTCCGCTTCCAGGATTGCCCCGTTGCCGCTGTAAATTCCGCTTTATGTCCTTTTTTTCGACCGGATTTCCGTTACCTAACGCTTCCTTTGTGTTGGAATTCTAAACTCCAGTGGCTTTATGAATCTGAGTTTTCTTTTGCAAGACAACAAAATAAAACAACTTTTGAACGTACACATGTTCCACTAAAAAAAGGTTCCTCCCAAGGCTATTTTGCAGCAGAACCGGGCTCTGCGCTACCCATAACGATTGTGATTGGTTTAAAGAAATGCCAATAAACCAGAGCACATTTTCTCCCATCCTGGAATGCTGTGAGGACTAGCCAGACCCTCCTTCGCAGCGTTGTGAAGGAAGGTCTACTTAATTATTGAGCCTGATTCTGAACATATTTCCCACCAGTAAGTAAGCTGCAGAAACAAATTTGAAACTACAGATTAGTTTAAAGGACTTTTATCTATGGTAGAAGTTGGTGTATGATGGCGGGAGGTCAAGTTGCAGCGTGCACAGTCCCTGTTGTTTTTGGTCAGTGTTGTTTCCCATGACTCTGAGATGAGCCAGAGAAAGCCCAATGTGATTTCCACACAGTTCCCAGGCCCCCAGATCCCCCCCATTTTTCACAGTCAAACATACACACACTGTGTGTGTGTGTGTGTGCTTGTGTGTGTGTGTGTGTGTGTGTGTGAGAGAGACAATAAAGGAGATACATTGCCTGAACATCCTTTGCTCTTTGATACACACATGTTTTCTGTAAGTTGACAACCATAATCACATACATACACACATGCCTGCAGGGCAGATAGGTTATAATAATATGAGGCGACACTCATGTTGTTTTTGTGCAACAGCCACAAGTAAGTGCAGCTGTCATTTTGGACTGAGTGCTGCCCTGACTAATGTCAAAGTAACGTTAAAAGTGTTTCCCACAAGTTGAGAATTTACTTGTGGTGGTGGGTGCCGCAGGATGTGACGGCACAGTTTGTGTTCATTAATAAACTAGTCAAACGAAGGTTTATGAACTATTTATTGAAAACAACAACTACATAGCATTAACAGATCATTTGGAAAGAACTATAAACTATAAACAAATCAGACAAAAATATGATATAAATACAGATGAATTGTAGCCTTTGATGTGCTTTGTCAATTAAATCTGGTTGGTTTGTCAAATGTTATGGTTCAGCAGATAAAAAATACCTGATTACCAGGAGACATCAACTTAACCTTTAAACTATACTATGATCCATAAAGACAGTCTTATTAGAAATCTCAACACTGTCTCTTAAGACAAAGGCTATCTTAAGTTATTTCTTGTTTATTTTGTTTGTTAGATCATTTTGTTTGAATTGTTTTAATGCGTGTTTTGGGGGATCTTAAACGCGCTGTTTTGGACTATACATGTCCGTCTTGATTCATTCAAACAACTCTGAGTTGTAGTTTAAAATTTTTACAGGGTTTATTTGGGCTTGAGTCAATAATACAGTTAATGGAGACAGGCACGGAGAACAGGAACTGAAGGCTCCGTTGGCTCCAGTTAGCAGTTAGCTCCAGTTAGCATTACCATTATAAAGATAAGCTCAGAATCAGAATTACTTTATTGATCTCCGAAGGGAAATTCTGTAATTGAGCGGAAGAAACTGTCATGAAGAGAGTAAACAACCAGACCCTAATAAATGATGTTGAGGGAGCTTTTACGGCGGTGTGGCCACTGCGTTTCTACAGTTTATTATTACAGTTAATCGTGGCCCGAGACTTCTCGAGGGGGATGGGCTGGAGGCTGGACTTACTTCTATGTCAGTCTCATGACAAGTGAGAATCCAGAGCTACCTTTCAAGTTTCTCAGTGACCCCAACAGGTAGGCCTGTTAAGTAACAAAAAGATGAAAGCGAAAAATGAACTTGTCAAACTGGCTTTGCCAAAATGCTAACATGCTAGCTAATGCTACACACATTTTCTCTAATCCAGCCAAGACCAATTGCCCCAAAGAGATGACAAACAATTATTCACTTCAAAATACCCTTGTCAAATCAGGATCAAGGTTAATTTAATATCATTGTACAACACAGGGTTCAGGTACCAGCCAATCAGAAGCCCTCATGGCAGTTAACAGCCAATCAGGCCCTTCCTGTTTCTATATGTTGTATAAGAGACTACTTACTGCTTCCTGTTTCTATATGTAGTTTAAGAGACTACTTCCTGCGTCCTATTTTTATATGTTGTATAAGAGACTGCTTCCTGTTTCTATATGTTGTATTTGTATTATAATATGTTAGTCTCTAAATATTGTCCATCAGCATCACCGATGTAAACAGTCGCCTGGTCCTACCGGACTCCTGCGCTCTGTCAGTCCGTGGCACTGCGTGTCAGGTGTAACCAATCCAGGATGCTCCAGTCTCTGCAAAGATGTGGGCACAATAGTCTCAGATCCCACCACCGTCGGTGGCGCTTTGTTGCGGTGGCTGTGTGGACGGAAGATGCTGTGGGCAGTGATTGTCTCAAGGTTTGCCAAATTTATTCCAATCCCTTCAGTCACCCATGAATGAAGGAATGAATCTAACTACACATGTCATGATTATTCTAATATATTCATAATTCTACTGGGATCTTTCTGTTAATTTCTTCTTATGACTTAATTTCTTTCTCCCTATCTATATATTTGTAATGAATTAGAATCAGAATAAGGTTTATTGCCTATTTCTTTGCATGTAAGGAATTTGCCTTTGTGTCCGCTGCATAATAAACCTTTTTAAAAGCAAAGTAACTGGCTGTGGATAAATCTGATCTGATTGATTTTTACTAATACTAGTACTAATGTTGCTAATATGGCTACGAGCAGGTAAAGAAAAGCAAGGGAAGAGGTTAAGATTAAATTGCTGCCATGGCCGTTGTGTCTAAACAGATGAATCCACCATAAATACGAATAACACTTTTTACGTATCACCGTTTATTATCGCTAGCACTTCCTTCGGCCCGAAATGGCAGCGACTCAGGCTGTGCCGACCCAATGTAGTGTCACCTATTTTTATTATTATTATTATTATTATTATTATTATTATTATTATCGCTTTGCTAATAGACAGCTGCAGCTTGTCCACGTGAGAGGCCTTCTACATAAAATGGGCTGACTGCAACACGAAGGAGATAAAGTATATTTACGTTTTATTTGACAGGATTTGAAAGAGCTTAAAGGGAAAATTTGCCACCTCTTAATGTGGATGTCTAATCAGTACCTATTGTATATGTAGTCTATTGCAGAAATAAATTCCCTGGTGCGTGCTATATTGACTGAGAAAGCGAGTTCTCCTGCTCCCAGAGCCATGGCAACTGTGCTTTCATGTACCAGGAGGATGCATTGCGCGCAAGTGGCAACTACGCTCAGCTCTCTTAGCTTTTTAGTAACAAAATAAGCACAAAATGTCAACAAAGGAAATATTCTTACACCTAAACAGAAAAATGCAACCATACACCTTCTGAATTAAAGTGTGTCACGAAACCAAGATTAGATTAATTTACCTGTTACCTTGTCACAAAACACACTTCATTCAGATTGGACAGAAAAGAAATAAAACTCACCAAATCTGTCATAGTTAGATCTTTCCACTGTTCAAACAATCAGCAACTCTGTTTTTGGCATAAGTAAGATGTAGAGATGATGTGCAGTAAACATGCAGTAACACATACACAGCCCCATGAGAGCTGTCATCGGCAACAATATCCAAGCGAAAACGGCCCACGCTGACACTCATTGTGTCACTGCTGGACAGAAGTAGAAGAGATTTTGCAGCTGTGGCCGGCTGAGCCCCAGAAACTCTCTAAGAGTGTTTTTTGACCCGGAAATAATCCGTCAGCACTGTGAATCTTAGTCAATGCTGTTGTTGCTATGATACCATACAACAAAACCACGTTGCCTGAATCAGCGGGCCATTGACAGCAGTTCATGTGTTTTACTCACTGCCGAGGCAGCAGCGGACATCTGGAGATGGCTGAACAAATTGTCCATTTCCGGTGCTGTCAACGCTGTGTCTCGGCAGAAAAGTGGAGGGACCGAGTTGTCTCGTTGCTGCTGCTGGTTAACTTTGGTTAGCAAACAAAGTTAGGTTGAAAATTCCTCCCAACACTAGTTACAGAAATACGAGCCAAACAAGTGTACATCCATCTGGCAAGAGCACTGTGCTATCCTACGCTGTGACAAGAGTGTGTGAATGAAACATTTAGTTGTTAAATTGTACTGATTTAGTGGCCGGTCGGGGTAATTTGGACATGATGTTGGCAGAGCACCACCTCCTGTATCGGAGGTAGAGTTACTCCTGCACAAAGTTTACGCTAGACAAAGATTGCTGCCGGCCATGTGACCTGTAAGGTTTCATTTTTCCATTCAAATGGTAAACGTTCCGGTCAAATATTCCCAGTGTTTATTGCACTTAATAACAATTGATAGCCGGGCTATATTGTATATAAAGAATAATATCATCAATTGATGTAGATTCGTATTATTTTATTGAAATGTAGGCTACTTGCTACAGGCAGAGAGGGCAAAAGAATTAAGTCAATGCACATAATTGTATTAAAATAGGCCTATTCCAATCACTAGGCTGAGAAAATAAAACAATACAAACTACAGTACAAAGAAACTGGATCTAAAAATTATCAAGTGCCGACTTGAATCAAAATAATTGTGAACAAGTGTCTTTCTGCAACTGTTTTGATACAGATCTGCAGTGAAGACTCTCTCTGCTGGCACACTGGAGACCGGTTTTACGCATGCTACCTTGGCCAGTTTGACCCATTCTGGATAGATTTGACTGTAATCCCAATATGTAGGCTACCTCGCAGGCTGTTGAGAAAGTCAAGCCTCCTTAACCGCAGAGAGCTGTCTTCATACATGGCTTCTCGATGTGCGTCTGTGGCATTGTTAATGAGACGGACTGTAGCTGGTACCGACTCCTCCTCGATGGCAATTTCTTGGCTTTATATATGTTAGAACGCTGCTTGGTGTTACGAAGTAATTCACCATATTTCCCTGTTTCACCAAGGCTTGCGCTTTGAATTTCTTGCTTGCTTGTCACAGTTTGTTGTAACTCTGCGTCAGTCTTATTTTAACACATAAATTGTGCAGATGGAATTATTTCCACCAAAGAAATTTTGATGGACAATGGATTTTCGTGTGTGTGTGTGTGTGTGTGTGTGTGTGTGTGTGTGTGTGTGTGTGTGTGTGTGTGTGTGTGTGTGTGTGTGTGTGTGTGTGTGTGTGTGTGTGTGTGTGTGTGTGTGTGTGTGTGTGTGTGTGTGTGTGTGTGTGTGTGTGTGTGTGTGTGTGTGTGTGTGCCTTTTTCTTACTCGTGACTACCTGCTACTTTCTGATAGAAGACAGAGACTGTGGGCTCTGGTTAATCCTCTCTTTGCAATCAAGCCTGCCGTTTGTCATAAAGAACAATAGATGGGACAGATTGGTCAGCCATCTTTTCTTCTAGCTTCTGTTTATAGCTCCTGAGTCACAGAGGATGGAGTGGGTTGTAATGCTGTTGAGTAACTCTTAAGACACCTTACAGATTGTATAACAAACCCTTTTTCATTCCCAATTTACTATTTCCTCTATAAATGGGATTCAATGGATAACTTCTGTAAAAAGTGTTCTCACCACTCAGGATTGTAAAGAAATGTAGACGCATCAAAGGTTGAGTTATATACAATGATATCATTATTATGACTACCAAAACAGAAGAGTGAGACACACAGTAATGCTGCAAGACACTCCTGATGTGAAAGTGTTTGTTGTTTGTTCAAGTCTCCATTAAGATTATGTTTAACATGTTTGATTTGTTAATACATTTGGAATGAATAGATTTTCTGCACCTTCAAATACATAGTTTTTTCTTCCATTGAACAACCATACTTCTAGTGCTAAAATACATTATCATCTTTGCCTTTTCACTTGCATTAACTACTTTTATTCCACTCTCTTCTGCCAGAACACCTCAGCTAATCACTTCCCAACAGATCCTTTTATGCAAAATGTCACGGTCACCACTTTCAACATAAAACACTATTCCAACTGCCCAGAGCTCTGTCAACTTAGACGTATTCCTGCAATTTAACAGGTTGTCTAAGCAGGAGGGTCAAACATGGGTGACGCAAACCCAATATGAAGGGTAATATGGAGGATGACAGTGGGCAATGTATCCACACTCTCTCTCTCTCTAAATATAAATCCATTTCCTATGTTTTGGCATCACGAATGATGCTTTGGCAAAAGTTCATATTACCAAAGCAAGTTGTGTAAGGTTATACATACATTTACATTTCAAAGTGAACAAAAACATGAAGTATGATATGTGAGTTAGGGAGCAGGTATACATCTCTCTCTTGGTTAGTTGGCCATCTTTTCTCTTCCTTCCAATTTTGTGTATTGGCGTTTAGGAAGATTAATTTCTTCTCTGTGGGCAGACCTCATTTTGGTTAATAGCTTAAGTAAAGATTCTATTCCTGGATTTGGATCAAAGGATTTCATTCGAAAGATATTTGAGTAACAACTAAAAATACACCTAACCCTCCTAGTTTCCTTTTTCAAAAAGTTGCTAAATCAGAAATTTGGGTATTTTCAACCAAAATATTAAAAAGAAATAACGTGGATTGCTCTACACAAATAAAATAAATAATCAGTTCACTACATTCATTGAATTTGGGAGTTATATTCAATTTTATGGCATTTGAAAAAAGATTTTTATAAAAGAACGTTGAAAAAAAGTGACAAAAACATTGGGCAAGAAAAGTGTCAAAAGATGACCAAAAAGTTTGTGAAGACAACACAAGGGTTAGAAATGCATACATCTTTTTTTATTCAATTTTTACCAATTTTACACATTGTTGATACTGTAGCACCTGCTATGATGAATGTTGTGTAATTTCCCACCACAGTTATTATTTTAATACCACTTATAATGTCAATTCAGAGCATCTCTTTAAAATGTGCAGCTAGTTCAGCAATTTAATAAATATGTGAATATTAATATTTTTTCTTCCCATTGCAAATTACTGCACTCTTAATTGACAAATGGTTCCTTTCTTTAATTTTATTTTTGTATTAATTTACATTATCACAACCTGTTTGATTACAAAACAAAAGGATGCTTTCGTCATTTCTTTTGGCAAGTGGTGTGGTACATTGGATTAGCCTGTTAAGCGAGGTGCATCGGCTCACCCACCTCATGTACTGCAGTTACATAACACACCAGGAGGAGATTTGTTTATAAACCATCTTGTCAACTGATTTAAGTAAGTTGTCAATTATATTGTACTGATAGAGCAATGAGAACAGCTGCTGTTTGTCAGAGACTTTGAATACAGCTGCTAAGGGATAAAGTGTGTCACAAGTAGTCTAACCCCTGATTTCCACCAACTGTGGAATGGCTGCGGATCTGCTCCAGAACTGCGGCGGAGTCATTAGGTATCCATTAAAGTCAATGTGTGTATTTTCACTGACAGTGGAACGGCTGCGTTCCAACTCCGTCCCGACTCCGTCCCAGCTCCTTTGATCCGCAGCCCTTCGGAGCACATACGCAGAGCTTCTTTTTTTGCCGGATGCCGGAGAGCTCCACAGCAATTCAGACCACGGTAGATAGTGCGGGACAAGAAGTTGACCACAGAAACAAAATCAAACCTCCTGTTAATTTTCAAAATAAAATACACCGTGCTTCCCTGCACTACACCTTGAAAATGTCATAATGGGCGGAGACAGGCCTGAAGTCAGAGGTTTTGTGGTTCTTTTTATAGAAACTACATCCTTCTTTAGACAAGGTTCCCTACAGTATGTGAGTTTATGCATGGCTGTACATTTACATGTCTGGGGGGGGGTATTTATGTTTTTAAATAACTTGGCATGCCAGCCAGCCATGGCATTCCGAAAGGGAAACCGGATATATAAACTGTTGCTCTAATACATAGATCCTCAACGGGGGGTCCAGGACCCATAGAGGGTCCTTAGAGTTACTGTTTAAGAGTTAAAATATATCTGAATATATAAGTACAGACACACAAGTCCAACATATTCTTAGTAAAAATAAATTGGCCTATTTGTGATTTGTTTTTAAATTTACATTGTTGACAGGCTACTGCCCTATAGGTAAGCTAGCCACTAAGGTAGCCATCCACAGATACAGTTAAGCTTCAAGGATTTACTGTCCTACATGTATTTCTATCATTAAAATATGATGTATAAATATATGGATGTCAATTATTCTTTAAATACCTTTTTGTATTGTATAAAATGTAGACTTTAGGCCACCCTACACGTTATTGTAGGCCCAGTTTAATTTGCAACTCAATTTTATACAATATGTAAGTCCCTGCTTTGTCTCTCTCTCAGCTAAGGGTCCTTGGCCTAAAAAATGTTCAAGACCCCTGCTCTAATGCATACAGCAAAACAGCATTTTCCCTCTTGAGTGTGTTCTCTCTGCTTTACTCCTTGCAAGGACAACAGCAAAAACCGGGACATGGCTAACCAGATTTGTCCATCTCCCAGGCTGTCATCCGTTCTCTCTGCAAAGAAGTCTCCCTGCAGCGGGGAAGCAAAGCGACCAAGCAGCCTGTTGCGGCCGGCTGGCATGTTGGCTAATTTGCTAATTCCACCCAACATGTTCTCATGCGACACTGGTTACAGAAAATGAGCCAAACAAAGTTGTCACTCATCTGGGGATAGCAGTGTGTTCCTATGATGTGTCAACAGTGTGTGAATCAAACATTAATCTCTCAAACTAGTTGCCAGCCGGCTGGCTAGTTAGCTAGCATGTTCGCTAGGGAGCTCAGTTCTCAGTCTGGTACCAACTACAGTGCAGAGGAAGAGAGGTCTATATAGAGGTCTTTATATTGAGTTTCACATTATGTGTAGGTTTTTTTACTATAGATATTTTAAAATAAATGTTTATGTTGAAATAAATATAACTACACAAGTAGATCTTGACTGTCTGAGAAGTCATCTTCTTCGTCTCTCACAAAATTTGCAATTTTTATCGCCATTCCCTGTCTACCAGCTAGTCACCCTGGGTATGTTGATGGAAGTTGAGGGGGTTTTAAGGTCCTATGTGATCTCTGCACCCATGTAGCAGTGCTTCCACCCAATATAGTCCCAAATCAATATCTGCCTAGGAAATTGTCTAGTCTTAATCTGCATTGCTATTTGTACTTGTTGTGAATACGCAAGAAGTAATTAGGTTATTGTTTTTTGTTGGCTCACTTTTACTCACAACATGCTAACCGCCAACAAAGGATTCCATTCACTACGCTAAGCTAACTAGCGGCGGTGCTCCCAGTCAAAAAACTGCACTGAGTCAAAAAATGTGTGCGTGTTTCTCTGTGCTTGCACTGGTTTGTTGGATAAGACACTCAAACCTTGCTGTGAGTTCTGGGCCTCCCCCCCCCCCAATAACAACTTTCAGAACATTATCATAATTATACATTTGCCATCTCTCATTATTGTTTCTTTTGGGTTCATTTGCAGTTTCAGAAATCTTTGAGTCTGTTGTTTCATACTTTTACTTTTTTCACCCTCAGCTAATTTTAGAAACTTACTGCAGACAATAATGGAGTTATGTAGAAGTGAGTTTCTAACAGTGACACAGTGTGAGCAGCTTCCTCTTCCAAAGGAACAACTTCTAAAGCGTTTGCTTTGGAAAGAGAAGTTGTTTGCTCTTCCGCCCATGCTGTTGCTTCCTGAGTCTTCAGAAGGAAGGAATTCCCTCTAGTGCCGGTTACCCACCCTACATCCTAACACACGCACAAAGAAGCTGGTAACATGCTTCTAATGAAAGTGCTGTGCAGAGCCTAAAAGTAGTGAAAAGGCCTTTTCAAAGGGTCAGAAAAGGTTGTCTATAGTAAGAAATCCTTGTGGGGGGTTTTCAAAATTGAAACTGTGACAGTCCTCAACTGTTAACTCTTTCCACAGTGATTGGCCAGATCAGCAGAGGATTTATTAATATGAAATATGCAGTGCAGAAGTGTGACCTGTAAATGCAATAATATGTCTGCTTTTCTGCTGTTTATCTCCTGTTCTATACCAGCAAATACTTCTTCTTTGTCATCCCCCAACCCTTCATTATGATGACTAGCATCTCATCCGGCTTTTAAAGGCAGTCCATATAAAACAGCGTATAATGGTACAACTCAGCTTTTTCAACATGGTGGACGGTGCTTCACCCAAGCTTATTCTTCAATACCATGTGTAACTAACCAATGTGTGTCGAGTGCAGATGAGTCGTGCATGCTCAGATTTAAACGGTTTACGGCATAACATGTCATATTGAAATTTGTGAAATCCATAAAATAATAAACCTTTCTCAAACCATAACAGAAGATTGAAATCATTTCAAAAACATGAAGGCTATCTATAATTGTTTGATTGCTAACGTTCGCTCAAAACGCCATTCAAGTGACAGCCTTTGTTGTGTTTGATTGCTAGCTTGTAGCAAGCAGTGAACAAACTTCGTTAAGTAGGTCCAAGTAGGTCCAGAAGTCTCTCGTTAGCATCTTGTATGCTACTCGTCTCAAAGTGACGCATGCGTGACTCACATCTGCACTTGACTCGCATCGGGTAGTGACACCATGTATTCACCTTAACGCATTACCAGTAAGCCCACTTTATCCCTTAACCAATTTACCCACGTTCCAATCTCATTTCAGTGTCTTACATCATCGGATCTCTTTGTAATTTGCTGTTGTCTTCACTCCCTCTCTACTTCCCTACTCAGCAGGATCTTTGCAGTCAAATATAGCTCAAGTGTTTACTAAATGACTTTTCCCTGCACTGTGTTGATTTGCAGTCCTGTGTGATATTTAATCTCGTTCCTCTATCCATGTGCCTCTCACTCAGCCATATACCCATAACAGCAGTAAATTGTGGGGTGGTTTTCAATTGGCTGACCTCACCCCACCCTTCATACTACCCCACCCTTAATCTGGGCCCCCTCTGCTCTCCATTCAACTGGCCAGCAGATGCTATTCAGATAAATATAATCAGCCCAAAGCTTTTCATACACAGCTTGGGTCAGTGGAGGATGGGGTAAGGTGGGTCTTTGTCTGATACTCAAACCCTGCCCCAGATACACATGACAATGTACAACATTTTGGAAGTGGAAGTGAGGAGACACCTCAACAAATGAGTGTGTATGCTATTTGCAGTCTTGTATAAAGTACTCAAGAATTGCTTTTTGAGTAAAAATACCTTAGCAGAAAATGACTTTGGTAGAAGTCACCATGTAGAATATTACTTGATTAAAAGTCTTCAAGAATCTGATATTTACTGTACTTGTAAGTATCAAAAGTATTTTTCTGATATTAAATGTAGTTAAATATTAGACGCAAAAGTAAAAAATAAATTTATGAACTTATATACATACATACATACATACATACATACATACATACATACATACATACATACATACATACATACAGTGGTGCTCAAAAGTTTACATACACATGCTTAAGTTGACTAAAAAGAGGAATAAAAAAATCATGTTTTGGAAATTTATTTTAATACCTAAATTAAAAAATGAGGTAAAATCCAACCTTTAAGGACACCAATTTTCTTTGTGAATGAATAACGTATTGTAAATAAATAAATGTTCTTATTTAAAATACAGGGTCATAAGTATACATACCCTATGTTAAATTCCCATAGAGGCAGGCAGATTTTATTATTAAAGGCCAGTTATTTCCTGGATTCAGGATATTATGCATCCTGATAAAGTTCCCTTGGCCTTTAGAATTAAAATAGCCCCACATCATCACATACTCTTCACCATGCTTAGAGATAGGCATGGGATACTTTCTATAAAATCATCTCTCAATGCAAATCAAACCAGGTATTAGTCTAACTGAAATAAAACCATGCCTATCTCTAAGCATGGTGAAGAGTATGTGATGATGTGGGGCTATTTTAATTCTAAAGGCCAAGGGAACTTTATCAGGATGCATAATATCCTGAATCCAGGAAATAACTGGCCTTTAATAATAAAAATCTGCCTGCCTCTATGGGAATTTAACATAGGGGTATGTATACTTATGACCCCTGTATTTTAAATAAGAACATTTATTTATTTACAATACGTTATTCATTCACAAAGAAAATTGGTGTCCTTAAAGGTTGGATTTTACCTCATTTTTTAATTTAGGTATTAAAATAAATTTCCAAAACATGATTTTTTTATTCCTCTTTTTAGTCAACTTAAGCATGTGTATGTAAACTTTTGAGCACCACTGTACATACACTACCGTTCAAAAGTTTGGGGTCACCCAAACAATTTTGTGTTTTCCTGAAAAGTCACACTTATTCACCACCATACGTTGTGAAATGAATAGAAAATAGAGTCAAGACATTGACAAGGTTAGAAATAATGATTTGTATTTGAAATAAGATTTTTTTTACATCAAACTTTGCTTTCGTCAAAGAATCCTCCATTTGCAGCAATTACAGCATTGCAGACCTTTGGCATTCTAGCTGTTAATTTGTTGAGGTAATCTGGAGAAATTGCACCCCACGCTTCCAGAAGCAGCTCCCACAAGTTGGATTGGTTGGATGGGCACTTCTTGCGTACCATACGGTCAAGCTGCTCCCACAACAGCTCAATGGGGTTCAGATCTGGTGACTGCGCTGGCCACTCCATTACCGATAGAATACCAGCTGCCTGCTTCTGCTCTAAATAGTTCTTGCACAATTTGGAGGTGTGTTTAGGGTCATTGTCCTGTTGTAGGATGAAATTGGCTCCAATCAAGCGCTGTCCACTGGGAATGGCTGAAGAAAAACAAAATGAAGACTTTGGAGTGGCCTAGCCAAAGTCCTGACCTGAATCCTATTGAGATGTTGTGGTATGACCTTAAAAAGGCCGTTCATGCTCGAAAACCCTCTAATGTAACTGAATTAGGACAATTCTGCAAAGATGAGTGGGCCAAAATTCCTCCAGGACGCTGTAAAAGCCTCATTGCACATTAGCGCAAACGCTTGGTTGCAGTTGTTGCTGCTAAGGGTGGCCCAACCAGTTATTAGGTTTAGGGGGCAATCACTTTTTCACACAGGGCCATGATGGTTTGGATTTTTTTTCACCTTTAATAATAAACACCTTTATTTACAAATTGCATTTTGTGTTTACTTGTGTTGTCCTTGACTATTGTTTAAATTGGTTTGATGTTCCGAAACACTTAAGTGTGACAAACATGCAAAGGAACAGGAAATGAGGAAGGGGTCAAACACTTTTTCACACCACTGTATCTTCTTGCTCAGTTGTGCAACGCGGCCTCCCACTTCTTTTTCTACTCTGGTTTTCAGCAGCAAACTTATACAACAATTATATGCATTCAAACTACCGCACATGAGTACCACCGGGATACATAGGTACAGATCGGAGAACATGCAGGAAACTTTATTACAAACGGAATAGTCTACACACACATCTTTGCCTGTTACGGTGACCAGCACCTCAGCCTGTGGTGTTGCTCGATGCTGCTTTTAAATTTAAAAACTTGAGCCACTGTGAAACGTTGTTTTGTGTATATGGTTGAAATGACAATAAAGCACACTTGAGTTGAGTTAAATGCCTCACTGTCTGTAAACAGTAGGCGTGGCTTGGTAGTGGACTCGTAGAGCAGCGAAGCAAGTGCATTCTGGGAGTCTTTTTTCCACATGAGCCAAAAACAAATTTTCTGGCTTTTCTTGGCTTAGAAGGCACCAATTTCTAACACAAATTCACATTTTTACTGCATAAGTGACCCAATTTAAAGATACATTTGTCTTTCCAACAGTGAAATATCCCTTTAACTTAATGGGTTTCATTGTAAAGAAGTAGATTGACATTTTAGAAAATATGCAAATGCCAACAGCTCATTACATGTGGGCGGCCTTGGCTCTTCGTATTGAAGTGTCCTTGGGCAAGACACTGAATTTCTCCTGATGCAGTGCCATCCGTTTGTGAATGTATGTGAATGTTTATCTGAGGAGCAGGTGGCACCTTGTATGGCAGCCTGTGTGTGTGTGTGTGTGTGTGTGTGTGTGTGTGTGTGTGTGTGTGTGTGTGTGTGTGTGTGTGTGTGTGTGTGTGTGTGAATGGTAAACAGTTCCTGTACCATGTAAAGCACCAAGTTCATTACATTTACAATTGAATGTAACAAAATCTGCCAACAGGCACCTTTAAAGCTCACTAAGTAACACTTTATATCTAGTTTGTTTAATTTGTACTTAAACCACAGTGTAAAAACAGGTTTGGGTTTTACAGGGCAACTATTTTTGGCTCTGAGCAGTGACTGGACAAGACTGGAGTCTTGTAAGCTCCTTTCCCACAACCTCTTCAAGATGGGATTGTTGTACTTTTAAGCTGCCTTGCCATCTGTGTAAAAGTTAAAAGATGGAATGGGATGAGAGAATGGTTATACCTTCAAGCTGGCAGCGGAGGTAGACACAAAGCCAAACCAACCTCTGCGTGGGAAAGCCAGCACGGAGGGACTACATGCAGTACGATGCACGGGTCAAACCACAGGCAGCTCAAAAAGTGATTAAGCAGTATTCTGAGTAGCCAAAGTTATTAATAACGTACAGAAACATTGCGTTAAATAGTTGTTCTTCTCTTCCACTCACACATTCAGGCGCTCCAGCTGTATCTGTCCTTCTCTTTACTTACAATTTAAATTAAATAAAACATAAAGTTGGCAGCTGGTGGGTTGGGTCGCTGATTTAACTGTGACGATCGGCTCACAAAGTAGACGCAGTTGTGTTACACATCACCTCTTTTCACACGCTGGGGCCTTATGATGCCTTTGCTTGGTTCTGTGTGAATAACAAAGCCGGCATAAAGGCAGACCTTTATTGTGGCACTATTGCAGAATCTCTGCTTGAAAGGGATTGAAGTCACTGCGAGGCCTTGTTGCTCCTACAACCAAATAATGTGTTACTTAATAAGCTTCAGAGGTGATGGCAGGTGAATTTGTTTCCTGTGGACAGAGCCATGGTAGCTGTTTCCCTTTGTTTCCAGTCTGTATGTTAAACTAAGCTAAACGGCAAACTCTATCAGGTTTTCTTCCAGAATGGTCCTGTATTTGACTCCATCCATCTTCCCATCAATTTTAACCATCTTCCCTGTCCCTGCTGAAAAAAAAAAGCAGGCCCAAACCATGATGCTGCCACCACTATGTTTGACAGTGGGGATGGTGTGTTCAGGGTGATGAGCTGTGTTGCTTGTACGCCAAACATAACATTTTGCATTGTTGCCTGACCAGAGCAACTTCTTACACATGTTTAGTGTGTCTCCCAGGTGGCTTGTGGCAAACTTTAAACAATACCTTTTATGGATATCATTTAAGAAATGGCTTTCTTTTTGCCACTCTTCCATAAAGGCCAGATTTGTGCAGTATACGACTGATTGTTGTCCTATGGACAGAGTCTCCAACCTCAGCTGTAGATCTCTGCAGTTCATCCAGAGTGACCATGGGCCTCTTGGCTGCATCTCTGATCAGTCTTCTCCTTGTATGAGCTGAAAGTTTAGAGGGGCGGCCAGGTCTTTGTAGATTATCAGTGGTCTGATACTCCTTCCATTTCAATATTATTGCTTGCACAGTGCTCCTTGGGATGTTTAAAGCTTGGGAAATCTTTTTGTATCCAAATCCGGCTTTAAACTTCTCCACAACAGTATCTCGGACCTGCCTGGTGTGTTTTTTGTTCTTCATGATGCTCTCTGCGCTTTAAACGGACCTCTGAGACTATCACAGAGCAGGTGCATTTTTACGTAGACTTGATTACACACAGGTGGATTCTAAAATATCATTAGTCATCTAGGTCAACTTTGGATCATTCAGAGATCATCACTGAACTTATGGAGAGAGTTTGCTGCACTGAAAGTAAAGGGGCTGAATAATTTTGCACGCCCAATTTTTCCAAGTTTGAAATAACCAATAAATTTCGTAATTCATAATTGTGTCCTACTTGTTAATTCTTCACAAAAAATTACAGTTTTATATCTTTATGTTTGAAGCCTGAAATGTGGCAAAAGGTCAAAAAGTTCAAGGGGGCCGAATACTTTCGCGAGGCACTATATATATTTAGTTGTGTACTTACATTATCCCAAATGTCAATGTAGACAATGTTTAAACCTCAGCGAAATCTATAATTCCATGGCGTCATATATCCTTTGACCCTTCTAATTGTTCTAACATTGGGCAAAACCCATGAAACACCAGATAATACCTTTTGAGAGTAATTGGAAATCATACAATGTCAAATAATTATTCTCACTAACAATAATACATAATTTCTTTCTGCTACACAGCATATTTTCCATGTACATGTCACTTTGCAACACAGTAATACAGTAGACACCTAATTATATGATACATCAATATCCATCCAGCTTACTACAATGTGCTAAGGGGCTAATACTTGGACGCTAAACTCTACGTTATAGGCTACAACAACATTCAATACGCTCAAAGTTAGTTTTAGTATGATTGTTTTCCACGTTTAACAGCACTAGACTAACCAATGATTAAATTGGCCACATAACATCAGCGGTATGTGTAGTCGATTCATCTAATGCTAGCCAGCTAACGCATCCGGTCCATCTGCCCTTCCTCCCCGGTACTAAGAGACTTCAGTCGGGATGGGAGCCAACAACAGCCCCGGGGACACAGCTCCAGTTAGCCCCTTACTCCCAATTTCCACCAGTTGTGGAACGGCTGCGGATCTTCTCCGGAATGGCGGCAGAGTCATTAGGTTTCCATTAAAGTCAATGTGTGTATTTTCACTGACGGCGGAACGGCTGCGTTCTGACTCCGTCCCAAGTCCAGCGATCCCCAGCCATAGACAACATAGACAGTTAAAGAAATGGACCAACAGATCTGGACGGACACCAGTGAATATTAGAAGCACTTTTCCGGTGATGGCTGAGCGTTACTGCGCAGCCTCCAACTGAGCTTGACGACGTAGATGTGACTTGAGCAACGTGTCTGAAAGTTGTAAGTCTTCTGGTAGCTGTGCCAAGAGAAATCTCAAGCATTCCCAATCTTTCAGAGACGGAGAGCGTAGGTATATGTTAGGAGATAACATAGGCAAAGGCTAATTATTGCTAACTAACATGCTAGTTAACATTAGTAATTAAACCTAAACAGCTAATGTACTGTAAGTCCAAACTGTCTGCAAGCTTACCCTGTACTATACAGTGATTCCTCTACTATGCGACAGTAAGTCGCGTGGTTATGACACAATGACACAAGGTAATGGAACCTTTTATACATTGTCATGTTTCTTTAGAAACAAACAACGGACAAATAGTCTTCAAACGCTTGTATGTCAGTGACAGTTATTCTCTGTCAAAGTGGCGCCAAAATGAATGGCAGTCAATGGGATGCTAACAGCAGGTAATGGCTTGGTAGCATCAAAATGGCGCCATAGGAGCTACGCTTAGAGAGGTGAGGCTTACCCCCTTGCCAGATACGCAGAGCTGCTGGAGAGCTCCACAACAATTCAGCACACGGTAGAGTGCAGGACAGGAAGTCGAGCACAGAAACAAAATAAAACATCCGGTTAATTTTCTAAAAAAATACAGTTCTCACAGCAGATCATATCTCCCTTCACTACACCTTGAAAACACAGCACAGAGTCTGGATGGAAACAAACTGTTGTTGGTTTTGTGGTTCTATTTTACATAAATTCACGAGATCTTGTGGGTCCTCGTTACTTCAGCTGTCAGTCATGGCCACAGCCGTTCCGTAACAAATCTGGACCTGGTGGGTATTGACGGACAGCGGAGTTCGGAGCCGATCCACAGCCGTTCTTCAACTGGTGGAAGTCAAGTGTGTGCCAGCAACTACAGTAACCTGAACCCAGCCAGCACAGACCCAAGCGCTGGGTGCTAACAACGCTACGGCAATAACCAAACGTTTAATGTTCAGTCTGGGAATAGACCACTATTAGACCTCAGGCACCTGCATCTAGCCAAAATCAAGCCGCCACAACAGCCAACAGACATCCCCAATCCAGAGACATTTGAATTGACAATGGTGGTTAAAAATGAAGACCGCAACTCCCATGATCCAAGGCAGTTTCAAAGTTTGTGTTTACATCCATGGTTTCGATAAAGAGAACCCTAGCGGGAGAAAATGACATATTGTACGTTGTACTCACATCAGAGTCTTACAGCCTCAAGTCTAGTTAAGGAACAGTCTGTTTTTGTGTGAAGACAGAAGTTTGTGGCATATTTCTGCCAAACACTACCTGAAACAGTCCAGGCTGATGTGCGTCATTAACTCTGACAGTAAAACAATATTATACTACTACTCTGCTAATGAGACAGGAAGTTGTAATCCTACCCATATCCCTACTGTTGATTAGCACAATTGCTAATTTTCTTGTTATTGTTGTTTATTGGCTGTTAATCAGAGTGGTATACTGATCTGATCTTTTTGTTGAGGTGTGCTTAAGCTTGTCTAAAGTATTATACAACTGAAATAAAAACGCAATTGAAACTGGAGCTACTGTACTGCCCACTTCCCTGAAGTAATGAAGGTTATTTAGTTTATTAGTAATTTCTTCTCCATACTCCTATGTACAGAAATGTTATTAGTCATGTTTTGAACAAATTACTGTCCTGAAGGAATTAACTATTCTTGGGCATATCAGAGTGACAACATAGATAGAAGATCCTTTTCTAATAACTAAGGTTGTGTTCTGATAACATAATTTCTTTAGAACCCAAAAAAAAACAAATATATGAAATGTTGTTTTGTTTTAAAAAACTTTAATATGTAAACTGAAAAGACCCTTAAAATAAAATAAAAATTGCCCCTTTCTATACATCGTTGCCCCTCAAAAAGGTCATAAATTGTAGTACAAACAAACTTGGTGTAAGAGCAGAACAGTCAAAGCACAAGTTCAAGTTCAGTTTGTATGGCATTCCTTTTTTTAATTACATATGTTTCTGTGAACTGGGGAAAAAAAAACAGTTTGTCAGTTTTTAATTGTATTTCTTATTTTCTCTCTGTTGCTCCTTCATTCTGTTCACCTTTTCTAGATTAGTCCGTCTGCAGCACTGAGCCTGTCTTTTACCAGCTTCTCTGTGTAAGAATCTGTGTGCTTGCGTGTGTCAGATGACCTATTGAAATCATTGCGGTGCAGTGTGCCTGTTACCACGGCAACACAGGCTTCTCCGTCTCTCTTTCTTTCTCTCCCTCTGTGTCTCCCCTCCCCTTTCATTTCCCCTCCACACCACATTGAGGTCATGTGACCACGCTGACGTCAAGCTGGAGAGGCAGGCGAGCAGAGGGGCGAGTTAGTTTGTGGGCTTTTAACAAACCTCCTGCTCACACTAGGAGTCTCTGGTAGTCTTTCAGTCACCGTTAGCTCCGTCTCAGTCGCTAAGTCTGTCTTCTTCTCCTCCCCCCTCTGCTGTTCTCTTACCCCTCTCTCTCTTGCTCTCATCTTTGTTTCTTTCTGGTGCTCTTTATTCTCGCCTGTTGCTTCTGCTACCACTGCCGCTTCCACAAACTTAGTCTTGAGAGAAAGTGCTGGGTGATGGACTGCTGAACGGCTTGTACGTTAATACAAAGTGAGGTAAGCTTCCTGTGTTTTCTCTTTGTGTGTATTGTGTGCTTTAGCAGCTAGTGTTGCTTTGAGAGTGGTGTGCATTAAATTAAAGCTGAATAAAGGAGAGCTTTGACCTCATGAGTTTGAGTCCTATACTTGTGCAGAAGGGAAGTTGTCTTTAAGATGAATTCCTGACAGAGAGGGAATGAGGCTCTGTGTGTACGTCTGGAAACTCTTTTTGTCCCCCTTTAATCATTAGGGGAAACTTTTTAGTAATGTAGTGTGTGTATTCGAGGTTTTCAAGGGAAAGCCCTGATCAGGGTGTGAACTTGTATTCAAGTTGCTTTTCTTTCTCAGCACACACAGCCAGATCTGTTTTCAAACCCTCTGCAGGAAGTGAGTGTCTTCTCTGAGAGAAGGAGAATGTGATCGTTATGGGGGCTGAGTGTGTTATGTGTTGTGTAGTTGAAAGTGATGGGCAGCTCCACATGGCTTTTCCTCTCAAAGCGTTGCTAATGTTAGAGGCAGTTGTGTGGGCTGTAGCTGCTGGCTCTGTCTGCCAGAGAGCCAGAGGCAGGGATGGTGGGGGGGGGGGACAGCTGCCACCTGCCCCCCTCAGAGGGGATGGTATGATGCAAAAATTTAACTCTTACAGCTTTAAGGTTAGCTCCGATATTTTGTTTTTCTACAGAAATCTAGTAATGGGGTGAGATGAGGACATTTTTCAAAAAGTTTGTTTTTTTAAAGAATTTTCTTGTTTGTGTGTATAGCTTGTCAAGAACCCCAGGCCCCCACACACACACACACCCACACACACACACACACACACACACACCTCCCTGTGTCCCTCAAACAATAGCATGCCAGCCCACATTTAACCCAGATAGAGTAGAAAGAAAGGGAAATGTGCATAACAAGTGGTTTGGATCTCCCTACAATACTCCACACTCTCTCCTCCTCCTCCTCTCTCTACTTCTCTAGAACTCCTCTCATTCCCTCCTCAGAAGTGCCTCCCTCCTCCAACTTAACAAAGTGGAGACAAGCCAAGCGCATGTAACAGGTCACTGTCTAAAGTATTCTAGTCACAGATATCTACTGACTCCATCCAATTAAATGCTCCGATTAGGATACAGATTTGCATTTGCTGTGCTGATTATGTTGGATTTACGGTTTGGTTTAGAGGTTGCTGTGACATAATACCTTACATGGCCTATTTGAATACACTTTTTTTTTTTATCAGTTAATAGCATTAGGTTACATAAAGGCAGATGTACAACATACTTAAGGGAGTAATTCTCCTGCTTTAAATGATCCAAATGTAAAATATTTATCTGGATATTTTTCCATTACTGAGAATCCCAGAAGAGATTTCAGAAGCAGACTAAAAGTAACATGAATTTTGTCATACAATAATTTGTGCAAGCTATTAGTCTTCCTTCAGTGTAAATTGTCCTTGTAAAGCAGTTTCTGCAGTCCTGTAAGCCTAAGGGCACCTCATTCATAAGTGTCTTACTGTTGTGAAATGAGCTGCATGAATACCACGAGGAGCCATTTTGAGTTTAGAGACAGAAAAGCTCTGTCTTCATGTTCGTCTAACAAAATAATACTTCCAAGCATACTGTTATCTAATGTTTGTGTTATGTGTTTATTATGAGCTGGATATGTTGGCAGCAGTTACCCTGCAGAAAGAGCCACTGACAAACACACACACACACACACACACACACACAAACCTCTAGCATACAGCCAGTAGCTTTATCTGACATCCTGCAGCAGTGGATTATTCTCTTGACGTGTGTGTGTGTGTGTGTGTGTGTGTGTGTGTGTGTGTGTGTGTGTGTGTGTGTGTGTGTGTTCTGTTAAATGTTTTCCATCAAGATTTTCACCATCCTACCATCCACCATCCAAATTTTTCAGAATATCATAATCTTGTATTGGTAAATGTTTAGGCGGCATCTAAGCTGTTATCTTGGTGCTGTATTGACACAATGACATTTTATTTTATGTCAAAAGGCAATGAATGAACCATCTGTTATTAAGAGGAATCGTTACGTGTGTGTAGCCTTTATTAACTGTCTACTACTTAGGTTATCTATCTAGGCTAGGTTTCAGAAGATTTAGATAAGGTAGTGGACTGAAACAATAACAGTAAGGACACATTTATCAAAGATTGAGAGTATTTATATATGTATGGCCGTGAATAGCATACAGCATGAATACAGAACCTTAGGGTGCACCCTAAGTAGCCCAAGATTTGTTTGTATGGTGTATACAATAAAAATAAAATAAATCAAATACAATATTCAGAAATGTTCCTTCTCAAGAGTCTTGCTCTTGTCTTTAGTCCATGGCATAAAATAAAATACCGTCCTTTAACATTTTGTAGTTCTAGTTGGGTGGCTCACCATCAAACTTTCAACTTTCCAAGGGACCCAAAGAATAACATAATGAACTATATGGTAACATATTATACATAGGGTAAGTACAGTGTATTAAACATATGTTACACCAACAGTATGCATGTCTTGTCCAATTCTGCAATAAAATACATTTCCCATTCTAGCCATATGTCTTGATCTCTTTGCATCATGCATACTAACAGTGTTAACCAGAACTGAAACTAGATGCACGTGTTGAAACCATGCACTCAAAATACAGGAATATAGTTTACATACATACTGCAAATTACCTTCTTTATAACCCAGATGTATATTGTGAATGAGTTTAGATAGACTATCTTTATTATAAAACCGAGATTGACACATTAATATGCAGTAATATGGTAACAAACTGAAATACATGACATGCTGCGTAGTGTCTGCGTTAGCTGACTGTAGCATAGCACTCAATACTTCAATCACTTTGGCTAGCTAACTCACCAAGTTTCACGTTGGATAAACACAACGAATATCCCACACAACGAAAATCCCTCAAGGCTCCCTGGCAGCGGTACAGTTCCCAAAGTACTTTTCCAAGTGTTTAGGTGATATATGCAATTATATTTAAATGTCAATGTCTCTGTTATCTCTTTGCATCGGCGGCTGTGTGCTGTCTGTGTGGCAAAAAAACTCTTGAACCAAGGGTTTAATTGGTTCATAATAACCATATGCATTTATAATAGATTAACAAATTTTATTTTATTATAATAATAATAATAATAATATAATATATTTATATTTATTTCTATAATTTTTCTAGTGGGCTACATGTGTGTAGCCATCTTTATACTTAGAACTTCGTAGACAGGGTTTCCCGCAGAAAATGTGGGGTTAGTTAAGGTGGTAGGGTGGGGTTTGCCATCTGACTGTATGTTTTTGCCACAACATACAGGCTAAAAGAAGAGTAAACTGCATAATGACACAAAATAATAATAATAATACAATTAACACTAACATACAGGCTAAAAAAGAGTAAACTGCATAATGACAAAAAATAATAATAATAAAATTAACACTAACTTAGAACTAAATTAAGTGCAAAGGAATGCAGTTGAATTGCCTTTTTGCAGAAAGGTGCTGTAGAAATAAGGTCGCCAAACTTACAACCTCAGCCTGTCAGTCAGTCATCAGGGAGTAGAAACCACTGTTGTGCCTGCTTATCTCAGAGGAAGCACCGCAACCGCTTTCGCCTTGCCATTGATATCATATCGCAACTAACTCTGTCCACGTGAAGTTTTGAAAAACTGTAACCACATTTGAAACCATTGCCGTGACTCACTGTGACTTCAGCAAAACTGCAGAGCCAACGTACAGTGGTGTGAAAAAGTGTTTGCCCCCTTCCTCATTTCCTGTTCCTTTGCATGTTTGTCACACTTAAGTGTTTCGGAACATCAAACCAATTTAAACAATAGTCAAGGACAACACAAGTAAACACAAAATGCAATTTGTAAATGAAGGTGTTTATTATTAAAGGTGAAAAAAAATCCAAACCATCATGGCCCTGTGTGAAAAAGTGATTGCCCCCCTTGTTAAAACATACTATAACTGTGGTTGTCCACACCTGAGTTCAATTTCTCTAGCCACACCCAGGCCTGATTATTGCCACACCTGTTCACAATCAAGGCATCACTTAAATAGGAGCTGCTTGACACAGTAAGGTCCACCAGAAGATCCTTAAAAGCTACACATCATGCCGAGACCCAAAGAAATTCAGGAACAATTGAGAAAGAAAGTAATTGAGATCTATCAGTCTGGAAAGGGTTATAAAGCCATTTCCAAAGCTTTGGGAATCCAGCGAACCACAGTGAGAGCCATTATCCACAAATGGCGAAGACATGGAACAGTGGTGAACCTTCCCAGGAGTGGCCGGCCGCCCAAAATTACCCCAAGAGCGCAGCGACGACTCATCCAAGAGGTCACAAAGACCCCACAACAACGTCCAAAGAACTGCAGGCCTCACTTGCCTCAGTTAAGGTCAGCGTTCATGCCTCCACCATCAGGAAAAGACTGGGCAAAAATGGCCTGCATGGCAGAGTTCCAAGGAGAAAACCACTGCTGAGCAAAAAGAACATCAAAGCTCGTCTCAATTTCTCCACAACACATCTTGATGATCCCCAAGACTTTCGGGACAACATTCTGTGGACCGATGAGACAAAAGTGGAACTCTTTGGAAGGTGTGTGTCCAAGTATATCTGGCGTAGAAGGAACACTGCATTTCATAAAAAGAACATTATACCAACAGTAAAATATGGTGGTGGTACTGTGATGGTCTGGGGCTGTTTTGCTGCTTCAGAACCTGGAAGACTTGCCGTGATAAAAGGAACTATGAATTCTGCTGTCTACCAAGAGATCCTGAAGGAGAATGTCCGACCATCTGTTCGTGTACTCAAGCTGAAACGAACTTGGGTTCTGCAGCAGGACAATGATCCTAAACACACCAGCAAGTTCATGCTCGAAAACCCTCTAATGTAACTGAATTAGGACAATTCTGCAAAGATGAGTGGGGCAAAATTCCTCCAGGACGCTGTAAAAGCCTCATTGCACATTAGCGCAAACGCTTGGTTGCAGTTGTTGCTGCTAAGGGTGGCCCAACCAGTTATTAGGTTTAGGGGGCAATCACTTTTTCACACAGGGCCATGATGGTTTGGATTTTTTTTCACCTTTAATAATAAACACCTTCATTTACAAATTGCATTTTGTGTTTACTTGTGTTGTCCTTGACTATTGTTTAAATTGGTTTGATGTTCTGAAACACTTAAGTGTGACAAACATGCAAAGGAACAGGAAATGAGGAAGGGGGCAAACACTTTTTCACACCACTGTAGTTTGCCCGCACCTCTGCGCGCATGCGTGTTGGAGCTCTGCTCTCTGTCAATATGCAGAGTAACAAGGCAGATATTGCCACATACATTTCATTTTTTTTTTTTGACGACATAGTTAAGGCGGCAGGCGTACTAGCTGCACAGTGCTGCGGGAAACCCTGGTAGAATACGATACACACTTACATGCACAGGAAGAAGTTACTGAAAAATTCATTTGATACTCACATACTCCTATTAGAAAATATATTGCACTTTAGTTAGTTCTCCATTAGTTCAATGATGACAACAAGGCATTCACCAAGTTTAGTGTTATTAAATATTAACACTAAACTTAAGTTTACTATTATTATTTTGTGTCATTATACAGTCTAATTGTCTAATATTTTTACATAAGCGTGGTTTCTTTGTTTAACTGCAATTAATTGCTAACATTAGCTAAAATCTTAAGGCGTATGACTGGTAGTTGTTGATCTTGTTTTAGATATGACATATTGTAATTATATAAGTGATTATTGGTCGGACTATATATTTTTTTTCAATATTTCAGTTGTAAGTTGTTGGCACTTAACACTATACACCAGCAAACTGCAAGTAAATCCGGATCCAGTATGCACTTTGTGTTATAAAAAATGTCTATTGATCAATTAATTGTTAGTGATGTTAAATATACGTGGGCATATTTCTTTACAAAAAGGCAAAAAAAAGACAAATTTTTGTCAAAAAATAAATATTGTTAAAATATTAATCCCATTTCTGAAAAAATTATTCTGCAGCAAAATTGTGAATTGTCACAGTTCTAACTACAACATGACTGATTCTCTTCTGCCAGTGACCTTTTTGCATTACATTCCCTTGTCTCTCTCTCTCTCTCTCTCTCTCTCTCTCTCTCTCTCTCTCTCTCTCTCTCCTCTCCCTCCCTCCTCTCATTTCCTGTCTATACTGTCACTATCAGATAAAGATAAAATTATTAAATGGCTTGGGCTGCACTGTCCTATCACTATGGTGAGACCAACATCAATACATCACAACCCAAGAAATCAGATTTTCAGACAAATTGAAAGTATAAAAGAACAAAGAGTACAATTTTAAAGAATAACAATGTAATGCATAGTGATTTGTTAAAGGTGATTAGTTCCAGTGCTGTCAATATCTTTTGTCTCCTCTACAGTTAACTTATCAGAACTTTGAACATAGATCACGGTATATTTGTGTAAGTTTGTGAACATGCAGTACCTGTGTGTTTGCAGGTGGGTGAAAGCAGAGTGCCAGTTACTTGCATGAGTAACACTAAGTGTGTGTCTGTTCTAAACATATGAATGCAGGTTTTTGCATGTCTAGGTTAGTTTAAAGTGTGTTTCTTTGTGGAATAGGTGGGAATCCAGTGTTGCATTAGGTTCTAAATATAAGTCAAAATTAATTTAAAATAGCTATATCATGGAAAAGGTGACTTGACTCCCTCCTAGTATTCTTCTGCTACAAAGCCCACATACACAAAGATTTGTGTTTGATGTATTATGCACACATTGATTTTGAAAAAAAAAAAAAAACTTCCGGAAAACAAGTTTAATTCTGCTAACGCTGAGCAGTATGAACCAGGCTTCTATAATATCCTGTTTTGTACTTAAGGGAATTTCATATAACACTGGTGGAAACTAACTTGAAAGCGGTTTATGTAACTGTTGATTTATGACCTGAGCCAGATACGGAGACAGAAACAGAGAGAAATGGAAAGAGTTTAGGGCTATACTATGTGTTTCCTGCCTGGATTCCTCTCACTCTTTTATCAGGTGTTAAACAATAGCTGCTCTTGGTGCTGGAGCAAACCAGGAGAAGGTATCAAGAAGTGTAGGGCTTTGTCTTATTTATGTATTTAACTGTTTTTATTTAGAGAAATAGATTGATTCTGATTGTTTAAGGTGGCCATCAATTTGATATATGTCAAAATGGAAGTACTGATATTCTAGATACACTGGTAAGTGTAGTGGTAAGTGATTATAGGCTGTCCGAAACTCCTGTGTGTGTGTGTGTGTGTGTGTGTGTGTGTGTGTGTGTGTGTGTGTGTGTGTGTGTGTGTGTGTGTGTGTGTTGGTCTCAGCAATTGGCTCTTATTAAAAGTTTTGGTTGTTCTCCATTCATTCTGCAGATGCAGAATGATGGTAATGAACTTATATAGTATAATTTACAGTTTTGAGTATTTTTTGTAGAGAAATGTTTTAAAGTGTGGGCTTTTTCACATAAACACACTCAAAGAGAGGGCCATTTATGTTTGAACTCCTGCTCTCAAATGGGTAACACAAACTTCACTGAAGTGAATTGGATGTCACAGTTACTTGACACACTAGGTTTGACTGTGCAGTTTTGCATGAATATACAATATACATAGTCAACAAGGGCAATGGCCACTCTTAAATAGTACTTAAATAGTATGTTAGTGATTATGTTGCACTCAAATCTCTGTTTGTGCAGTGTAAATTCACAACTCTGCTGAAGGAGCAAGTGTTAAAACACACATTAGACTCAAGTGTGGAAAGGTTGGTCACCGTGGTTACTGTGCTTAGATGGCTGTGACATCTTTCACTACTGCGCTTCCTTTAAAGGTCAGAACTAAAAGAAGGGGGAAGCTGACACTTCTCTGCCGAGGTGTTGTGGCAGTTCTAGATAATAGTTACTCGTTGACTGTCATAGTACCACCACACTAGATGGATGTGTAATACAATCATCAGACAAAGTTGTCTTCCATTGCTGTTAGGGTTGCTGCTACGGGAAAACAAAACTAACCAAGTTGGAACCGATTCTCAAAGCCCAATCCTAATTGCTGTAAAGGAAAATATGACTTTGCCCGCCTTCAACTTGCACCATTTCGTCCATCCAGCAAACACCGCAATGGAGACATGGGAGAAAACACAAATAAGCAGTTTGACCCCTCTTTGATCTTGCAGTCTCCACTTCACAACCAATAAATATGTTTTATATCTATGTCATTCCAACTAATGTAGCAACATATTTTGAAGAAGATGCAAGTGAACCGCAGAATTAAGCCTTTATTTACGTGTTATTTCAAACCTATCAAGGATGAGCTTAATTTTTTTCATATTTGGACACATGAGCTTCACACACTTTATTTCATTGAAAGTATGTTTTTGTGAGCATGTAGCAGAAAATAAATGTTACTGCTTTGCAAATCCTTTGCATTTAATTGTAATTTCAATTAATTCTATGTGAATAAAAATGGATTAATTTTTGCCTTTGTGGCCTGCAGCATTGATGAGTGACCGTGGCCTGGGACTAATCAGTGATTGTCAGAAATGGAAAAATATACTGGGTGTGAGAGAATAGGGCTGCACAATCAATCGCAATTTTATCGAAACGCAAAATGGACTTGTGCAATAGCCAAACCGGGGGGGGCGCAATGTTTGTAAATGTACTGTATTTATACATATTTATATAGCGCTTTTCTAGTCTTAATGACTACTCAAAGCGCTTTTACATCATACAGGAACTATTCACCATTCACACACATTCATACACTAAATATGTGTCAAACCATTCTGAATGAAGTATTGTGGTGCAGCAGAGACGTCCTGGCCTACAAATCCATTCCTACAGACATAAGAAAAAAATCTTTGTTTTGTACAGATCCTCGCAAAAATCTGAATATTGTCATTTACATTTTATTTTCATATTTGTCAATAAAAAGGAGATTTTTGATAAAAATCTGATCATCTGTATATCACTCAAAATATCAGTCTAAATAAACACAATAAGATATTTTTCTCATATCGTGCAACCTTATAATAGAATATGCCATAGCAAATAGCAATAACTTTGAACAAGTGTTACCCAGAGCAGCAACGCATAAATTGTGTCACTCATCCCCTGTGAAAGCAAGCGGAGTAAAAGCTTATAGACAGACACATGTAAGTGGTGGTTTTGAGTGACAGCTGGTCAGCCGCACTCTTGTCATTCTCTAATAGCCTCCTTTATAAAGCAGTCATAGGTCATTCAACTGAAATCCATCCCCAATGAGGTGCAGAATGCTTTTAGAGATTGCCCCGACCTAAAGTATGGCCTTAGCCTATAAGCTCCCATAGCATCGGTTTAGGGGGAACTATGGAAAACAGATGTTCTATTTTTAGCCACAGAAAGGAATTCACACACGTTGTCATGTCATGCTGGACACGAGACAAAAGGAGGAGTTCTTTTTTCAGTGAGCTGTTGCTTTCTAGAGTGTACTTGTTGGTGGTACTTTGTACTGCAAAAAAAACAACAATTCCAAGCTAGCATCACTGAGAATTTTTCTGTTTTTACACAAAGTAGTTTTTTTGAGTGAGTAAAGCACACGTCACTACTCACAGTTTGGGAATCAAAGGATCATCAAGATTGTCATTATTAGTGTGTACAATGTAACCAAGTTTACTTTATTTGCTTTTTTAAATTTTAATTAGACAGACACTTTATAATTGTGGTTCACTCACTTGTGATAATGTTGGTGGACACTAAAAATTTGATAAATCAGCATGATAGTCAACATCTTAGTGATTTTAATACTTTTACTTTGTGTTTTTGGCCATTTTTACCTGGCTACACAGATAAAAGGAAGCTGGATATCCATGCCTTTAAACAAGTCTCTTTGCCAGTCTCTGCTGTTGTTTGTTAGTGAAATATGATACCACAGTATTTAACATTTTTCAGTGGTAGTAGTTAATGTGTTTTGGAAATGAGAGAACATTTACATGATTTTTTTTAATGTTTGACAGGAAGCAGGAAGCCAACCCCATCTGATTTCAGTGTCAGCCATTACAGTACTTTGGATCATCTACTGTAGGGGTATACAGATATTTAGTCACATTTTGTCAGTCATTATTCTTGTCCAAATTTGATTTAAAATGTGTACTTTAGATCTATTTGTCAAAAAACAACATTATGCTTAATAATGTTTAGTAAAGGAACTCTTGTAAATGTAATGGCATTGATCAAAGGCTGCTTAGTGGGCATTTTGACTGAAAACGAGCAGCTCTGTTTTAGAAACTGTGGCTGTCATCCATGAGTTTGAAGTATAGCTGGGTAATAAATCAATTTTATATAAATATCCATATATGAGACTAGATATTATCTTACATTTTGGGTACCTTAATATGACACAAGTCTGTTCCTGGTTTTTAAAGGCTGCAGTACAGTACAGCGATATCATTTTCTGACCTTACCAGACTATTGTAGCTGTATTTGCCTTAACCAACTTAGTCATTATATCCATTATGTATTATTGATGATTATTTATCAAATCTCACTGTGTAAATATTTTGTGAAAGCACCAGTAGTCAACCCCACAATATTGCCGCAATATGAACATTGATGTGTGTGGTCAAAAAATATTGTGATATTTGATTTTCCACATTGCCCAGCTCTAGTGTAAATTAATCATTTAATCCTGGTTCTAAACAATTTTAAGGTAAGCAGTAGAAAATAAGCACTTGCCCATGTGGTCAGCGCAGTGTGTTGCGAGATGACGTTGCATTGTGTCGCAGCAAAAGTTTAGCCAGGTTTTCTTTGCTTTGAATACCCGTCATTGCTTTGGCACGTACAGTGGTGTGAAAAAGTGTTTGCCACCTTCCTCATTTCCTGTTCCTTTGCATGTTTGTCACACTTAAGTGTTTCGGAACATCAAACCAATTTAAACAATAGTCAAGGACAACACAAGTAAACACAAAATGCAATTTGTAAATGAAGGTGTTTATTATTAAAGGTGAAAAAAAATCCAAACCATCATGGCCCTGTGTGAAAAAGTGATTGCCCCCCTTGTTAAAACATACTATAACTGTGGTTGTCCACACCTAAGTTCAATTTCTCTAGCCACACCCAGGCCTGATTATTGCCACACCTGTTCACAATCAAGTCATCACTTAAATAGGAGCTGCTTGACACAGTAGATCCTTAAAAGCTACACATCATGCCGAGACCCAAAGAAATTCAGGAACAATTGAGAAAGAAAGTAATTGAGATCTATCAGTCTGGAAAGGGTTATAAAGCCATTTCCAAAGCTTTGGGAATCCAGCGAACCACAGTGAGAGCCATTATCCACAAATGGCGAAGACATGGAACAGTGGTGAACCTTCCCAGGAGTGGCCGGCCGCCCAAAATTACCCCAAGAGCGCAGCGACGACTCATCCAAGAGGTCACAAAAGACCCCACAACAACGTCCAAAGAACTGCAGGCCTCACTTGCCTCAGTTAAGGTCAGCGTTCATGCCTCCACCATCAGGAAAAGACTGGGCAAAAATGGCCTGCATGGCAGAGTTCCAAGGAGAAAACCACTGCTGAGCAAAAAGAACATCAAAGCTCGTCTCAATTTCTCCACAACACATCTTGATGATCCCCAAGACTTTTGGGACAACATTCTGTGGACCGATGAGACAAAAGTGGAACTCTTTGGAAGGTGTGTGTCCAAGTATATCTGGCGTAGAAGGAACACTGCATTTCATAAAAAGAACATTATACCAACAGTAAAATATGGTGGTGGTAGTGTGATGGTCTGGGGCTGTTTTGCTGCTTCAGGACCTGGAAGACTTGCCGTGATAAAAGGAACTATGAATTCTGCTGTCTACCAAGAGATCCTGAAGGAGAATGTCCGACCATCTGTTCGTGTACTCAAGCTGAAACGAACTTGGGTTCTGCAGCAGGACAATGATCCTAAACACACCAGCAAGTCCACCACCGAATGGCTGAAGAAAAACAAAATGAAGACTTTGGAGTGGCCTAGCCAAAGTCCTGACCTGAATCCTATTGAGATGTTTTGGTATGACCTTAAAAGGCCGTTCATGCTCGAAAACCCTCTAATGTAACTGAATTAGGACAATTCTGCAAAGATGAGTGGGCCAAAATTCCTCCAGGACGCTGTAAAAGCCTCATTGCACATTATAGCAAACGCTTGGTTGCAGTTGTTGCTGCTAAGGGTGGCCCAACCAGTTATTAGGTTTAGGGGGCAATCACTTTTTCACACAGGGCCATGATGGTTTGGATTTTTTTTCACCTTTAATAATAAACACCTTCATTTACAAATTGCATTTTGTGTTTACTTGTGTTGTCCTTGACTATTGTTTAAATTGGTTTGATGTTCCGAAACACTTAAGTGTGACAAACATGCAAAGGAACAGGAAATGAGGAAGGGGGCAAACACTTTTTCACACCACTGTATATATACCTTCGTCAGCATCATTGATCTTATATAAAGAATCCTTTTCCAAATCCATTTAGTATATGTACCCACTGGGATGGATGTGTTTGGTGCTTGTCCAAGCCCAGTGGAGGATCACTGTCCAGATGTAGACCATGAAGACTTTATGAAGGAACATTTGGCGCTGGACACTGTACACTCATCATAGATTAGGGCTTTAATAGTTTAATTATTCACTCCTCCTAACTTAATTCAGTATAAAATTAGATCGTTTTTGGGAATAACTAATAGAAAATTACTAATTGAGCAAAAATAGCATGGCTTGACATTAAATAATGCTTTTGAGTCAGTACAGAGAAGACACCGGGAATGATGAAATGTGTATCATAACAATTCTGATTTGATACTTGAAAATATCCAACTGCTGATGCCATTATATTGAGTATCTTTCTACAATTCACATGGAGCACAGAAGCAGCTCTCAGCCAATATGGAAGATCTTGAATTATTCACAATATAGCATGTGAATTATTTTCCAAAGGAAGTGTTGCAAAGAGTGGATAGATCACAGATACTACTTATTATTCCTCAGTGCCTGCACATATTTTTGTCAGTCAATGTGCATGCCTTACGGAGTGTTTGAGGCGAAAGGAGGAGAGTGCTATCACTAAATTGTCACTAAGAACTGACTCAAATGCAATATCTGCATGGAAATTGCTTTGTGTGTGTTGTGAGCTGTTAGAAATGAATATGCTAACGTATAGAGGGGATATTGTATTGTATGCTCATATGTTGTGGCAGCTGTTCATACATATAGATATTTTAATCCCACAAAGATAAGTGCTTCTCTGGTCTCTAAGAATTAATCCATGGAAAATACCTTCAACAATAAAAAGCATTGGACAAAAAGATTAAAACAGCCTACATAAAGACAAGAGAGACATTGCTCTTCTGACACGCAAATCAACAATTACATGACAACAATCATCACAGACCACAATATAATGTAATGTTAGGTAGAAGCAGCTAAGCATAGTCTCACATTGCCAGACCTTCCTCCATAGCGCTGCAAAGGAGGGTCTGGCGAGTCCACGCAGAATTACAGGATGAGAGAATAACATTCTCTGGTTTATTGGCATTTCTTAAAACCAATCACAATCAGCATGGGCAGTGCTAAGCACTGGATGAAGCAACGGTGCCTCTTCAGAATAGCCTCGGGAATGAACTTGTTTTGGTGGAACGTGTACTTTCAAAAGTTGTTTTAGTCGTGCAACAACAAAAATCTTGGAAAAAACGTCTTGGACAGAGAGTCTAGCAAGCCATCTGGATTTACCCTGCAGAGATCTGAGGAGCAATTAACCATAATCCTCAGAAATCCACCGGAGTTTAAAATACCAACGCAGAGAAAGTGGAAGGTGACGGACATCCGGCCGAAAATGAGGGACATCCGGCAAATTTCTGACGGCACCTGAACAATCCCAGAAATTAAACCCCGTTGCTATAGACTATACTAAGCATAATAATGACAAATAAAACAACACCTTACTGTTCTAGTAAGTTGACATACAAGTTTGGTTTCTTATAAACCAGGCTCCTATTGTTATTGAGAAGGACTGGTAGGTGACACAGTTTCTTATGGGTTGCGGTAAGGTGGTGTTCCAATCATGGGAGGCTCTGGCAGAAAAAGCTTTTTAATTAATTTAAAGAAAATCGAGGTTAGTTAAAAAATATATCGTGAACAGGGTGAATCGAGATCGCGATTTTATAACGATTAATCGCACAGGTCTACAAGGCTGTGGTTTTTTCTTTTTACCTCTGGTTAAGCACACTGTACTGTATGTATCATGTTATGTTACCAGTAGACCAGTAAGTAGCCTATTTGTTAAGGTGTTAAGCCTTTCAATAATATATGAATAAATGATTGATAAGTGAGCTCTGATTGAGTGCAGCTATGGCCTAATAAAGGGGATGAATCTTCCAGAGGATTTACCACACAAAGGTGGCTAATTGGTCAGGTCAGAAATGCTAGTTTCATGTTACCAGAGTTTACACTTTACCACAGGATGGAAGCAAATATATAGATATTTATTATTACAGTTTGTGATTTTAGATAGCATGTCGGCATTCCAGAAGCAAAAGATGCATGATGTGTAACACAACAGCATTGGCGTCTAGTGTGTGTTTGTGCTTGTAGTCCAGACCTGTCGGCTGTCCTTTTCACACAAATGTTGATTCGTCTGTTACTACCTCCGCCTGCCAGCTTAATGGAGGAACAACTCTGTCCAACCATTCCGTCTCAAAATCTTTTATACAGAATGGCGAGTGGTAATCATTCCAATCGTGGGAGGCTTTGGCAGAAAAATCTGATTGGCCAAAACTACTTCTCTATTGGCTTTAGCGTGGTTTGATTGTTTCTGTGAGACAAGAAGTGTACAGACTTGGCTATAGATCAAATTACAGTTCTATAATAATGTACATTTTATTTAAAGGCACCTTTCTCTGCACTCAAGGACGCCATACAGGGTATTCATACATTAAAAACAGCAAAAAAAAAATACTATACAACTAAAACAACAATGGATGGAACTTAGCTCTAATTCTAAACCTAATTATAGTTACATTAATCAGTTCCAGATTCTGACTTTCCTTTGTACAAAACAGAAAATGATTCAAACATCCTACCAGTCTATATATATTGAGTCATCCTAACGCTCCAAAACATTTTTACTGTTCAACACTTCCTAGTTTCTTGGGTTCATCCTGACCCCCGACCTCCACTGTGATGTAACTTCCATTCTGTTTATTATTTTCTGTGAAGTTCTATCCTGTTTCTATATTTATTTTTCTGACCACAGGAAGCCGAGCGAGCTCAAGCTCTATCCGAGTCAAATTTTTGCCTTTCCCTTTTCTCTTTTTCACCGTCTTACTGTCTTGCTACTGTCTCTCATAATGCATACACTGTTAGACATGTAGGCCTTGCCCTTGTTTTGTAACAACCACACATTCTCCAGCTGCTCTTGTAGCTTCTCTGCAAACAGTTTTTATCAGTTATAGTTCAGCTTTGGCACGTATTACAGACATCTCACGTCACCTTTCACTGGCTAATTAAAATTTGTATGCAGCAGGTGTGAGTGAGTAGAAAGCAGTTATTTTTTTATCATCAGTCATCAGGTTTATGGAAAATTTACTTTGAACAAACAAGCACAACCAAAACAGGCTGAAGTTTGTGTATTAAGCTTTTTATAGCAGCTACACAGAGTTTTTACCTGGTTATGAAAGAATCTCAATTTATACTGATGTCTTTATATGACCTATATTAGCAAACAAGACCATGAGCTAGAAGACTGGCTATTCCTTTATAGTTTTTCTTAATGCCTGTCCCCAGGTCTGATCCCTGAGAAATGAGACAAAACTATTTATGGCACGGAGAGCGGAAGAGACTATGGTTATGTATTGAGTAGTAGTTAGCAAGTTAAAAGAAAGCAGGAGGAGATTTTTGTAAAATGTAATTTTTTCAAAGAGAAAAACAGTAGAACAAAAAAAAAGCGTACAGGCAAAAACATGAGTCAACCTTGGTCGGCCATTCAACCAATCCTAAATTGTCCCTCTTCGGTACGGTATGAACAATATTTATTGCATTTATAAAATGAATTGCGCAATGTGGTTGTACATCAATATATAAATTAACGTTTTTGGATAAAACCAGGTTTACTTTATTTTACCATCATATTAGTTATTAATCCTATTTACCTACAAATAGATGCATTGCCTCGTTGTTATGCATTTAGCAAACATCAAAACAGAATAATATTCATTTAAAATAAGTTGCATCTTTTTTTACGCTCTTCCAACACCAATGCACCGGCTAGCCAGATCAAGGTCTTTGCAACACAAGGCGGTAATGTAGTCTAATTTTGAGTGGTAATTTATAATTTGCCATTGTAGGCTGGATAGGTTCAGCACGAATGCAGTAATGGGGGCTGGGCTTGCACGAAATTTAAGCAGTAGTCAGACTTGCACTAAAGTTGTTAAAGCTAGTACAGAACCATTATTACTTCAATAGTAGACAGACAGACATATATCCCTGTTGGAACCCATGAGTTAGTCATCCAGCCAATTAACCAGGTCCAGTGATCCAGACGGAGAACTCCCACCAGGGCACCGCAGACAGGGAGCCAAACAAATTAGATGCAACCTCCTTTTCTGTTGGACAAAAAGGGAAGTGAAAAAGAGATTCCTTACAGGCATGCAAGCCGAGCTGATTCTCACAACAGTCCACTCCATGATCTTTACACATGTACATATATAATACTTAGCCAGAATACACAGTAAAGCCGTTATATAATCCTTATTTAATACCTCTGATGTGGATAATAACATAGTTGTACAGGCACAGTGACAGATCTCTGCACTGTGGCTACATAGATGAAATTACATAACCCTTAAGTCGATTATGAAAGTGACTTGGGGAAGTGTGTCATCTTGTGCTTCTCATTGGTTCACTCTTTTTCTCCTGAATCACAATGTGTGGTTGTTGCCTCCTTCCCTTCCTCCTACCAGGTCTGTTACCATAGCAACCTGATGAAGGCTAAGGAGGCCATTTAAAAGTATAAGGGCTGAAAATATGGACTGTGGGCAGCATCAAGCTAACCAGCTAGCAACCCTATTTAATCCAACAAGAATTCAATTGCTGCATGTGTGCTGTCTCACTGTCTTACAAGGTATGGTGTTGATTTGATGGCGAAGAGTTTGCACATGTATGGTTCAGCTTGGCTACAAAAGAAAAAAGGAAGAATCAAGGAGTCATATCCTAGAAAAGTTAGCTTTACCCCAAGTAGTACAAACTCATCTGCCCCCCACTTGGATCACCTAGCATGCCTGTCTTTGTGTTTTCCCACCTCACTTTCCAGTGTCAGAGCATTATCAGGATGTTTAAGGAGGAGAGGTTTCAGACAGATTTTAGCTTAAAATGTGGATGTGGGAAAAAGCCCTTATTGTGCTTCAGTCAGACTGCACTCTTATCAAAAAAGCATAAAACAAGTACTGTGGTTAATTGGCCTTAAATAAATGGCTTTAATTGTCTTAATGTGTTCCTGCTCTGACAGGAAAAGAGAGAACAGAGTGGTGTCTCTCAGTTGTAGTAGGATGTAGGTAGATGTAGGCATTTTCTTATTTTAATTTCTATTTTTGTGTGTATCCCTTTGTCCTTCTCTGTCTTACCTTCCCACTCCCATCTCTATTGTTCTGCTGTTCCTGCTGTCCATTGTTTTGGAGACTCAAGCTGCTGCCTTACACTAAGAATAACCAAATGTACAGATGTTTCTTACACACAAAAAGACACTATTTGGGTTTTCATCCCAAAATGCATTTGGGTTTCCATTAAAAAATATATGTAGTGAGTAGAGAGATTAACCAAATTAATAAGTGCCATGTATACACATATAGGCTCTGAACATTTTGATGCAAAGTCATGCCAAATTATATATTAGCACCCTGCAAAGTACTCCCGGAATTGAAAGGGAGCTTTCCAAAGTGAAGTGTTCTACTTGCACTCAATCTAAAACAAGATTTTTTTGTTGCAAATCGAATTTAGTTTGCCATTGACTTGTTAACATTATACGCAAAATCACAAGGCCTGCTCGATTCGGGGAAAATATGAATCACTATTTTTTTTTAGCTTAGAACTGATATTACGATTCTCTGCCACGATTCTTTTCTCACAAAATGTAATGTTTATTGCATGAACCATGACAAAACAAATTGGCAGTACCAAACATAATGTAATTTTTTTTTACCACCTATAGCACATTGCGCATCACCACAAGCCTGTAAACATAGTGGCTTCAATGAAGAGAAGGGAGAGCATTGCAGCGCTTGGAGCGCTTTAAAACCTATTTCATGCAGTCTGTTTAAAACTCACAGAAGAAAGTAGTAGCATTTGTGATGCAGTTGGCTCGTGAAATTAAATGAGAATAAATGTAATTTTTTTTAAAATTAAAACTCTGTCCAACCATTCCATCTCCAAATCTTTTATACAGAATGGCAAGTGGGAATAACAACAAATGTCGGCTATTCTTTTCACACAAATGTCGGTTCGGCTCTGCTACTTCACCACTGCCAGCTTAACAACGGAAAAACTGTCACCCCATTCCGTCTCCAGGGTTTCCCCCAGAAAAGTTGTTCGGCCCGGTGGCAGGTGTCTTTTTTTTGACGAGGGCCCGGCTGGGGCCAGTCTCAGACTGATTATATTATACTATATTATGTTATACTTTACTTTATTCATCCCACAGCGGGGAAATTTCCTTGTTACAGCAGCAGCATTTTCTACAATAAAAGCAATAACAAATAAACACACAAGTAAACACACAACAAGCAAACAGCAGACAGTGAGCAGAAGGTATGGCTGAATGTAAGTGACATCAAATAAAGGTTTTGTAAAGTGCGGTTGCAATGGTACAGAAAAACAATATTGCAGTGTAAGTGAGTGACGTTAAATTAAATTGAATATGTAATTAAAATAGTAAAAGTAGGTAACCATAAATAATATTGAAAAAGTAAGTACTTGTAACTGGAAAAATATAAATATTGTAAAGATATCCAGAGTGTGTGAAATAAATGAAACACAGGAACAGAAACTACAACAATATCAGGTAGTGCAGGTGTTATAGAGTCTGACAGCGGCCGGGATGAAGGACCTGCGGTACCTCTCCTTCTTCCTTCAGAACTGTTCATAATGTTCATACTGTTCATATTATAATATAATAACATAATACTATTCATCCCAGTTATTTTTATTGGACTTTTCATTGCACTCATGCCTCTATATTGTTCTGTTTCTGTTTAGAGTATGTATATATTAGTGTGTATATATTGTTTGTTTGTTTTGAATGTGTAAGCACATTGTGAGCAACTATGCTCTAAAGGAAAATTCCTCGTATGTATCTTCATACCTGGTCAATAAAGCTGATTCTGATTCGGATTACACCGTGGGTGTATCAGTCTGCTGCTGAAGGAGCTGCTCAGGGACCCCACAGTGTCATGTAGGGGGTTAGAGGTGTTGTCCATGATGGATGTCAGCTTGGCTAACATCCTTCTCTCCCCTACTTTCTCTACGAGGTTCAGAGGACAGTCCAGGACAGTGCTCGCTCTCTTGATCAGTCTATTGAGTCTGCTCCTGTCCCGGTCCGAGCTGCCCCCCCTCCAGCAGACCACAGCATAGAGGATGGCAGAGGCCACCACAGAGTCATAGAAAGTCCTGAGGAGAGTCCTGCACACTCCAAAGGACCTGAGTCTCCTCAGCAGATGGAGGCGACTCTGGCCCTTCTTGTATAGAGCATGGGTGTCCAGTTCAGTTTATTGTTTAGGTGAACACCCAGGAATCTGTAGTTCTCCACTACCTGAATGTCCAATCCCTGGATGCTCACCGGTGAGAAATGGGATGATTTCCTCCTAAAGTCGACAATCATCTCCTTTGTCTTGCTGGTGTTAAGCTGAAGCTGGTTTAGCTCACACCAGCTGACAAAGTCCCTGATAATCAACCTGTATTCCAGATCGTTCCCCTCAGAAACACAACCAACAATGGCTGTGTCATCGGAGAACTTCTGGATGTGGCGGTGGGTGGTGTTGTGCGAGAAGTCTGAGGTGTAGAGGGTGAAGAGGAAGGGGGAGAGCACCATACCCTGAGGGGCACCTGTGCTGCAGTGCACCACGTCAGACACACAATGATGGAGCCTCACATACTGTGGTCTGTTGGTGAGATAGTCAGTAGTCCATGCAGCCAGGTGTTGGTCTACTCCGGCACTCTCCATCTTCACTTTGAACAGCGAAGACTGGATGGTGTTAAAAGCACTGGAGAAGTCGAAAAACATCTCTCACAGTGCTCCCGCTGTCCTCCAGGTGGAGCAGCAATCTATGCAGCAAGTAGATCACTGCGTTGTCCACCCCAATCCCAGGGAGGGGAAGAGGGGGATGGTGAACTGGCGCGCGGGGGGAGGAGTGGGCTGGTGGGCTTATTGTTGTTGAGGGTTGCTGAAGGTGGCAGGCTGAGGAGTGGAGGGGGGGAGGAGGAGTAGGCCAGGGGAGGTGTGAAAGAGGGGGCTGGGGGGGGTGAAGAGGGGGGCGAGGAGGCAGAGTCAAATCTGTTAAAGAACAGATTCAGCTCATCTGCCCAGTCCTTGTCTCCACTGGCGTGGTATCTCCCCACACCTTTGCCGTGGCCGGAGATGTTCTGCAGCCCTCTCCAGACGTCCCTGGCATCCCTGTGATGGCAGCATTAGAGCCAAATAGTTTTTGTGACAAAAGAATCATGGACGGAATTGCAAATTGAGAATTTAAAAAAACTATAAGACAGATTCCATAGGGCTCTACATTAAGTCAATGCAAAACTAACTGTACATTTTTGAAACTATGACTACTTCTAAGTTGCCAACCTATCCGCCCCATTGTAACTACTTTAAAAAAAAAAAAAAAACATCTTAAAAATACATTCAAGATTTTTTTCCCAAGTGGCTTAGGCCTGGTGGGGGGCAACTTAGGCCCAATGGGCCACCAGGCAGGAAACCCAGGTCTCCATACCTATTATAATACAGAACGGCAAGGCGAATAACAGTGCAACTTTTCAACCTTGAACAAGCTGTGTGAAAGGGACTTAAAATTCCTTTTCCCCAGGAATCTACTGCAGCTGGACCATAAGCCTTTTCACCCTCTGCAACAGCTGGTGTCATTGGTTTGGGTAAGTGGGGTAGCCGGGTCTAAATGGCATTATAGGACAAACTACTCCTGTCACTAGTTGTGTTCTTTTTGTTAAATTTGTAGGCTTCCTTGTAAAAGACAGCGGAGATATTTCAGCGTCACAATGTGAAAGGCTGTTAAAGTCTACCAACCTGTTGCAATGATCTACTTCCGTTGTGGTTAGTTCACTAACGATTATAATTTATTGATGTAAAAAAAATTGTCTGGAGTAGCATGCTTCAAATGAAGGATACATGCAGACTAGACTGCTGTAAGGTTTTAAGTCTACATTATTATTATTATTTGACACCCTGGTTCATAGAAAGGATTTTTTATATCTTTGAGTTTATACAACTGTTGATGAAAGTTGACTGCTTGCTACTAACCTCACACACCTGCACCCACACAACCGCCTATACACACATCAGCACATCCTTCAGTCACTTATTCTGTGTATTTGACTGAGTAGCCTGTGTCCCCATGCATATGTGTATGCAATGCACTCAGCCAGAAAGCTCATCAATGGCTGTAAGATTTTGCTGAATGTTACTATGGTAACTGCAGTGAAATTGCTTTATAAGAGAGTAAATTATTCATGTGTAGGGTGACATAAAACAGAGGATGAAGAGTATGGAAATAAAGAGACATACTGTCTTTCTGTTTTCATCCTGCTCCATGTCTCGTCCTCCTCTCTCACTGCTTCAGTCTCCATAACTCTCTCCTATCCATGTCACAACCTTGTCATAAATGTATTTATACAGAATTAACATCATAGTCTTCACAGCCTTTCATCATAGAGAGCCTTTGTGTTTTGCATAGACATTGTTTTGTCCAGCAGCTTAACTGGTGTGCGTGCGTACGTGCGTGCGTGCATGCGTGCGTGCGTGTGAAGTGGTTAGCTTCTTATAATCTGAATGTGAATCCGAGCCATGGAAACAGTTCTTCCCAGGCTCTGTTTGAATCTGAACCCTCATCCGCTTCTGTCCATATGTTTGATTTGAATGATAATCAACATCCAAATGGTTCTGCAGCTGGCTTCAAGGGAGGAAATGTGAGTGGATGAGAGACAGAAACAGTGGAAGCATCTGCCTGCTTCAAACAAACTTCTTTGTACGAATTGGCCAATCATATTGCACAGCCCAGTTGCTCTTACCTTTTCTGAACTATAGCTAATATTTGAGGTTGCACAAAAAAACTGGTGTGGAATTATGAACACAAAGTCACGCAAATTATTACATTTTTATTTATAACTTTATTAAGTTATTAAAGTTGTAGAACATGGTGGTCACTGGGAATGTTAAATCTAAACTGTTATTACTATTTGTTAGATAGATAAATGCACCTGTTTCTCCATTGCCAAAGACTTTCCTTTTCCTTACCATTTATATGTAAAAGACAGAAACTTTAAAGTCTCTTGATTTTTTCCTTTGCAGCACTTCCAGTAGTTACTTCATAGTAAAGGGCTTTCAGAGTTACCTCCACGTTTCATGTCTTTTTTTTTAAATCCACGCTAGCTGTGTGTGTGTCTATGGAGGGTAATGTTGGTCAGTCTGTCTACCACTTTATTCCAGACCAAAGTATCTGTTGTAACTGTTGGATGGATTGCTATTAGGGCTGCTCAATTATGGAAAAAATAATTATTATTTTGGTCTATTGGTATTGAAATCACAATTATTTAACACAATTACCCATTAACCTTTGGATATAATGGATAGTGTCCAGGGTATAATCTTTTAACATTCTTTATCTCACAGAAAGAGTCTGACTTTGGATCAGAATTCAATCTGTTTTACTACTGTGAGTTGGTTCAGCTTTTACAGATGTCACACATAACTTTACACAGCTAATGAACAATTCCAGATACATAACACAATATTGCATCACACGTCACATTTTCACTCACTATGACCACTACTAGCCTACTGTCATTACTTAACATTGTGTTAAAATATGAACAATAATGTCGCCCATAGTTGGTTTATTTACCTAAACACCTAAGGAAAAATCCAGCACATAGACGGTACCTTAGAATAACATTACATGACTCGGGCGGCTGTGGCTCAGTGGTAGAGCGGTTGCCTGCAGTCCCATGTCGAAGTGTCCTTGGGCAAGACACTGAACCCCGAGTTGCCCCGATGCTGCGTATCGGAGTGTCAATGTGTGTGAGTGTTTATCTGATGAGCAGGTGGCACCTTGTACGGCAGCCTCGGCCACAGTGTATTAATGTGTGTGAATGGTGAATGTATCCTGTATAATGTAAAAGCGCTTTGTGTAGTCGTCTAAGACTAGAAAAGCGCTATATAAATACAGCACATTTACATTTACTCATGTTGACTCGTTTTACATACAGTTTAACAAAAAACAAATGCAGAGGGAACATTACTATGTTTTTCATGTTGGCTTTGGCCTATGCACCCAGCTGGAAAAGGTTTTAAACAGTAAGTGAATACAGCGTGTCGGGGGAATACAACGTCTACTACAATGGGGGGGCAGAGGAACCGCAGGGTTGGCTAACGTTAACTGTTCCCAGACAACGGAGTTGGATTTGCCATTTTTGCTCACCAACACTGCTGTGGCTGCCCTCCTTCTGCCATCTTTACTCACGCTGAGTTTTTAAATTCCAGCGGATGATATGCACACTACTTGCCTCCCTGACTCAGAACACAAGACAAAATGAGAGTGTTCTTGCAAAACAAAACATGGCAAAATAATCGTTTTTTTTCTCTAATACTATTTTGGCGATCATTGGGAGCCGAAATTGAAATTCAATTAATTGCGCAGCCCTGATTGCTATGACATTCCCATCAGCGTCCACTGTACTTGTGTTCACCGTGACGCCTGCACACTGGGTTGCCCGACGACCAGCAGAGGAGATCCCAGTTGATGTTCAAATACTCTTTCCTTAGTGCCCCAACTGATGTAGAGATGATGATCGTATTGCTTGTCCACATAGTCAGGATCGTAGCCATAGGTCGTAGCTGATAGCCAGCTGGCAATTTTATTTTCCTATCCTGATGAGCAACTCATAGCCACATGCCATCGCTGGCCAACGTCAACCACATAAAGCACAACTTATATTTGTAAAATCGTGATCTCCAACAGGGGGTCCGGGACCCCAAGGGGAGTTTCTGCAGAAGGGCACCAAATTATTGTAAGATACATGTAGTTTTATAAAAAAAACAAAATTGAATCCAACATATTTGTAAAGATAAATCTTATTTTTTAATTTACACAACATTGATGATGCCTATGGGTAGATAGCCATCGAGAGATACAGTACATTTTGCCACATTTTAACATTAAAATGTGATGTATAAATGTACCAATTGTGTGGAACTCACTTCCTAACCCCCCACACTCTCAGCATTCAAAAAGACCCTCAAAAACCCCTCTTCAGACTTGCAGTTCCAAGCTAAATTTGGATAAAAGTGATTGATAGGGTGGTCAAAGTAGGTGTGTGAAAAAACAGAAATGAATTTGTGAACTAGTTGACACTTCTATTATCTCATCTGATCCTACCTGGCCCGTTAATATGGAAAGTGAGCAGAGACTGTCAGATTGAGTTTTTTGGAGAGTAAATGTTTAGATTAACCACTCCTCCCAGCCCAGCTGTAAGAAAGCAGCCTTCCAACACTATCTGACATTCTGAACAGCATACTGCAGCGTGCAGCAGCCTTGAGAGCAGCTAAACAAAAATCCATGTCATCCCACAAGTGGGTTGCCAGCAGCATCCTTAGTTGCCTGAGCATGTCATCAGGAGCAGTAGAGTGGTTTCATCACTATGTTTGTGTGTGTACAAACGTATGTGTCCAGACTGGAAATGGAGTGTATCTTAACAAGTGATAGGGCTGTGTGTGTGTGTGTGTGTGTGTGTGTGTGTGTGTGTGTGTGTGTGTGTGTGTGTGTGTGTGTGTGTGTGTGTGTGTGTGTGTGTGTGTGTGTGTGTGTGTGTGTGTGTGTGTGTGTGTGTGTGTGTGTGTGGCAGTAGACAGGGTCATGGCTAAGGATTCCATTAGTGAGGAGCCTGGCGACAGACTGTGGTGTAATCACTCTGAGGGTCATTTGCTGTAGTAGCACTTTAAACGGTAGTCAGCGCGGTAATTGGCATAAAGTTCTTTCTTTCTCAAAGGTTCAGTTATGTAGTTTTATAGGACAGAGGACTACTCCTGCCCAAAACAAACTCCCCCAAAGGTCTTTGAATTAATTAACTTTATGTTATAAGCCTTTGATGCTCTTACATTTAATATTTAAGGCCTTTTCTTTGTCATTTCTTTGTTTGCCTACTTTTGTTCGTGGCTATCTTTTCAAAAACATTTGGGAAAAGAAGACTGAAAGGGAAGTGGAAAAACAGAATACACTCTAGACACATGGATAAAATCTCCTGAAAGTAACAAGTAATTAAATCTCTCTGAATGGCATCCGAAAATTGTTGCCAAAGTGCAGTAAACTCATTGAGTATGTTTACATGCACACCAATATTCTAATAATATTCCGAATTTGATACAGGTCATGTAAACAGCTTATTCTGGTTGGATAATAAGGAATGAATAATATCTTTTTCTGAATATAGGATATCCCGGCATTATTCAGGTCTTAGAGGCATTCTTTGGACATGCATACAGTGCATTTGGAATATGCGTCTCAATCAGAGTTTTTACCGGAGGCTTATGGTCAGCTCTATGCGTTGCTATGGTTGCTGTACACAAACCAACCAGCCAACAAGTTGCAAGGCTGCAGACCCGATAAGGAGAAACACAACAACTTTTAAACATGATCAAAGACTTGGATATCACGTCACGCCAACTTTTTGAAGAAGCTGATTGAAGGAATGAAAGAGGGACGCACTGTTTGTATAGTCGTACTGATAAATTAGGAAAAATCATATTTTGCACAGCTGCATGTAAACGGGAATATTAGTTAAATACTCACTTTCATTAGCCATTTAAACAGCTTAGTCGGAATATTATGTGCATGTAAACATAGTCAATGTTTTTTATTCTGAAAAAGCTTTGCATCAAGATTTAGGTTTGCAAATTGTGCTTTTAGCCGTGTTAGCTGCATGGATGTCAACATGGCTTGATCGGTGTACCACGTTATTTGTGGTCTAAAACCACTACAACCATTAGACGGATTGCCATGAACGTTTGAACAGACATTTATGTTCCCCTGAGGATGAATCCCTCTGACTTTAGTAATCGCTTGTGTTTTCCACTAGTGCCACCATGAGGTTCAAATTTGTGGTTTTAAGTAAAAGCTCTTTACATATTTAAATGGTTTGCCATGAAATTTGGATTCACTGAACTACTGAAAGGCCTGCTAAATTTATGCCATTGTCAGGCCATTTTGAGGCGGTGTGAGAGTCCCGTACAGTAAACAGTAAACCTCACTGCCTCTATCGCTGCAACAAGTAAAATGTTTAGGGTAAAAAACAAAACACAAGTACTTTACCGACCATAACTGTCCCTAACAGGTGACTGTTTCCTGCAACAAGCTACAAAGCACAGTAACACTGTCTCTTTTTCTTTCTCAGTGAAATGAAGCTGCCTGTAAGTGCGAACAGAAATGTCAAGATCTATAAACAATCAGATGGTGGAAAAAAGCTGTGTGTGAAAACCCAGCGTTAGCCTTGCTAAATTTTTGTAAACATCCTTGGTTTACTTTAGGATTACAGTAAGCATCTTGCAGTCATCTGGGTTAACCTCCACGTGGACCTGAGACTGTTTGTCCTTCTGTTACTCTGGATTCTAGTCTCCAGATTACTGTATCTTGTGTTTATTGATATACGGTATGTGCGGCTTGTTAAATTTTGCTGTGTTATCTCCCCTTTCCACATGTTTCAGTATGCTGCTGTTTAAATGTTAAGCAGTTATTTGTGTTCTGTGTAAACAAAATAAAACAAAGGAGAATGTCAAACATAATTCCCTACAAACATCATTCTTCCATTAATTTGTGTGCCAAGTGATTGCTCCTCTTGATTATGATTCTGTCCCACCCAGACATCAGAGCCGTTTTTATCATCCTTTTTACCAAAAGACTATTCTGTAGCATTAACCGCCTGGCTGGTGACTAGTGTTTTAGCACTCTGAGAGTAGGTAATTCAATACTCCTGCCTTGGTTAAACCTTGAGTGTAGGTAGTCTGTTTTTTTAGTATCTGCCATGATTTGATATTGGTAGATTTAAAGAGTTCTCACTCTTTTTCTTATTTCTTTCTACGAGATTGTAGTAGTCAACCAGACACTGTAGATAACCTGTTGGATGTGAGAAACAAACTTTCTACAGTTGTTTTCATTTCCTATGGTTTCCTGTGGCGCAGTTATATATGTATAAATAGTTTTGAGTACATAAGTGACTTATTTCCTGAGACTTTTCATCGTGAAGGCCATATTAAAGCGCCCATATCGTCATGTTTATAATTGTATTTTGAGGTTGTACCAGAATAGGTAAGAATACAGTAGCTACATCTCTCTTCTTGACTATATTTATAGGGAGTCGTGAAATCCCATCAGCTAGATAACTCTTTCTCCAACTTTGGTCAGTCCAAGGCAGGATTAGCTGGGAGATTTCTTTTTGTAGATTATGGTGAACTAGTGTGTTTTGTAGCAGAGTTTTGCCAGTGAGAATGAGCTAGCATGCTAGTGCTAACATTTGCTACAGTCAGTCACCTCATCTCGGCTTGTAGCGTAGAAAGCCGTGTAGATGTTGAACAGCTCACCCGGAGACTGAAGGCAGAGGACATTCAGAAACCTTATCTCTCTCAAAACAGCATGGATAGTTTTTTTCCAAGTTTGTGTGCATGTGGAAGCACTAGAGACACAAAATAACACCCCAAATCCGAGAAAAAGGGATTTTTTTCACATACAAGATAAAGTATGTTCGGGAAATTACAAATCATTTCCAACATGTTTGGTTCTTATGACATGCTAAAATATTAGCATGTACGGTTTATACTCAGATACACAAAAAGAGCATGTTTACTGTATTATGAGCACAATGTCACTGAGACCAGGACAAGCCATTTCCTGTTTGTGTCACCAAAAGTGCAGATATGAAATAAACTCAGAACTTTTCCACTGAGGCTCTCATCACCTCTTGCCTAGTCTATATCCACAACCTTTCACTTCCCGGGGATTGCTACTTTACCAAAAATTTGACCGGATGTCACTCTTTTCGGCCGGATGTGCGTTGTGTTCCGCTTTCTTTTGGTTGGAATTTTAAAGGTGAATTTATGAGTATGTAGACTATGTAGACACCAAACAAACTACTCCAATCCTATGAGTATCAAAACATTATCTTTTGGTACCAAATTTCGATACCTGAGAGCGAGTAATCGCAAGCTTATCTGTCCTCTGCAAATTGACAGAGAGCAGAGTTCCGACACACACACGCGCGGGCGGAGCAAACTACGTTGGCTCTGCAGTTTAGTTGAAGTCGTAGTGAGTCACGGCAATGCCGATAAAGTGGTTTCAAGTGTAGTTACAGTTTTTTTTCTTTACACGCACCGTGGTATGATATTAATGGCGAGGGGAAAGTGGTCGTGGTGCTGTTGACCTTACACTTCCTCTGAGACAAGCAGGCACAACAGTGGTTTGTATGCCCTGATGAATGACTGACAGGCTGAGGTTGTAAGAACAACAACTTTATTTCGACAGCAACAAGGCAATTTAATTACATTCCTTTGCACTTTAGTTAGTTCTCCATTACGGTAGTTCAACGCTGACAACAGGGCAGTCACCAATGTCATTATGCAGTTTGCACTAAAAAAGCATTTGTTGTTTACATTCCTTTGCATTTAAGTTGATTCAATATTAGCCTGTATACAATGTCATTGTTTATTTATTATTTATAATATGTTCATGTTGTGGCAAAAAGGTTTCTCTTTTTTTGTTAATTTTGGCCTAGTTGGGATTGATACTAATCTAATACGTTATAAATTACTAGTTACTGTCATTTGAGAGTATATAGTTATATTACTGTCTCTGAATTGTAATGTGTTACACTACTTTTGAGTTACTTTCACCAAAATAACAGCAGAAGTTTGACTTGCCAGCTAGTTTGGGAATTTCACCACCGGATCAATAAAGTCTCTTTTTCATCCACTTTAATAGATATTAGATTATTCATAATATTTTGTATAATTAATATGAATATGCAAAGTAACTACAGCTATACAAAAATAGATAAGTAAAATGTACAATAGGCAAGTAGGAGAATGACCTTACAGTTAAATTGAAATACGGCATTGTTGTAAAGTGTTTGTTAAAAGCACTTGAATAAGAAATTAATGTTGTGTAGTTGTGTAACAGTCTAAAGGAAATGGTCAATTATAGTGTGATTACTACTTACTGTCTACATTATTTACAGTACTTGATTTATAGCTGATATGTGAAATGGTACACAACTTTATTTGAAGTAGCCTACACGGAAGTTGTCTTTTGTGTCCTCTCGCAAGCTTGATGCAAAACATGTCCGTCTGCTCATTTTGCTCAAACTCGTTCTTTAACTGCCTATGGTAAAACTGCAACATATTGAACAGTAAATCAGTCCGTCACAGTAAGAGACAAGCGTGGTTGGTTGTCATTCAAAGTCATTCCTCTACGGCTGATAAAATCAATTGACATTACGTGTAGCAAGCCAAAACGTTAATTTCCAACATGTTTCTATCTGTCAGCAGTTTGGACACACTGCATCTGCGCTGACGTACCCTCACCTGTTGGTACACAGATGTTGTCCGTATCGTCTCTGGTTCTGGCTCTGACCGCGGGAACAGAGACGGGACAGCTCGCTTCAACGCAGCGTCATAACGCCTGAAAATAATCTCCACCTCGCAAATTTATATGTCTCTGCAGTCAGCTCAACCATCAAATACAGCAACAAGAAATAATACTCGGGGCTTTTTTTTCCTGTGAAAAAATGTTTTGCGGTGAAAACAAAATGTCTTTTATGCTTTAAAATGCGTTGTAACTTGCCTCACTAAGATTGTAACGAGTATAATATTACTGCGTTACAGCAAAAAGCAATACGGTACACTACTGTGATTCTATTACTCCCAACACTGATCCTGAGTATCTGACTGGCGGAAACCACAACCACTGTTATTAATGTTACTCTGAGTAAGCAGTGTTACCAGATTTTTTTTCAATTCTGAAAACTGTTTTGACTCACATGGTGGAAAATAAGTATATAATAATGTACTTTTGTTGATGTTGAAATGGATTTTTAATCATATGGTATCGGAAAATGAATCCAGCATCGAAACTGGGGTATCAGAATTGGCACTGGATTGAAAGATTCTAGCCCTAGGACTATGGTTAACTGCTCCTCAGATCTCTGCAGGCTAAATCCAGACAGCTAGCTAGACTATCTGTCCAATCTGAGTTTTCTGATGACTAAAACAACTTTTGAACGTACACACGTTCCACCAAAACAAGTTCCTTCCCGAGGCTATTTTGCAGCGACATCGTGTCTCTCTCCGGTGCTTAGAGCCACCAAAGACGATTGGGACTGGTTTAAAGAAATGCCAATAAACCAGAGCCCGTTTTTCTCCCATCCCAAAATGCTGTGTGGACTCGCCAGACCCTCCTTAGCAGTGCTGTGGAGGAAGGTCCGGCAAAGGGAGACTACTTTTTGCCCGGCTGCCACTATTTCCCAGTCTCTCTGACACTCCATTTGTTTGTTCATGTATCTCCTACTTCTTTTGTCTCTGAAAAGATAATATCTGTGGCCAATGTTAAATATATATTACATTAGATAAATAATCATGCCAATAAATAGACAATTTATGTACTAAAGACATTGTAAATTAACCCAATATCATTTTAATTTTAATATTATTTGGGTCTGGTTTTAATTACAGTATATACATTTTTATTTCATTGAGCAGTTTTATTTCATAATGTGTTATTTCCAACTATTGCGAGAGCCTTTTTTATTTCACACTACTATTTTTCTCAATACCCAGCGGTTGTCTTTATTAGCCTGAAGCAACCCCAATCACATAACTGCCCTGTTTGACTTGGTGAACAACGATGTGATTAAAAGAGGCATTACGAAATGAAACAGTTGGGATTAATTAAACACATTGGGTACACATAAATGTCTGGCTTTACTTCTAGAATCATAGATTTGAAAAAAAGATATGATTAGAATGATTGGATTACACTACTCATCAATTTCTGTCCGTTCCGTCATAAACTAACTTGAGCAATGGATCTATGGAACAATAATAGTTTCTAGTCAAACATAAATACAGTAAATGTAACGTCTGTTCATTAAGGTGTTTTATTACATGAACATTGAAATCGACTGTGAACAGGTATTATAAAGCTTTATCATGTTCGTAAAGATCTACACTACACACACAACACTGATGCGCCAGTTCCAGGAAAAGAATCGAGACATTGTTTCTCAAGAGGTTATGTTTGTTGAGAGACTAATTAAACCTGTGTTGAACATATGGCGGAGAGAGTACACAGTGCTGTTTCCATGGAAAGATCCAACAGTTTGTAAAAAGAGAGTGGTGTTTAGTCCTGATAAACGTAAAGTCTGAAAAGAAGGGTTGATTACATTTTTGGTTCATTCCACTAACTGATGCATACAGAAGAGGATTTGGGCCACATGTGGAAAAGTGTATTTGAGTTATGAGTTTAAAGTCAGAATTCTGAAGGGAATAAAGACAGAATTCTGTCAGATTAAAGTCAGAACATGTGGCCCTAATCCTCTTCTGTAGATGAATACATGGGATTCAGGCCTTTAAAAACCAACACCCCATAGTGGAACCAATTAGTGATCTTCCCTTTAAAAAAATAATAGAATTCAATAGTCATAATGTAACACAAAACATGTTTTTCAAAGGACCGACCATGGTAAAAACTTAAACATGTAATTAAATGCCCTCATTCTTACTTTGAGTAACGTTTAGTGCAGGAAACATGAAATGAGGCTCAGCATACATGTTTGGGATTTTTCTCTGAAATATTGTAAGAGTAACAGTATGATGATCCAAGACCCACCGGACGACACAATCTCCTAAACATAGCAACACTGAGAAACACAGAGAGAGTTGTGTGGAGCTGATAGTCTTAATTAGCTTTATAGCAACTCTTTTGGCAATGGCTTGAATGTAATGGACGTTCATTAATATCAAAAAGTTATGCACTAAAGCTTTAAGCAAAGGACCCCTAAATTGAAAGAGAGAGTGAGCAGGGACCCATACTACATATATTTTATAAAATTAAGTTTCATATTAAACTGGGGCTACAACGTGTACTTACACACCTTTTCAGTGCATAGAATACTAAGCTATTGAAATAATAGTTGTTGGCATGATTTTACAAATCATGTTTTAATGTTTAACACACATTCAATTCAATTCAATTTTATTTATAGTATCAATTCATAATAACAAGAGTTATCTCAAGACACTTCACAGATAGAGTAGGTCTAGAACACACTCCATAATTTACAAGGACCCAACAGTTCTAGTAGTTCCCTCCAGAGCAAGCAACAGTGCGACATCTTTAGGATTAACTGTATCTGTGGATGGCTACCTTAGTAACTACCTTACCTATAGGCCAATAAGCCTATTAAGGTTTTTTCACAAATAGGCTGATTTATATGTGCTGATAATATGTTGGATTCATGTTAAGACATTTTCAACTTTTGAAAATTAATAATTTGATAGCCCCCTACAGTAACTCTGAGGACACCCTGTTTAAGATCTCTGCCTTAGGGATTGAAATTGGGAATTCTTTGATACTTTAGAGGCAATTCGGCCGGTGCCTAAAAAGTATTGAATTGGGTACTATATTGGACTTTAAGTTGTCTGTTGGTGCTTATCCTATCCTAAAACCAAACCTTCTTACCTCCCTCTCTCTCCCAGCTGCGAGCCGAGTAATTCAGTGGACCGACAGACATGGGGAAGCAGAATAGCAAGCTCCGTCCTGAGGTGATGCAGGACCTCCTGGAGAGCACTGACTTCACCGAGCATGAGATCCAGGAGTGGTACAAGGGCTTCCTGAGGGACTGCCCTAGCGGCAACCTCTCCATGGAGGAGTTTAAGAAGATCTACGGTAACTTCTTCCCCTACGGAGACGCTTCCAAGTTTGCAGAGCATGTCTTTCGCACATTCGATGCTAACGGCGACGGAACAATAGACTTTCGGGAGTTTATCATCGCACTAAGTGTGACATCACGTGGCAAGCTGGAGCAGAAGTTGAAATGGGCATTCAGTATGTACGACCTGGATGGAAATGGGTACATCAGTAAATCTGAGATGCTGGAGATTGTTCAGGTGAGTGTGCACGGAGGCGGATGGATACACCATGCTCAGCTTCATATACAAATACCACATATGAAAACTGTCTAACAAAAGATCTCAGTGTATAAAACACAGTGAAATGCAAAAACAGGACAGAAACTTTCACTAACAGGGACAAAGTTTCTGTCACATGGTAGCATGGCAGTCAGTTCTGAATTGTCCATCAGGGGACACATGCATACACACACACAAACATACACTGTAATGTAAGCCAGGGCAGTGATTGTTAACATTTGTATTAACAGTTTTGTCACTGTAACACACTCTTAATGGGACTAGGAAAAACAGTGCTGTCATTTTAAGAACAGGAGGACATACAGCTGTGCTCCACACAGGGAGGAAGCTCTGTCTGTGTATCATTTGGTGTTTTCATATTCAATTGGGAATCCAAAATCGGAAATTTTAAACATGATTTCTTGATGTTGTTATTAATGTATCAATCCAACACAGAAAACCTAATAACAGCTTGTTTTTTGTCTTCTCCAAATGCTTAAGTCAAAAATAGGTAAATTTGATTTTGATATTTAATGTGTCTGATTTGTCCGACTTGCCCCATGTGCAGCAAATAAATGTAGCCACATGCCAGTTAGTCTGTGCAAATGAACGTGATCACTAAAATCATTGAGGGTGCTCCTCAAGGGGTCTCACTGTGTTTTAATCATGAATAGTTTTGACATTTATTTATTGTCCCCCCCCCTTTCCCCAAGCTTTTGCTTGCAGTGCCCAGCAGCCACTCAGAGCCTGAAATCACAGGTCAGGTCAGGTCCTGATTTGATTGGTAACGTTGGTTCTGGTACTGGAAAGTAGCAGGACTGCGATCAGGAGATAAAAACATCCACAAACGTTTAAACTTGTTTTCAAAAGTTTTTACTAACATGTTTTATTCGCTTGAGCTTAGGCCTATAGAACTGTAAAGTAGCTGTAGTCTCGCAGTGACAGGCTTTCCTCCACAGCACTGCGGAGGAGGGTCCAGCTAATCTACACAACATTCCACAATGGAAGAAAAACTTGTTTTGGTGGAACGTGTATGTTTAAAAGTTGTTTTAGTCTTGCAACAGAAAACTCAGATTGGACAGATAGTCTAGCTAGCTGTCTGGATTTACCCTGCAGATATCTGATCTGAGTTAACCATAGTCCTCATAAATCCACCGGAGTTAGTATGCCAACACAAAGAAAGTGGAAGGTGACGGACATACAGCCGAAAATTAGGGACATACGGCGGAATTTCCAGCAGCACCTGAACAATCCCGGAAATGAAACGTCGTAGATGTATACTAGGGTATCTGTATACTAGAGTGTCAGTATTTTAGTTTATCAAGACTGTCACTAGACAACATGAACCCTCTGCCCATTTTCCATTAAAACTTCCCAAGGACAAAAGAATAGAAAGCTATGAATTAGTCGCTCATGTCTGGCTGTGTGCAGGGCTCATTGGTTAAGTCATAAAAGGAGTGTTGAAAACTTAATAGTTCTGCCTTAATGAGGGAATGAGCGTAAGTGCGTTTGTCATTGTTTAGCACATTTCTTTCTGTGTGTTAATTAGCTGCACTTCTGACATGCATGCAAAAAGCAGTATTGTACTTCTAACTTAAGTTTGATTGTGGCTTTTGAAATGTAGATGCAGGAGCTCTGTGTTTTACTCATTAGATTAGACAATGCCATTTCTCATTTCTGAAGTGCAATTCTTAGAAAGAGCCCAGGTCCATCTCAGTTTCTCTCTCTCTGTCTCAGACACATACAGAAGCACACAGTATTCATCTGTCCTCATGTCTATCTGCTTCCTCTCTGCATTTAGCTGACTGACTCTTCTGGTTCCAAGTCACCCACGTCTGCAGTGTTGCCAACCTAGCGACAAATCTAGCTTTTTGTAGAAGACGCCAGTATTGTCCGGCGAGTGCAGAGGTATTTCTCTCTTCCGTCCGCCACAGTGAACTCTTTCAGTCACTTCGGACTGAGGAGCAGCAGCAAGCATCATGTAGTGGGCCAGTGCCGTACATGGCAGCTCCGCCACCATCGGTGTACGTGAATAGGTGAATGAGAGGCAAATTGTAAAGCACTTTGTCTGGTTACAAAGAAAGGTGCTAAATAAATGGAGTGCATTTACCATTGGCCGAGTGGTTCTCGAGAACGCTTCAACGGGCATGCCACCTGACAAAGCTGCAAGCAGCAATGCTGAGAACCAAGTGTTTAATAGCTGCATTTTGGGCCACATGTTGGTTGTTAAAATGTAAACAGTAAAGAAATAAAACTGGGAACCAAGCAATCGGCCTTTCTGAACAGGCACGTGCTCCAAACAGACACTGCACTTGTGTATACAGTATGTGTGTGTGTGTGTGTGTGTGTGTGTGTGTGTGTGTGTATATATATATATATATATATATATATATATATATATATATATATATATATATATATATATATATATATATATATATCTGCGTGATATCTATTTTGTCATTTGACAATGCAGATGCCTGCCAACATTTGTGAACTGTAGGCACTGTAAGCATTCCAACTGCACATGCGCTGGTAAAGCAAAATATACGCTTGATTCATGTACTCTCTGTACAGTTTTCCCCATCCTTGGTGCTATTATCATCAAGTGGTCACACAAGCCATTTTCTTTGTTTGACTTTTACTTTTTACCAAATATAACAAATACAGTAAAAGAGATGCTTCTGTTGCTTTTGTGAGGTTGCCATATTGTTTTAGTGCTCACATTTGCAATGCATCTGCAAACCCCAATTGTACACATGTGAGTTTTCCCCTGCATCCGTGTTGAAGAATGAACAAGTCTTTAGAAATGTCATATAGCTCTTTTAGTCATGATTTGACATCTCATTATCCAATTTATTCTCTGTAAGGGATATTGTCTACCCACACCGGTATTATTGTGACCATCACCTTCAAAGGCTTCACCCAAGATTCTGTCATTCCCCCCACAGTGGTCTTCATGTTCTCTATTCACAAATCTCCATTTGCTGTAGTGAGTGAGAGCTGCGGCTCACCCCAGCTAGCTAATGGTCTCTCCTGCAGAGAGTGTGTAAATGCTGGTGATGCCCATAATTAGCCTTGCTGTGGGAGTAATTGAACGAGATGGATCACAGCCAGCCTGGATCATCTTCTTCAGATAATGACTAAATCTGAACTATGGGAGAAAGTGTCTCATGCACTCACCAATAGTTGATACCCAACCTCTGTCTACCTTTCATCTGAAATTGGGTACTATCAGCAGAGCAGACTGGCACAGAGGGAAGTTCATCTCGAGGGACAAAGAAGGAGAGCATTCACACTGGTAATTCATACATTACTGCTTAGGCAGATAGAGTCCGTGAGGGTGAGGCGAGGCACTGTGTGCATGTTGTGAATGTGTGCTTATTGCTGCAGGGCAACTCAAACCGTGCTCAACTGGCTCGGTCAGTGCAATAACTTTCTATTTTACAGTTGTTTTGTTTTTGTTGTTTATTTCCTTGTATGTGGAAACCTACTTGGCAGTAAACCTGACTTTGGTTTTAACAAGTAGATACACCAGTTGACATGTCATGTGTGAAGAAGAAAAAATAGAAAGACACATCCAATTAAGACAAAGCTTGTGGTCTGTGGACACAGGGAAAGAAAGGATCAAAGCTAAATAACACTGGCTTTACTTTGAGTGCAGGAGAGTTACTCTGCCTGATATTTTAACCACCTCAGATATGCTATCTAAAGACTGGCTGTAGTAAAGGATAAGGCTGATGTTATTCTATTGGCCTATTTGTTCAAACTATCAACAAACCCCATGAGATGACCAAAGTGTGTGAGTTTGTTTCTCAATACTTTCTGACTTGTCTGTGGCACTCAGACCCAAGCCTATTGGTTCCTACTGTAAACATAAATCTAAAAAAAAAAAGGAAAATGAGTTATAGTTAACAATATAATATGGAATGTTTCTGCATTACAATGTCTAAAAACAACTATAGAAGTAAAAAATGATGGACGTAGCAGCAGTGATGCTACCCATTCGTTTGTAGACTGCCGTTTTGAAGTCTTGAGTTTGGCTCTTTGGTCGTTGCCATCTTGGGTTTTTTATTTATTTTTTTATTTATTGAACGGACGTGAAGATGGTTGGACGAGAGGTTGGAGCTGGGGAAGATTATGTGGCCAAGCCAGTGTTGTTTATGTTTGCAATGGTGCTAAGCTATACGCTAAAGAGGAAAAGTTCTGATTTTCAACCCCTCTGAAGCGAGTCATCCAGCGGAGAATTACCAGCAGGTGAACGCAGACCTCTGGGTAATGGCACCATTCATCGGCATTTACAGCAGTACACAGAAAATTGGTAAACTTTACCTTAAATTACCAGCTATGCTTGCACTAGCTAGCTAACTAGCAGCTCAATCTGTAGGAAGTTGGGTTGGGAATCGGAGGGCCGCTGGTTCAAGTCCCTGTACAGACCAAAGTACGGAGTGTAGACTGGTAGCTGGAGTGATGCCAGTTCACATCCTGGGCGCTGCCAAGGTGTTCTGGAGCAAAGCACCGAACCCCCCTCAGCCTGTTCGCAGCCCAAAAAACTCTGAGTGACATCTCTCCATTAGTGCGTGTTTAGGAACTGAGGATGTGTGTAGTGTGTAAACATTGTAATTTCCCCATAGGGAATCAGTAGCTGTGAATATTGAGAAAGCTATAAACTCCAGATCATTTAACTTTTTATTGGTTGCTTGTAATTTTAGGATTTGGAAATTTAAGCGTATTCACTGCATTGCTCTGGATTAGACCTACAGTTAAATCCCCATCATGTAATATTGGCTAAATGTACTAAACACTCCATTTGAAGGATTTTGATTAATAATAGACCCAGCTCCAAAACTGAAATTAAATGAATATTAACCATAGCTGCTGCTTGTTCCTCAGCTCTACGATGACCAACGAGCTGAGCCACCCTGCCACTGTGTAAAAGGAGGCATAACCAGCACCTATTCCAAGCTCCCAATGCACTGTAATCACAATCAGCCCTCCTCTGTTCACATGTCAGCTCACATTCCCCTCAAATCTGCCTCCTTATTAGAGACAGAGAAAGTGGGCTGGGATTTCACTGTTTACTGCCAAACAGTCTGCAATGCAAGCAGGGGAAACACAACACTGATAAATAGTCTGTAAGGGGTTGTGTATGTGCAGGGGTTTGTTTCCACCCCTGCCTACCTAAAAGATGAAAATATAATCACACAACAGTGAAGCAGTCGCTGTAGTCTGGACCGGGGATGCAGCTATCTGATTCGACGGCTCGGTATCTGCACAGATACTGACTTTATTGTCTATATATCGACAACTTCTCATTTACGGGATTTTTCAAGAGGATCCGCCAGATGTTTCTCATTTTCGGCCGGATGTCCATCACCTTCCACTTTCTTTGTGTTGGCATTTTAAACTCCGGTGGATTTGTGAGGACTACGGTTAATTGTAAATCCAGACAGATAGCTAGACTATCTGTCCAGTCTGAGTTTTCTGTTGCACGACTAAAACCTTTGAACGTACACATGTTCCACCAACACAAGTTCATACCGAGGCTATTTTTCAGAGGCGCCGTTGCTCCCTCCGGTGCTTAGCACCGCCCAAAACATTTGTGATTGGTTGAAAGAGTTCCAATAAACCAGAAGACATTTTTCCCCCCATCCAAAAATGGTGTGTGGACTAGCCAGACCCTCCTCCGCAGAGTTGTGGAGGAAGGTCTGCAATGCAATGTTGGGGTATCAGCCGTGATATGACCAGTCCATGTTAAATACAGTCACTTGGCCAATATAAAGTAGGCTAGTTTGATATGAGTCAGGTCTGCGCAGAATCGATCACCGGCAATCGCCTCCCGTTGCATGCCGGTTACATTTGTGTCTGACTTGATCCCGACTTGCTCTGACATCATGCACACCTGGGCAACAATGATCTCACAAGACTGCAAGACCCAGGCAGACCCAGAGCGTGCTGGGAAATGCCGGCCTCTCAGCTGATCTAACAGCTGATTCTAACAGAATTTACTCAATGATGACGTTTTACATAAACAAAGTTTTTGAATCGGAGGGAATTTAATTGCCATGTGTCTGATTTAAAGACTTATTCTGTACAGAACACATGTTGTGTGCCTCAAAGTGACGTTAAGAAAACTAAATCCATTCAGATCACGGATCATATACAGTCTGTTGTTTATTAACATCAGCAACAGATTGCGTGTAGAGAATTTTGACAGCTACTCTGTCTTATTAAAAACAACTGGAGAACGTGTACAAGCTGATAAATGCGTCTGGTATTTAGTTTAGTTTTATTAAGTTGGCAACCGTTGTTGTGTAATCGCAATATCACACTCAAGGGTTTGGTTTAACGTCATATTATTGGCACTTCAGTGATGCTTACGGACCTCAGCGCAAGACGTTAAAATCTAACCCTCTTGTGTAATATTGCCTAATTATATGACCTCCCTTGTGTCCCTTTTATAGGCAATCTATAAGATGGTGTCCTCTGTGATGAAGATGCCTGAGGATGAGTCGACACCTGAGAAGAGGACAGAGAAGATCTTCAGGCAGATGGACACCAACAGAGACGGTAGGCTATCCTCTTCTGCTGCTGTTTCAAATGAGGATAGTGTCACATAGGTGTACTTTAACAGTAGATTGATGGTAAGGAAAAAATGGTCAACTTACTTCAAAACACCTTGTTGGTCTTTTTGAGTCAAGAAAGTCTGTGTGTGTGTGTGTGTGTGTGTGTGTGTGTGTGTGTGTGTGTGTGTGTGTGTGTGTGTGTGTGTGTGTGTGTGTGTGTGTGTGTGTGTGCGTACCTATAACATAACAAAACAAAAAAACAATGATTATGCTGGGATGAGAAAAAACAGCAGGTATTTGAATATACTTTATAACTTGTGACCTTTTGCTTCGCCACCAAGAATCCAAAATATATTTTTGATAAAATTGGTTTATTATTTACTGGTTGATTTATTGGTTTCAGTGAAGTGGGACACAACAGGCATTTCAATTGCAAATGTATTGAACAGCTCCTCCCTGCCACCCTGCGTACAGCTGTCATTGTGCAAACCAGGCACTCGTAAAAGCCCTTCAGCCTGAAGCAACAGTTCACTGACAACAGACACACAATCTATAATTCACAAAGATGCAACAGTTTCCCACAAGCAAGCATTTGGTGCAATAGTGGCGAGGAAAAACTTCATTTTAGGCAGAAAACTCAGACCGCTCTGACACACAATTGTACTGTAGATACTCAAAATGCATTCATACTGCACAAACCCTCCAGTGATAATCCTGAGCACAGGAGACAGAGTAACAAGATGGGAGGAACAGAAGGATGGACAATGAGTGAATAGTGTGTGTACGAGAACGAGAAAAGAGGAGGAGGGATGAGGAACTGGGAGGACAGTGACAGAAAGTGAGAGGAAGTGTGCAGACCTGGACATGGAAGTGTGCCGCCTTTCTTTTTGCTTCTTCTAATGAGAATCACGAGTGCTGAGCAAGTCATTCACAGGCACCTTGAGTCTGTCTGTTATGAGGGTGAGAGGAGAGGCCGTCTCAACACCGCCACCTGTTGGTCAGAAACGGAACACTATTAGATAGATAGATAGATAGATAGATAGATAGATAGATAGATAGATAGATAGATAGATAGATAGATAGATACTTTAGATAGATAGATACTTTAGATAGATAGATACTTTAGATAGATAGATAGATAGATACTTTAGATAGATAGATACTTTAGATAGAAATTTTAGGCATTCAGTAGCAAGACAATTATAATACAACAAACACATATATCACACATACCTAAGAATAAAAATAAAATTAAAAATTGAAAATCACTCATAGAAATGCAATGACCATGGTAAGGTGAGATACTTTGGTAGACTGTGTGCAATGATGATAGTGTATAAGTGAAAAAGTGAACAGTGCAGGGATTGAACAGTGCAGTAGATCATGATACAATATTGACTATAAAAAATAAACACAATAACCTATAAACTGACAGACTGAATAGGAATAAGAACATTATGTAACAGGGAATAAGTTATAAGATGTAAGATGTAGATGTTATGAACATAGTCCAGGTTATGTATGAGGGCTAATATAGCCAATAAGAAAGTTGTACAGCAGACAAGTGGTGGTGGGGGGTTGAAGATGCATGGATTCCTTTGAAATGTATATTTTGCCACCATCTTGTTAAAACTCTTTCAAGGCCCTTAACTGGTATTTAAAAGGCCTCCTACCCCTTGGCTCACCAATAAGTTGCACTAATTAACTGAACAAGGCAAGGCAGCTTTATTTGTATAGAACATTTCAGCAACAGGGCAATTCAAAGTTCTTTACACAAAAACAGATAAAAACAGATAAAACACGAGAATAAAAGTGATAGTGCAGTATAACAAATTAAACATTAAAGAAATTAACAACCATTTAAAGATCATCAGCCTTGATTTAAAAGAACTGAGAGTTGCAGCGGATCTGCAGTTTTCTGGTAGTTTGTTCCAGATATGAGGAGCATAGAACCTGAAACTGCTTCCCCCTGTTTAGTTCTAGTTCTAGTTTCTGGGGGCAGAAAGCAGACCTGTCCCAGATGACCTGAGAGGTCTGAGTGGTTCAAAGTGTAGTAGAAGATCAGAAATGTATCAAATGTACCAAAAAAATTGATTCTCCTATGTGTATGTATGATTTTGCAAAGATGTTTAAAAAAAAATTTTTCCCCTAGAATCATTGTTTTTTTTATTAATATTTTTTTTTTTACCAATGGTTCACCTAAATATTTTCTGTTTATATGGTACCGCCAACGGCAACTACATCATATCAGTTTCCAGCAATACTGACCAAAAGCAGACAATGCAGAAAATCCATGTTATGTACTTCTTTACAAAAGAAATAAATGTCAGATTCATTCTTTTTTGGAAAAACAGTCAGTTTTTAGAAATGTCTCATGATATATTGTCTCTAGTAAGTGTATTATTCTTCAACTTTTTTTTGTTGCAATACTCATCACCATTGAATCACAATACAGTACTTCTACAATCGCAATAAATGGAAATCACAGCACCAATGTTTCATGAAAGATCAAATTGTGACCAAAGCATGTCGTCCCAACCCTAGTAGCCCATAAAACAAAGAAGTCACATTTCACAGCAGAATGAGCAAACCAGCTAATAATAGTCATGTTTCCATCAACGTATTTTTATGCGCATTTTAAAGTATCGCATTAGAAAATATTGATTGGAAACGGCACAATTTTAAAAAAAGCTTCCTCAAATTTGCAACAGAGTTTTTTTTAAACCTGTATGAGGTGGGGGTTTTTTCAAAAAAGAGTTAATGCTCAAAATGGGAGAGGGAAACAGCTTTGCCAAATAAGTTGTGACGTAGCAAACATGTATCTCACATGACTATAGTCCCGGTCTCCATCGGATGGGGGAAGGATTGGGAAATGGGTCCCATCCAGTGCTCCATACACTGGTGGCACAAAGTTAGTAGTGGAATTGCGGTGCGCCATTGCCTGTGCCTCAGCCACATTGGGTAAATTGACAAATTGGTTCAACAGCTTGAATGGTATGGCCCTGCACACCGTGTATAAACAGCCCTGAACGGTTGTCTTGCTGACACCAGCCTGTATTCTGCACATGTGGCCAACTTGTACAATGCTACTTCTCTCCATTTAGCCAAAGAACTTAGCTTCAAAACTCTTTCATTTTAGCAAGACGGTTTGCAATGTACAACCATGCATAACATCAAGTTATGACAAAACTACGCTTTGCGTTGTCTAGTTTATTCACCCTAACACAGTTGATGGATTAGCATTTTCTTTTTTCTTCTTTTTTGCAAAATTTTCTAAATTCACTAAAAATGTGCTTGACAATTAAATGGAAACACTGTCACCCAGTAACGTGTTGGAATGCATTGTCATGTCTGCATGTTGTTAAAATAGGAGGTCATTCATTTTGTGGCGATGCTGTATTTGTTTTAGGTAAGCTGTCTCTGGAGGAGTTCATTAAAGGAGCGAAGAGCGACCCCTCCATCGTCCGCCTGTTGCAGTGTGACCCCAGCAGCGCCGGACAGTTCTAAACCTGAGGCATCAACACAACCTGTAAGGCCCACATTCAGCATCTTCACTGCAACATCACTCGTAGTAAAAGCTTCAATTATCCCTTGTGTTGACTTCCCGTCAAAATTGAAAATCAACACTTTTGTTGAGGCTTTTTATCGATGTTTTTAACTTATTCTTACGTTTTTGTCCCTTTTTTCGATCACTTTTGGTGCTTTTTTCAATGTTTGTCACTTTTTTTGATGTTTAACACTTCGTAACATTAACTTATTAACTATAGTTTTACAGTTGATTTTGGAATTTATGGTCAATAAATACATTTGAAACCTAGGAAATTATACCTAATGTTTGAGTTAGAAAAGCAGAAATTAGGAATTATTTAGACTAAAATTAAAAGAATGGATGTTGATGGATAATCAGACAGGAATATGTCAACTTTTACTCAATACTATTTGGAAACCGCTTCGATTTGTTTTTCAAATGCAAAAGAATTGAATAAGACACTCCAAAATTAATGAAAGTAGAGATTTATACTTTCCAAAGAGCGTTTTGTGGAATCAATCGTGTTATTTTGGGTAATTAAAAAGAACACTGATATAGGTAAACGGGTCAATTTGACCTGAGGACAACATGAGGGTTAACTAAACCTTTTTGAAAACAACAAAGTGGGCCAAGTTTGATGAGGTGAGAGTTAATGAAAGTGTGCTGGAGTTCCAGCCAGTTTCAGTAGAAAGTGCCATTAGTAGGAAGGTTGAGGTTCGGCCTCAGGAACAAAGGCGTTTCTCCTACAAACAGTGGAGGGAAGCTAATCTGAGGCTGTGTGCACTGTACAGGATGCGGGATGGCTCATCCACAATATCACCGGCTGTGTGACTTTGTTCATGGACAGATATTGGAGACTTTGTAGAAGCTGGCCTGTTATTTTGGAGAAGTTGTTGAAGAAGCTGCGTTATCTTTTGATATTAATGAACCGTTACATTCCATTTTGTTGTCATAACTTAGGGCTCCTGCACACTGCCTGCGTGGTGTAAGCATGTCCACTGCGTGGCTCCCATGTTAACAGGTTAGAGCTTGCACACTGCACATCTCAGAAAACGCGTGCATGCTAGTAATCGGACCGATGACTCTTTTTCACGCGATACGCAAACATGTTGGAAGCGTTTCCAGGCAAAATAGAATACAAAAAGATGTTTATATGTCATTTTGACGTTTGAAAGTCTCTAGTTTTTGACATAAATGCAGATAGAAATGTAATTTTTTTTTAAATATTCTAAATAATTATCGATTTCAAAAATTGCACCTGTCAATACAGAACAAAATCTTCTGTAGCCTATTTTGCCGTTAATACTGCCTGTAAATATTGACAAAATAAAGTTGAAGAACACGCTATTATTTAATTTTATCAATGGGAAACATACAGACAAGGCTAACAGCACCAGACACGTTTTTGGAGCCACACAGGCAGTGTGCAGGAGCCCTTAGAATTCCTCATGGGGGTGGCAGAAACTACGCACTATTGCTTTATACCCCCCCATGGAGGATTTGTCAATTTGTGAAGTACTGGCTTTGTTGGCACTCTTGTAAAGAACCTCAGTATTCTCCTAAAATGCAAAGACTTTGCTACAGATTAAACCCAGGGATTTGTGTTGCCTCTCCATGGGTGGTTGACACTTTTAGAGGTTTCCTGCCAAGTAAATTCAACAAGCATTTCTTTAGTTTTGTGACTCTAAACTCTTGATTGCAACAGCACTTGATGAACTTGGTAAGCACTAGGCTGTACTGTCTAAACTGACAGGCAGAAAAGGTTGATTGTGTTCGTCTGCTGTGTGTTGTCAGCAGTGAGTGATTCAGAAAATCGATTGGGAAATATGATGCAGCAAAAACAGAAGAGAAGTTGGCAAACAGCCGCCTGGCAGATGTATATGGTCTCTCTGAATCTTTGTGTATGGCATCCAGAAGGAACGTCTCCTCTTCCTGCACTGTAGGCTTATCTGGCAAGATCCGACACAGTGACTGATCTTAAGATGGAGGATAAGAAAACCATGTTACAAGTAGTTACATGGTTGTTTTGTTTTTCTTCTTGGTAGCATCATTAGGAAAAGGATAGAGGGTTCCATTTTTTCATAGTTTTTAGAGGAATTATTTTCTTTCCCTGATAAAGTGTAATGTGTGTCCTCTTATAAAGAAGTATTACAGCTTTACCATGTGACCTTTGACATGTGATCTGTTTGGTGATTCTTAAAGATATTCTGGAGAGGGCGTCCAGATAGCTCAGTGTAGAGCGGGCACCCATATAGAGACTTCGACTCTAATATGCGGCCCTTTGCTGCATGTCATTCCCTCTCTCTCTCTCCCTTCCTTGTCTTCATCTGTCCTGTCAAAAATAAAGGCCAAAAATGCCCCAAAAAAAAAAAAAATTCAGAAGCAAGTTAGTAGCACCTTGATTCCTTCAAACACATTGTCCCATGGTATCTCACCCTGTATAAGTCCCTCTGGTTGTATAAGTTCACTATGGCCAGTGTTGTGAATGAATGAAAAGGACCGTGTTATGGTAATATTGGATTTTCAAATGCATACAATTTTATGATGTATCTTTTATTTGTCAGGGATTTATTTAATTAGAAATGCCAAAAACACACATTTCTGTTTTGTTTTGTTGTTTATCCATGACCTGTCTCATTAGATTTACCAGAAAATGTATCCTATCATTATGTGTATATAGCATTTAGTTTATAATATCCAATATATCAATATTATATACGAGGCTAGATTTTGTCTTAGATTTTGTATGTGAGAATATTGTAATATGACATAAGTGTTGTCTTTTCCTGTTTTTAAGGCTGCATTAATGACAATTAAGTGATTTCTGAACTTACCAGACTGTTCTAGCTTTTCTATTATTTGCCTGCGCCACTAAGTCATTATATCCACATTACCGATAATCATTTATCTAAAATCATTGTGAAAATATTTTGTGAAAGCACCAATTCTCAACCTCACAATTTTGTCACAATATCGACGTATTTGGTCAATAATTTCATGATGTTTGATTTTCTCCATATCACCCAGCCCTATGTTCACCCTTGACAGGGACTATAAGAAATCAGAAAATTACAACACAATTATTTTTAACATGTTGATATTTTAATAATTTCTACTGAAAATTGTTATGTATTTAATAGATCATCATATGTGATGCATTTATGTAGTAGTGTCAAAGTGAAAAAGTGGACTTTTCCAAATTTTACAAATACATCAGATGATGTTGTAGTTCTTGACCCGTTCTCTTTTATATTCTATCATAATTGCAAAGCGTGAAATGCAACATGTTGATAATAATGACCAAACCATTAGCACGTATCGTCCTAATCTGACTGTTTACCCTCATCCGTCTCCTCGCAGTGCTGCTTCGGGTGACTCCAAATGCCCTTAACTCTCCACTATGGAGCGGACTGACGATGAAGAATGACAAGCTGATGATGATGATGATGACGATGAAGAAGACTGGCCTTCAACATGCACTGAGGACATCAAAGATGAGCACAGGAGCCAAATTATCCCCCACCCCCAACCCCCTTGAGCTGTTTCTTTAAGTACCCTCCAAACCCCAACAAAGACTCAAATCCGAACCCTTATTCGGTTCCCCCACCCACTGATTGTAGTTGACCCAGGATCCCTCAGTTCTCCTATAGGCACGTCAGCGTATAAGGAAGGTCTAGAGTAGGTTGTATATATACAGTATAAACTGGAGTCTCTGTATCAGTGTCTTTTCTTGGCTCTCTGTGCCTGTTGAGGCTCCAGCCCGGCTCTTAGACACAGACCCTCCGTCACTCTAATGTGTATCATACTGTGGACAGAGTGTGTGCATGAGACAACAGGAGAGAGAGACATGATGGTGTTGAATAACAGGACATACTGTAGGCGAGACTATTTAATCTACAGAGAGGACTTGTGAAGTTTGTCCTTCACTCAGAGCGAGTACTGCTTTTAGTTTCTTCTTTTTTACTGTGAGAATGTGTACGTGGGTTTGTGTGTTTTGCAAAAAACTTGATAGATCTTGTTTCATATTTTTTGCTGGGACAAAATAACATGTCATTGTATGCGACTATGCATATGTGCCCTAATTACTAGTTGGAAGTCTCACTGATGTAACGAAGAATGAAACACATCCCTTTATCCACCACCTGTTTCCGTGGTTTTTCCTATTGATAAGAATTTGACATTAGACTTTTGGAGTGGCAGGATTAGTATTACTGCGCTCTAGTTTCAGTAAAAATAGAAAACTAGTCTTTTAAAGTATTTGAGTACAGTGTAGATATATAAAAGTGAACCTAAATTTGTAAAGCAAATTCCTATAGTTCCAATTGTTCAGTTCATAACCAATGTAATATAATAATAAAAAAATGTTTATTGAAGCTATTGGGGGTTGAGCATGCAATCCAGTTTCTTTCTTAGACATTTTACAATGTGAAGAAGAGAGACACACTTCACATTCACTTTTAGATGTTTTTAAAAGCTGCATGTTGAACAGTCGGGTGCAGGGGTGCATAGACTAAATAACACGTATGCATGTGACTTATGTGCATGTTATGTTATGTTTATGGATATCAGTGGCCCAACGGCCGGTTGCCCATCCAGCTATGAGCTTGCTTCTGTATGTAAGTGTTGTCATGGTTAGTGCTCCCAGTAGTCAGTGTTATTGACAGAGTATGGACTGCCAAAGCTGACACATGAAACCACCACCACCACACAATCTATACATATAAAGACACACTGTTTAATGGGAATACTGGGTACTCAGAGCTGAGAGCTTTTTTTTCTGTTTCAGTTGAGTTCACTGATTAAATTGTCATCCAATTGTATTGGGGCCAAACACAGAGGACTGAATTATTTAGCAACAGTCCCTATTCTACACTTTCAATCAAGTAGCATATACACAGTGTACAGTATTCCATAAAATGAATAACATGCTATTAGTCACACATCAGAATGAGTGCTGGCGTCCCACTGATAAGAACACTAGCATTACATTCAAACAAAAGGATTTGATTAACATTTTTGTCTTACCGTCTTTCACTCTGTCAAAGAAAACAGAAGGGGGGGGGAAAGGCTCTCACTGAGGTTTTTTTAAGAAAGATTAACATGTTCAGGAACAGTGTGACCCTCACCCTGAATGTACCTGAGCCCTCACCAGGCCAAAGCAAAGACATTTCAGATATTGCATTATTTACCAATTAGAAAAGCTTCGAATGTTTTACTCAATAACTGCTGTTTATTTTTTTTTTTTTGTGAAAAAGAAAGAAAAAGATGCAGACAAACAAAACCGAGAATCACAACTACTACTGCAATGATACGGCCACCATCTGTTGCTTCATGAATTTTTTTTTTAAAGGTGTAACATTTCTGTTAAAACACAAAATAGCATCTTGCGGTCAAGTGCCAAATAAAAACAAAGCAGTATTGTATAAATTTATACTGTACAATTGTTATCTGTTGAACAAAATGTTTGTAATTGTTGCATTTTGTAGGTTTTGTATGGTATCCTGTATTTAGTGACTGCAGTTTTGGAACACAGGATTGTTTTTTGGTCAACTTTAAAAGGCAAGAATTAAATTTACAATGTATTGTGTGCAAGCATTAATGTGGCGTGTGGTTAATTGTAATATTGTGGTTTCAGTGACAGCGTAAAGATATAGTTTGGTCTATATGAACTTACTGCAGATCTATTCTATAGTGTATGTGTTGGCCCGTAAGTGGCAAGAAATATCAGCACAGAAATGTTAATAAAGATTTGTTTTAACATAGTTCATAATGAGTAATAACACTCCCTTAGTTTGTTTTTCAACTACCAAATGTCCCAATCAGTATCCAGGCCACAATTCTTCAAATTGAAGTTCTTATTTATGAGACTAAGCAGGTTTGAAAAGGGATGAATATTGGCAGATATCTGATTTTTCAAAATTTTAAATAGTCTTGTGCTTATTGGCCTCAAAAATCCAGTATCAGTTCTATTGGTTGTAGTTTTTTGTAATGCTAAAGTCTGGTACATAACTCCAAAATGGTCATAAATGAAAGTAACGTTTGTTAGAAAAGGTTTAACACCATAATCATCCAGTTGAACTGTTCATTAAGAGCATGACTAGGAAAAGCATACCGCTAATATGAATCATAAATAGGAGGGCTGTTCTCTACTTTATACTGCAGATTTGGGATTGACCGATATTGGTTTTCCAAGGCAGATACCGATTATTAGTAGTTAATGAAACCGATATTTAAGTCAAAATTAAGATTTTGTAATGTTAAACTCCAACACAAAACATTTTCATGCTTTAAGCAATTATTTCATAAATTAGAAACTTTAAACGTAATACACAGTAAAAGATAGACAGTGAATGAAACCGAAGCAGAGGGACAGAGCTGTAGTGGTGCCAAAGTAGCACACTTTTTAAATAATTTACTTTATTGGTTACCAGGCAAATTAAACGCAGTGTCAGACAACATTATGGAAAGGATCCATACCGAGAGAGGCCATTTTAAACCTTTGTTTAACCCGAAACAGCTCTGAGGTCGCAAGCGCTAAAGCACCAGACTCAATTTAAAAAGACAATACTTTTAACGTGTATCGAGCAAACATATTTTCACATGTAAATCGGTAAATTATGTGTTTATTTGCACCAAAACTAGAGTTTTGATTGTTGGAAAAGTGGAAAGAGGAACCAAAACGTCTTATGTTTCTGTCGACTTTGAATGAAGTGTATTTTACAAGGATAAAATTGCTGAATGGAGTCTGGTGGCTTTAACGGATGTTCTCATATTTTAAAAAAAAAGGACGACATCCTTAGAGAATCCTTTCCATAATGTTGTCAGACACTTATAATAATCGGAGCCTGTCAATGGCGAAGCAAGCTCTTTTGTGAAAGTGAATTGAAGGTGCAAAATTGACCAAAATAAAGTGAAAAGAGTAACGTAACTTTTAGTAAAATTTCAATATAATTCCAAAGTGTTGTAAATAAGGAGTACCATTATTTCTGTCCTCATTGGCTCCCAAAAGCATTGAATCGGCCAATAGCGAGCCTCCAGAAGCAACACGTCAGAGCTGCATCACATTGGTCAGCACAGCTTCAAGCACGCCTTGTCATGATTACCCATCAGTCATTGAATCCAGAGCTTGTTGACAATATACAATATATTGAACAAGCTTAATATATTTCCCCTACAGCTGTATTGCCAATATTATGCTAGTAGTCCTAAAAAAAATCTTAAAAAGGTTTAACGATATAGGCTATAGTAACTATTTCAACTACTGATGTATAAAATGTTTGTACCATATATGCAAAAAGTACATGTGTAACTGATACCGTTTGCACAATGCAACACAGGAGTAGCCTACAAATAAAGCATTTACAAATAAAGCATTTACATATAAAGCTCACTGGCAAGTTTATATATTTAGAATTATTTTCATTTGTCACGTTGATATTTAATAGTTAATTTGAACAATCCGGATAAAGAGTGCCTCATTAGAATGTGGTAAAATAAAATGTGGCACACGTGACTGCATATAAAACTATATTTATTGACTCATTTAAAAAAAAGACTGTACATTATAAAGCATGAGGCAAATGAAGGCTCCTGTAGCTGTCAGGGAATCGGGCGTAAACACAGGCGATGAGCGATTAGACTGTTAAGCTCCGATGGTTTGCAGTAGCCTCAGACTAATGCCCTAAATACTAATGACTCCAGTCTCTACAGCGAGAGGGAAAGCAATAAACAAATGCACAGAGGAAGCAAGACAGTTTAACAGCATCCTGGAGACTTACTGTCGTGTTCCATAATGGTGCCTCATGCAATTATAGACCGTGAGACACCAGCGTGTAATCACAAGCTGTGATAACGGATTTCACTGGTACCGATTGGAAACATTTAGTATGCAGTAAAAAAAAATTAATAATAAAAAGAAGATGGACAACTAAGAAAGATTAGAGAATTCATGACATGAGAACGAGTTTGAGACGCATCCAAAAATAAGTATATACAAAACAATAGGCCAATGAGTGCCAGCAAAATGATGTTGCATGACTTGCTTTGAAACGAGATCCATCCACACATCTGAAGAATCTAACAGCAGTCCCTGTCATCAATCCTATAAGACTAAGACTAAGACTAAGACTACTACTACTACTACGTTCTTCCTGTGAAAGCACAGCAAGCTGGCTGGATGCTTTGTGGTAACTTGGATAAAGACCCCTTTTTCTGGCGCACCAAGTATTAAGAAGTTCATTATTATTTAATTTCTGAATCTGGACACTTCCATACATTTTCAAAATCAAGCCTGTGTTCCTAAAGCAAGAAATCCTCCCACAGCAGGATGTGTAGTAAACAGGTTCTGCAGCAGGTGAGGTGGATGTATACGTTGCCCGGGGGATGGAGTTTAGCCAATGATCCATGTAGGACAACAAACTGAGACGCCTACTGTATTTAGGCCACACGTAGGCCTCAAGGAACACATTTTGGTGCCGCCACCATCTAATACTGCCAGTAAATGTTCACAATTGCTACCCATGGCATGGCTAAAGCGTCAATATGGTGACCGTGGTGGATAAAGTGCTGTGGCTAGCAACCGTCAGATTTCTGACAGAGTGACACGTAAGGATTGTGCACAGCTCTCGATAGCCAGGATGAAGGTGTCCTCGTTGGAGTAGTGCTGGATGATGTTGTCGTCCATGTTCACCAGGACCCTGAGGACGGACGAACGAACACATGAACACACCCGAGTGCCCTGGTTACTTTATATGATTAACACTTTATTTGTTTTTTGAAACAACATACAAAAATACACTTTATAACATGAACTACATAGCCCCTCCCTGCCTGAAACCTGGTTTGGGGTAAACTGTCTCAGCACCTGTTGGATGGATTGCTGTGAAATTAGCTTCAGACAGAGATAGAGATAACCAAATACCTGTAAAAAAAAGTAATTCCATTCCCATCATCCCTATGTTGCCATGGTTCTATGTTCTTGTAAGAGAATTAACACTGTAACATTGTAAGGTAATTTCAATTTGGAAAAGCATGAAAGGACATGGAAAGAAAAAAATCTGCTCAGTGGAAATATTATCTAAAGCCAAGAACGCAAATTTAGTATAACGTATCAGTAGGCTTTAAGCCGTAGGTGGGTGATTTCAACACATTAGCCGAGGGAAACTTACATTGAACATAGGGAAAACACATTGCTATGAACATAAAACCCTTTGAAAAAGATTTCCTAATGTGTCACATTAAGAGGATATTAAGCCAGGGATAATAAGGAACCTGGGAGCATATATCTATGACGCATACAATCTCCTTGTGTTCAGTGCTAATTAGCAAATGTTACGAAAGTAAGATGGTGACCATGGTAAACATTACACGTGCTAAACGTAGACGTCCGCATTTAGCTCCAAGCTGAATACTCTTCACACTCAATAGTTTCACTCACTCACCCTTTCTTGCTCTTTTGGTAAACTTTGGCCATCTTGTCAACAGGCACTGCATATTTCTCTGAGATCTGTGACGAAACAGTGCATTTTCAACACATTGAAGCAGCACGAGGCCCTACTTGTATCATCACTCTTTCAAAAGAATTGTATAAATGATCTGGTGTTGACTAATCCTGTCTAGTAGAATGGATGCTATGTGTTTGTCTTACTGATCGGCCTAAAGAAGCTCAAACAAAGTTAGTACTTCATTAATACTCACTGCCTCCATCAATGCTTTTAGGGTTGGGGTGTACAGCATTAAGGCATCAAACACTTCATCACACTCCTTCCTCACATATAGCAGGACTGATGCCGTGGAATAGAGAGGACATTCATTCAGTGAAATAATAATGTATAAGAACCAAATGGGTAATGAGGAAAAAGATACATTTGCTAACCTTTCCTTTCCAATTCCCCTTTGGACTTTTTGGGCTGAGGTGGACAGACATCTTCCTCAGCAACATGTGACATCCTTTTCACCAGAACACTTCTGACACACAGACACACACACACACACACACACACACACATCATCATCTTAAAGGTTTCACATTTAACCGCAAACAGCAAATAGCAAACTTGTTTCCTTTTAGGTTCTTTAAAAAGCTAAACACCCCAAAACGCATTAAGCAGTCCTTCCAAAACCATCCGCCCGTGGTATTTTCAACATGGAGAGATCACTACTGATGCACACTGCAGAGATCTTTAACAAGGGGTCTGGGACCCCTAGGGGGTCCTCAGAGATGTCTGAATATATACAATACCATGAATCCAACATATTATTAGCAGAGACAAACCTTTTCTTAATGTACACAACACTGATGATAGGCGTACTGGCACAGTTAAGCTCAAGGATTCGCTGTGGCACATTTTAACATTAAAACCATGTGTAAGTATATGAATATGCCAGCAATTTTTATTTTAATACCTTAGTATTGTATGCACCATACAAAAGGTACTGTATGTGTAGAGGCTTTAAGCCGCCCTAACGTTATTGTAGGCCCAGTTTAATATGCAACTCATTTTTATACAGAATAGATAGTAAAGGGTCCCTGCTCTGTCTCTTTGTAAGCTAAGGGGTCCTTGGCCTCAAAACCGTTGAAGACCCCTGAACTAGAGGTATGGATAATGATCGTATGATACTCACCCATCTCTGTCCACCTCTTCAGTGTTGAAAGCAAACACCTGCAAGTGGAGGAAAAAGGCAACATGAGGTACACTGCAAGACTGCACATTTCCTGTGTGTGTGTGTGTGTGTGTGTGTGTGTGTGTCCATCACCTGCCCGGCTCTCTGCAGGTTTCCAAAGTGGACGTCAGGAATGAAGAGCACAGGCTGGGCGTCCAGGTCTATCATTGTTTTGAACAGCGTGTTATCAGCCCTCCTGACGGGAGGCGTCTGCCCCATGCTGCAATGTTTCCCTAATCCAGAGAGAGGGTGAACTCAACATCTGTTGCTAGGCAACCATTCCAAGTACAGATTCGAGCCGGTTTGATTATATTTCCCTGGACTTTTCAGTCTTCTGCCAAGCTCTATTACTTTTAAGGTTTCCTTGACAGTGCTTAGTAACCTTTTCAATGGATTATTTCTGTTCATAAAAGTCATGTATATGTATTTCATAGGGCTGGGTACCAGATTCAACACTTTTTAGGCACTGACCGAATTAACTCTAAAGTATTGAATATCAAAAAATGCCTTGTCATTCAATACCAACGTTGAATCCCCAAAGAGTGAATTTCATCAGAGTCAGAGGGCCAATAAGAATGCAGCATGCTTCTATCACGATCTAATAATGCTTGTGATAATGTTAATGTTAAAAAAAAAAAAATAAAATAAGATGTGTGCTGTAATGTGTGTAATGCCATTTCTTTGTTTTATGAAACCTGGAATGAAAAAAAAAAAAGTATAGTTTAGAAACAGGTATCAAAGTCACAGTATTGGACATTTTTGAACGATACCCAGCCCTAGCAATTTCTATTTAGCCAAACTGAAGAAGAAAGAATAAAAAATGTTTTTTGACCTTTTATCCTCTTTCTGATCTGCTTCTTCTCCTCATCACGAAGCTTCCTCTCGGCGCCCTGCAAAACACACAGGGTTTCTGCAGATTTTACCAAGTCAAAATTAAAACTGCGTTGTATGAATAATGTATGAATTTGAGTATGCATAGACTTATGCATTAGACTTTATAAGACCCCACGGAAACCCTGCACACAGGAAACCACAGAATATGCTCAGAGAAAGTAAAAGTGAAGCAAAAAAAATAAATCTTTTAACCCTCATGTTGTCCTTGGGTCAAATTTCCCCGTTTTCCTATATCAAATGTTCTTTTTAATTCCCCAAAATAACATGATTGATTCCACACAACGCGCTTTGCCAAGTACAAATCTCTACTTTTCATTTTGGGAGTCTTATTCAATTTTATTGCATTGGAAAAACAAATTGAAGTGGTTTTGAAATAGTATTGAGAGTAAAAGTTGACATATTCCAGTCTGTGATTATCCATCAACATCCATTCCTTTAATATCAGTCGAAATGATTCCAAATTTCTGCTTTTCTAACTCAAACATTAGGTATAATTTCCTATAAATGAGGTTTATTCCAAAAATAACTATAGAACTAAAGTTAATACGTTAGTGTTATGTAGTGATAAACGTCAAAAAAAAGTGACAAACATTGAAAAAAAATGGCGGACCATCCTCACCTTATCGCAGAAGACCTTGATCTGAGCAAAGGCCCTGTGGATCGGCTGGCTGCTGCAGCTGTTGTAACTGTAGGTGTCGATCTGGATTATCAGAGGCATCCCCTTCACGCCCTTCTGCGAGGAGAAGTCTGTGCTCAGACAGTTTACGGAGATAAAGACCTAGGAGACAAAAATAAGACGAGACAGGGTCAATTTTATGGAGTTTTGTCACCTACAATAAGCAGAGAGAGGGTTATAAAACCTTGATTTGCGACCTCTGGGCACTTCTGCAGTTCCCGGAGGGTACATGGAAAGACTTTTGAGGGGCTTAACTCAATTGAAAAAAATGACAGATCATCACAGGGGTGATTCTAGGATTAGACCTTTAGGGGGGCTCAGTCCCTTATGAGAATGTGACATGGATACAGTGCCTTGCAAAAGTGTTATCACCCCCCTTCTTCTAAATCAGTACTTTCATTAGTCGATAATCTCTGAGCTAGCTACTGAACAACAACAGCAGCTAATGTTTTTTGACACTATTAAACACCACGATGTAGTATTAAAGATCCGTTTCCTTCTAAAAAAGTCCGCTTTTTCAAAACCAACATGGGTCAGTTCAAAGTTTTTTCCATCTCTCATCATGAGTTGACATCAGATGATTTAATACTCCATTGTGATGTGATGTTCAAACAGAGAGTGTCTCATCTGTCACTGGATTTAAATAAATGCCTCAAACTGCAGTAAATGCAGGAAAAAAATTTAAAAAAAAGTGTCAAGGTCCTAAAAATCTGTCATTAAAAGGAATGTATAAAAACGTGTCTTCTCATTAATCTCAAAATCAGACTTTTACAGAGAAATTTGTAGCTTTGTGTGGTATTGTGGTATAACCTGACACTTTATAAGTCAGTGTAATAACGACCGATTTGACACAACGCTCAAACATTCAGCAATTTTAGTTGCTTACGTTTCAATATAGGTTCTACTCTGGAGACTACCAACGTTAACCTTCACAACCACACTTCTGCTCTCCCTCGGACACATTAGATAGAGCAAGGCTCAGCCAAAGGAGGGAGTCTGGCACCATAACCTCCGATTGGCCAAAACAACGTTTCTTTTAACCTTTTCCTTGACTGGGTTCCATGTGCATAGCATTGGCAACACAGGATATTGAACCTGTTTCAAGCCCTTTGAACCTGTAATTGTTTTTTCCTCTGTCACTAACAGTTTGTACTTGAAGCATTATTGCAATTGATTTTTTTTTCAAGTTGTTTTTATTATGGTTTTTAGGAGGATTCAAAATTGTTGAAATTAGTAACAATTGGGCTAGTGGAAAATCTGATTGCTCCGCTACATTTAAAAATGTATCAGCCATGTTGACTGGTGAGTAAAAAAAAATTATTTAAAGCTCTGGCTGTAAGTAATGGATACACATTTGAAATCAGTTTGCTAAAAGTAAGGAATATACAGTATGGCTAAGTTATCGATAAATGGGTAAAATAGTTCAAAAGTAATAGATAAATGGTTGAAATATTGAGCTAAAAGTATTAATGGTTGAACTGTCCAGGTTGTGCAGTTTCAAGTGGTACAAAAGCTCAACCAAGCCCAGCTAAAACACTAACAGTTCAATTGTATAAAAAAATAAATAATAAAATTGATGAAACAAAATTCACTTTTTGCCCTCTCCCCACTTTTTGGATGAGAAGGCAGAACAATTATTCTCTCAGCTGTTGTGTATCCCATGTCTGTGTAATGAATGTGTTTTTGCTCTCTTTAAGAAAAAAACAACTTTTGAGCACAAAAACAGCTAAAACAGACCAAATAAAAAAACTAAAAAACATTGTAGAGTCTCAGAGTGCAGATTAAGGGTGTAGCATCGCAGCAAATACAAAAATCCAACATTCGTCAAGTAATATCAAAAATGGTTTCCACGCCTTAAAAAGTATTTCTGTGAACTTCTTTTGTTAGATCTGGTGGAGATCTTTGTTCCCTAGTGAACCTCAACCTGATAATGATATAATGATATATAATGCAGTGATGAGTGAGAGGGTTCCAGGCTCATGAGTCACAAAAGCTGCAGTTCACAGGCCAGAAACTACACTCAGCCAAATCCGAATGATTCAGTCAGGGCTCCTGATGTTAAAGGTTTTACGTGCTGACGAATAAGCTTCCAATCTATGAGAATGATATTGATTTAGAAGAAAATGTGTATCCTGTACCTGTGAATTGCTGGTTTGTTATTGTTGGAGACCTCTCTGTGCCACAGCTTTTAAACAATGCGAGGCTTCGCTCCAACGTAACCTTTTCCTGGAGCTAAATAATGTAGCAGAATCTTTTAAAAGCTGAGAGAGAAACCAAATTTACAAAATCTCACCCAAACCACAATACAATCCTATAACCCTTTTAAACCAAGTGAACAATTAACTTTTTTTGGGGTTATCTTCACACAGTTAACAGATTCCCATGATTAACGATGATGCAAAACCCATCTAATCCAACATAAACTTCTGATGCATTTTCAGGTTAAACAGGTCCGGCAGCCTGAGGAACAGGTCGGCAGAGATGGATAACGGTAGAGATTCCTCACCCCAGCTTAACAGCAAATTTTCCCACTACCCAGCACCGTGCCTGAACCTGCAGAGGTGAGGGCTGAAACCTGGAATGGCCTGGAGCGCAAATGAGCCTCCTACACACCTCCACAAATTCACACCTCCACAGTCCCAAGCCGTTTCAATTTCTCCAGGAGCACTGGACGTGTTGCTGCTAGTGTGTGTGTGTGTGTGTGTAGGAGGCTTTCAAATACCTTCCTAAAAAGAGAAAAGTTCACAAGGGCACTGGTAAGTGGCTGTTCAGAGCCATCCGCTCAACCAGGCACAAACAAAAACAAAAAAACAGCCGTCATGCTGAAAGGAGGCAGCTCATCTCCCCAACCAACACATTTCACACTCCTATTACAATGCAAATGATGATAGTTGCTTGGCAACAGCAGAGCCATGTGGAAAAAAATATTAAATAAATAACTGATCCATTTGCACTAAAAAAAAAAAATACCTATTTTGTATGTCAGCCCGTTGGAGCCTGATTGGACATCCAATTATGTTTGGGAACTGAAAGTTCTAGGTGACACAACAAAGAGACAAAGAGACAAAAAGACGCAATAGTAGGGACATGTGAGCCCACAGCCTTCCTCACAATAACCAAGGTGTTCTTTCCAACCTCCTCCACCTTGTTACCAGCAGTTCTGTGTGGAGGCACAGTCAGTGTGTCTGCCTGTCAAAGCACTTTGTAAACATTGTTTTTTTAAAAAGGTGCTGTATAAATACAGTTATTATCATCATCCTCGTCATCATCTTGTTTGTATCCGACAGCGTAGCCACACATCGACAGCCCCAATCAACAGAACCAGAGTCAACCTGCTGCCAACCAAGCACTCAATGTTGTAATTCATATTCTGGTGAATGTTTCATTCACCCTTTGGCTTCTGAGAAATACAGACATTTTGGAAATTAGGTTCTTAAGCGTGACAATGAGTGCATTGTGGATGAAATTTATTCTGCAATATTAATAAGAAAATAGCCTTGCATTGTCAGACCTTCCTCCACAGCGCTGCCAGGGAGGGTCTGGCTAGTGAACACAGCATTCTGGGACGGGAGAAATATGTGTTCTGGTCTATTGGCAGTCCTTTAAACCAATTACAATCGTCTTGGGCAGAGCAGAGAGACGGATGGAGCCCTGGTGCCGCTGCAAATTAGCCTCTAGAAGGAGGGGAGGGAACTTTTTTTTCGTAAAACATGTGAGCAGGTGTACATTCAAAAGTAGTTTTAGTCTTGCAACAGAAAACTCCGATTGGACAGATAGTCTAGCTAGCTGTCTGGATTTACCCTGCAGAGATTTGAGGAGCACCTGCTCCATAGTCCTCAGAAATCCCCGGAGTTTAGAATGCCAACACAAAGAAAGTGGAATATGACAGATATCCGGCCAAAAAGAGTGATATTCGGAGGAATATCCAGCAGCAAAGGAGCAATCCCAGAAGTAGAACACCATGGCTATGGACCAATTAGAAGATGACCTAATTGATGTTCAGTGTTGTCCACTTGCATCACTAAAACATGTTTCACATGTCTAAACAACATAACTAAGGGACTGTATTGCGGGGATGGGTGCATTTTGGAGAGCAATTATCCCCCCCATCACAATTACAAGCTCAATCCTTTTAGAACTATCCCTACACCTGCGCGGCTGTAAGAAGGCACTGTAGTGCTTTGAGAGAAATGTTAACGTCAATATGATAACATGATCACAATCGAGATATATGGCAGGTCATAAAAAACGTGTTTACCATTTTAGTTTGCAGTGTTAGCATGCAAGCATTTTTGAGAGCACTAAGCACAACGTACAGGTTAACCTGATGGGAATGTCATTAGGAGACTGTTAAAAACATTAATTTATAACACTGTGGTTGTGTCTGCTATCTTCTATGCAGTAGCCTGTTGGGGAGCTGGGAACAGATAGGGACAGAAAACGGCTCTTTTTTTTTTTTTTTTTATAAATAGTGTGTACAAGTTACTATTATCCTTATTTTTTCTATTCCTTCTATTGTTTATGTATTCTTTTCTATTTAATGACTATTTTCCTTATTTTGTTATTGATTTTAAACTGCTGTATTAAAGGAATTTCCCCAGTATGGGATCAATAAAGTCTATCTTATTTTATTGTAATCCATCCAAACCAAATATATTGACCTGGCACTACAGGAAATCATTAAAAAATAAAAATATGTGGATGTTTACCAGGCAGAGAGGATCTATTGAAACAATGCAACTTGCATTATGGGAAGTGTAGGATCAAGTGTTTGAACCCTCTTAATCACTGGAGTACTGCTTGATGAAACACAGCAAGCTGCAACAATGAGTGTTCTAAATCTGGAATGTGTGTGTGTGTGTGTGTGTGTGTGTGTCTATGAGGAAAGCCGAAGAGATGCCCGACATGCATTTGCTTTCCATCTACACAAGGTCTACACTACATTTTCTACATAATGCTACATTATTGTAGTCAGGTGTATAAAAATATGTAGAAAAAGCCAAACAATTAGAGTGGAATGAAGCTTTATGCCAAACAGTAAATATTTATGCACAATCCCAAAAAGCTTGCAATTACCTCTTACAATGAGGCGGTTTGTGGCGTTCTCATTAAGTTTGACCTACAGCCACACTCCAGAGCCCATAACACCCTGAGGGCGGGCTGACGCTGTGTGTGTGTGTGTGTGTGTGTGTGTGTGTGTGTGTGTGCTGTGTTTACATGATGTTTGCCATTTGTCTTTATCCAAATGAACACCGTTACAGAAGGTGTTCTCTGAGTAGCTCCTTTCAGGGTCTACTGCAGTGTGCCCGCCCGTCTGCCGTTCAAAATAATGACCTAACAGAAAGCAAGAGATGCTTCCACTGTCATTGAGGACAAAGAGGTGGGGGTGGATGGAGGAAAGTAATTGATTATCTAGCCATAATGTCGAAATCAGCTCGCGGTCAGTGGTACACTGATCTACGAAGCTGTGAAACAAAGGTTTCTGCTCCTGTAAAAGCTAGAAGTCCGTATAAAATCAATTTTGTTTCAGAAAAAAAAAGGTTTTATCTATATCTTATAGAAATACTACACTGCCCACAATCCTAAGCAACAACGACGTCTGATTTGTCCAACTCGCTGTTACCATCTACCATTGAAGTCTATGATGATATGCCTTTTCTGCCTTTATCAAAATGTTTTTTGCTCCAGAACCAAAAGTTTTATGGTCATAATTCCTCTCGTAGGTGGTCGGCTTGGTTTCAGACGTGAAACTCATTATATAAGAAATTTTTTAAAACGTCAATGGAACAACTGAATGGGGAAAAACACATGGGGAAGGTTACAAGAGGCGTTACAAAAGTGGGCGTTCACTGTTGAGCTCTATTGTGGTCTAATAAAGAAATCGTTCCCACACAAAAAGAAAGAAAAATATGCCAAAACTAATTTGTTAACAGCCTCAATGGGAAAGAGAAGGTAAGAGAATAAAGGGTGAATGCCATTTCATTTGTTTTGTCTCACTTGTAGATCAAATCGATTCCTGCTTTGTCTCAAAACAGCACATTCCCCCTTCTTCTTCTGTTTTTTTTTTTACCTTAGCTTCTTCACTGACATCCCATGTGAAAGAGACAGCGTTGTAGGCAATTTCTTCCACATTCCCGATGGTGCTGAAGCTCTCCTTGAAGTCGGCTGCAGATTAGAGGAAACGGTTTCAGTGAGTGCTACATTTACATTGGGACATTTGCAAGAGAAAACTTGGGACAAGATAACTGTCTTAATTTACCCTGCAGAGATCTAAGGAGCATAGTCCTCATAAATCACATGAGAAAAGTGGAAGGAAACAGAAAATACATGCATCTGGCAGAATGTCCTGCGGCACCAGGAAGTGGAATGCCAAGGATATAGACTACCATGGCAAGTATGTCCAGTATAAGTGAATGTTGATGAGGTATGCGGTTTGGGAGATTAGTTCTCCTACTGGAGCTAAAAACACTTGCACGGAGATCACTTTTGGTTCAAATCTCCGCTTGAATACCAAAACTTAGCAGTGTAAATGTAGCCTTCGATGCTGACGTTCTGTGTCAGCCCTCATTTTAATATTTTTGGAAGTTTAGTCCAATGGTTCCAAACCTGGAGATCACAAGGTAAATCTGACAGGTTGTGAGATGTTTATGGGAATCAAAAGGCTATATTAGCTTTTTTTTATAGCGAGTCCACAAGCCAAAAAGGTTTTAAACCACTGGTTTAATTTCCAATTCATCGATTTTTAGTTTATCCTACATACACTATCAATATCATATTCCGGCATCTTTTTACCTGTGAAACAATTTTGCAACAAATCAAGTTTCAAATCAATAAAAATTCACATAAGGCCATTGTTACCTCCAAAAACACTCAAGTTGTCATCACATGGGCTTATTTTAACTGGCATACATTTGGTTATAGATTTCACCATGGTACTGGCATGAACTTGCCACAGAGAAAACCACCACCGTGTCTGACATCTCTGCCTCATTCCATTGAGACTTTCAACCACAGGTTGAGGCCTGCCTCTTGCTGATCGTGCAGGATATGGCTTCAGTCCAGGCCTCCGCCTATTTCTCCTCTTAACGTTTATGCAAATGCAGACCCATTGGCTGTCTGTTCACAGTGCTTGTGGGAATCAAAAATTGACAAATTATTATTCAGATTGTGTGACGGGATCCTCCAGGAGACTCTATGGTTTTGTGGAGCTAAGGTGTCAAAATATCTGTATCTAGTGTGATACTCCAAACCAAAAGTGTGTGCCATTTTTTGAATTTGGGCCTCTTCCTGTTCTATTCACAAACCCCATCAAGCCATGAATGGATCAGGCAATCCTGTCAACAATAATCTTACCAATCTTACCAATGTCCAGGACTCTCTGTTTGGCAGTGTGCTGGCGGGAGTGCCAGTATTTCCAATTCTTCAGCTGCTCGTCTCTGCACTTGTCTTCCCCAAAGACAACCATGATAACACTCTGAAGTAGAAGCAAAGACACACAAGATATATTACAGTACAATCAAGCTTAAAAAAAACAAAGTAGAAATGAATCAAATACAACTGTAACATTTCTAAGTGTAACAAGATTTCACGCTACAAGCTAAATGTAAAACCCACAACCTCCACACTAGCTTCCTCTCCTTAAACTATCTCCTCTCCCCTCACCTGTACAATACTGTCCCGCTGCAGCTCAGAGCCTCCCATGGTGCAATGCTCATTACTGGATGGGCCCCCATCAGGCCTGTGTGACGGCGTCGGTCCACTCACCCGCACTTTGCCTCTGGGCTGAGGTATGGACGATCTGAAGCCGGCCTTCGACAGTGTCAAAGCGTAGAACTGGCCCCGGTTCAGGTAAGCCATTGGTCCGTCTACCTGCCGCGGCCGCAGAGACATACTGGCCTCCAGACTGTACTGGAAGCTGCCCCTGGAAGAACACAAGCATGTATAGGGAAAACTGTTTCACGATATACATTTTGATTAAAAGAAAACAAAAACTGAATACATTTTTGATTTGGTTTTCTGACTGAACTAAGTAGTTGAGTGTAAGAAAAGGGTTTAAATGATAAGTATGGTGGCATTTTTCTTATTGTAAGCAAATCCCATCAATGAATGAACAAGTATTGTGGATGGATCAAGCGCCTGTGTATCTTGTTCCTCTGGGCCATAGAGCTCCATTGTTGTCTACACACTATCTCACACACAAACACACACACACACACCCACACCCACACCTTTGAGTAACATTTGCTAAAAACTACAGTGCCCAGCTATGTTAGGAAATGACTGAGTATTTTATAAAAAAGAAAAATGTCTCTATGTATTTGTGTCCCAAGTTAAGAGGTAGTTATTGTTTAGTACGAATTAATAGGCTTAGGGCTGAGAGCCACTGTAAGGCTGGGTGAGTCATAAAGTACTAAGAGGCAGACTTGGTTTTGGTCTAGAAGATAGAATATTGCAAGCCTTATCATTTTAAACCTAATTAACATCCTGTGCACATGTTTGAAGACTATGGAGCCTGTATGTTTTAACGCTTTCACTTATCTGTGAATTTTAACTTACATTGGTAAGCTGCAGTGGAATTCATCAACTCCCGAGGAGGGACTTTTGTGATACATCTGTTAAAGAAGAATAGATACTACGGTGTGTTTCAGGAGAAGAAATGCTGGATACTGCCACTAATGAAGCAAAACAATCCTACAAATGTGATCCAGGTTTACAAAGCAGGACGTAAGACCACCCCCACCTCACCCCTCCTTGTGTAGCAAGTCTCACCTCTCCTTCAACAGCGTCCTCATATGTGCTGTCTGGAGTGCTTCTCTGTTTATCTTTGATGTACCCAGCACGCGACACATCGTAGTGGCTCTGCTCGTAAGCCATCCGTATCTGATCTCCGGGTTCTGCTTGGTAGGATCCCCCAGAGCAGGACACTCCCATTGACATCTGGCCCTCTGTCTTGACCACAGCCGGAGCCGCCCCACCTCCACCTTTACTGCCTCCTGTGAGGCAGACAGCTCCATACTTGGAGCCCTGATGTTCTGTAGTGGTGTTGTTGTTGTTTAGGGAAAGGTTGACAGGCATGGACCTGAGAGCGTGGAGATGGTGATCTAGTATCTCCAAGCTCCCGCAGGTATCAGGCCCCATACCAGAGGGGTCTGTGGGTTTAACGTCGCTGGAGGCCCGTCTCCTCTCTCTGGGAACCTGACAGGGTATCATAACACATTGGCTGTAATGTAGGCACGTAGGGATACAATCAACTCATGATTCAATACGGCTCACCATTTAGAATTCACAATACGGTATTCATAACACAACAAGCTGCGGACAAACGGCTGAAAAATATTCCTTTATTTATGTAGAAACTGTGCAAAACAACAGATGTGTCCATTTATCAAAAGTGCAAAAATTAACAGATTAAGAATTCAATTTTTAAAACATCAAAATAACTAAATTAATAGAAAAAAATGTCTTCCAAGAAATGAACTAAAAACACATACAGTAGCGAAGTCCAAAGTCAAACAAGTGAACTTAAAAGTAGATTACGCCTGAGGCAGTTTAAAAACGATTCACTTTTTATCTCAACCGGGTGTCATATTGACACATTTATATTGACTTTCAACCGATTCATGATGCATCCTTACATCCCTACTGTAATGTCAAGCTTTTCACACCTTGTAGTAGTCGTACAGCAGTCCCAGTGCCGCTGCACTGTCTTCATCTCCATTGATGCTCATCATGGCCTTAGTGGCAGCGGTCAGCGGGTTCTCCAGGTAGCTCCTCCATGCATCATCCTCGCTGCTGACCACTCGCCGAGAGGGCACCTGCACATCATTTGGTACCACCACCACCAGCCGTTTACTGAGAGGACAACGGGACAATGAACAAGAGACAATAAGCCATGTTGTTACTCTAAAGCAGATCTGTCATTAACAGACGCTATGTCTGCCAAGCCACTAAGTCTGCCCCAGGCTGTTTCTCACCAAACTTCAATGGATCTGCCCAATCCATGTGATGTGTGTTTATGTAAGTTCACTTCTGTATATCACAGTTAAATAACAACAGATGTACTCATTTAGTCAAGCTGATATGAGTTATTTCCTAAAGAATCATTCAAAAGAGGCTGCCAAGAAGGGCACAGTCCACATAGTAGTAGCCCTTCACTCTTTAATATTCACAGAGAACTTCAATAGTTTTGCAATAATTATAGTACATATAAAAATAGCAAGGTTTAACTAGACCTCCGATTATAGTAAGGTGCTCCTAATACACAATCACTATAATATTACCATTTCGTTAATTTTGGTCATTTCTGCAGTGTCTGTGGTGCATTTATGGACTTTTATCTAAAGTACCCTATTTTATTCAGTCTATGGCATTAGCCTACCTATGGGTAGAACCACTACTTAAAAGAAACTCCCCCCTAATCAAATCGAGGTTAAAGACAAACTATAGAAATTATAAGTTTAGTTAGAAGTTAGTAACCGCAATATTAATGACTTTGTCTTACCTGTCGAGGTCCATGGTGCCTCCAGGACACTCTGGTGTTTCTAGGACTTGCTTGAGAAACTGGACTTTCTAGTTGGTGCAGCTAAGTTTGTGTGGGAGGCTGAGAAAACTAGGCGTGCAAGAGGCTGGCTCTATTTAACCTCTCGGTCAACATAACCAATGAAATCCTCTGAAACCTTGCGTACTAAAATATGTTCGAATGTCTTCGATGTCAGGTAAAATTTGCGCATACGCTGACAAATTAAAAAAAAATAAACTACAGTTCTTGCACGCGCAAGGTTTGTAGCCTATCCGTTTGGAGAAGTTGGTAATTAATGAGATGGGTAGACTGATGCAGCATCCGAAGAAGGAGAGTATACAAGGAAACGAAAGGTGCTTTGCTGATTGGATAGATGTTTCTACACAGGTGGCACAGTCGTTTCCCAATTGGTGTTCGGAGAGGAGGGGCGTGGCTTGAAATGCGAGAAAGTTGGACAGCCGAAAGTTTCTGACACTGGTGCATTTTGCTTTTAGGTAGGCCTACCGACTGTTTACTTGCTGCTAGAAAGTTCCAATGAGAAAGAAAGCAGTGAATGTCGGTCAACATACATTCTTCTCGCTCAGTTGGGCCATGGGTTAAGACTTTTTGACTGAAATTGGCAGAGGTAAAGTGATTTTTACTGACAGTAACCCCTTTCCACTTTAGTTGATGATTTAACCTCAGTAAAGATAAACAAATGTCTATAGTTTTAGGGTTTGTATTAGGCTACATAAACTAATATGCCACGGGCAATATATTATCTTTATCATGTTGTACAGGTGTTAATATGCATTTGGGGGGAAGGAAGTGTAGTGATCTGGGTAAACTTGGCCTTATTGTTGCCTGTACCGTGACACCTTGTGGTAGGCATTTTATTTTGCACCATGCCAACAGAAAATGTTAATCACAAATGTAACTCACAAATGCTGTTGGCTTTACTCGTTATTTAAAAACGTGTTTTGTATAGGTAAAGGGCTGCTAAAACTTTGTTTCATTGAGTTTCTATTTTATTTTTTTCAGATGTAGGCCTTGACGCCTTTTCTTTGCAATAACTGATGGAACTGATGCTGCCTTTACGTGCTGTCAGAAATGTTCCCATCCAACCTAAATACCTACACTGACAAGGTGAACGCTTTGCTCGCGACCACTGACAACACATGAAGGCATCATAGTGTGGGCATGCGCACCAGCACAGTGAGGAAAAACCACTGGAAGCTGTGGAAGGTCCAGAGAATTTTACATAGCGTTTTTTTATTTTATTTTGGTGGCTGTCTTCACTAATATATTTATTTGCACTGGTAAGGCATTTAAAAAAATGTGTATTATGACTTTTAATGCCTAATAGCTATCAACATTCCTACGTTGTGTAAAGTTAACGTTATGTGACTGTAAAAAAAAGTGTGTTCCTCAAAACTATTCTATAACGGAAACGTAACCACGATAGCAACCATCTAACAGAATGTCTGCCTCACTTGCTTAGTTTGAAATTCAATTTCTGTCACATTTATTCTATAACTGTACTTACAGATGTGAGTTTTGTGTACCTAAGACGACCTGTCTTCCACATCATCCCTTTGCAACCGTCGCTCTTAAACTAGGGCTCGGTAGCTAGCAGTTAGCTAACCTAGCTAAAGTTGGCTAACATTACTGCTAGATCCCACAGTTTTCCCATTCTTCCTTCTGATGCCACATGTTTGATCGTCCACTTTGGTTTCCTAAAAGCTTTGTTGTTGTTGTTTGGCAGCTTATAAAAACTTAATTATGGGTAGACTCAAACGGAATCGGCGGATCTTTTTTTTTTTTTTAAACAGTTTTCTACGGTGATCTAAACTGAATTCTGCGGAATATTTTTATGGCTTCCATACCCTGTTCCTGTGCATCCCACCACACAGCAGCATTTAGACGTGTTTCTGTTGCTTGCTAGCGGAATTTACACCAGCACATACACTGCTTATGGGTGGATTACGTTTTAAATGGAAAAGGCTGTCGAGTAAGTTAAAATAAAGTTACAAGTGAAGAGACTTTCTTCACGTTTCTCCTATCAAACAGAAACACACATAGCTTTTGGGGATTTCTGATTGATCCCAGTGTATTGATGGACTAACACCCACTCCCCCATCAGTATCAGTTAAAAACAAAGTTCATATAACCATATCGCTGACCTAGTTTTAGTATTCTGTCTATAATAACTTTGAAAATCTGCAGTCTGATTTTCTTTGGGGAAATTTCTAATGTAATTGCCTTATGCTTGTGACCCAAAAAAGCAGCAATTAACCTAGTTCTTAAAAATGTTTCACAGCCACTGCTGCCTTGCACATTTTGAAGCCTATTGATCCTGTTAAACAGCTGTTCTTAAATTGTTAATCATCAAGTTTGCTTCATTGGAAGCCTTACCTGGTGTACCTGCTTTTGTTTTCATTTAGTGCGTCTTCAATCCCTCTGTGCTTTCCATTTCCCTTAATCCTTCCCCTTCTCAGAAGGTGTTCATCATGGTGCTGATCCAATTCTTGAATAATTTCTTCAGGTGGAGCGTCAGATATGGCCCGTGGGCACCAGAAGTTCCAGTCCCAGCAGAAGAATGCCAAAAAACAGGCAGACATCAAGAAAAGCAAAGGACATGACCAGAAGGCAGCAGCTAAAGCTGCTTTAGTTTACACGTGCACTGTGTGTCGGGTATGTGCTTAGGTGGAGAACAGAACATCAAATGATTCTTTTGAGAGTTTGAAATCATTTAACCATGAAGTCAGAATATATATTGGTATGTGGAGGGGCAGGCAAAGGAGCCATGTCTTTCAGTACTGAGATACATTGTTCTCAACAATGAGACTTGTGTGTATGAAGAGACTGTAGTGTAAGTATGAACTGTAGTCCACTCTCTGCCTGTGTTATCTTTGGGATTATAACCAATTCTTGTATATGCTCTTTTAGATACTGAAAGTGTTAAATAGCCCTCTCAGAAAGTTGGTTGAGGAGGCTCTGGCCACATTTTCAATCTTTCCTAGACTGTCTGGCAGTCACGCCCTCTTCAGTGATTGTCCAGATGCACATTGCAGGTATGACAATGTGCAGAACTCCTAAGTGCCTCATGGAGTCTTCTCTGCACAGTTCTGCTTATTCCTACCTCCGTTGCTGTCTGTGCTTGCTGCTGTGTTGCACTTTGTCTCGGTGTGTTGCCAGTGAAGTTCTATACTAATAGTTGGGACAGATATTAACTGATAAGCAAACTCTTACTTTACATCCTCCTTTACATTTTGGTAATTAGACTCACCACGGAAGGTGGCTACCTTATGTCACCTGTAAATGCAATAATTGATCTGCTTAAGCCTAAATCTGTTGTTCCAGCGATTATTGAGAACCAGACTCTCCCATCACCTTTTGAAGGAAGCCGCTCTGAAAGAGTATAAACATTTTGGCATTTTTAACGCGGTGTACTACACATCTTTTAAACCATCATTGACCTGGGCGCCTATTTATCAAGCCTCTAAGAATTACTCACAAGAAACACTTCTTATTGACTCAGGATCTTCTTAGAACTTAAGACTAAAATAGCACTTTGAGAAGCTTGTTAAATACGGGCCCAGGGCCAAAGACAGCAAAATGTCTTTAAGACTGACACTTTAGTCATACACTTCATTTAAATTACACTGAGATGCTTGATAACTAGTCTATATTTTCACGACGTTCCACTTCCAGGATTGCTCCGTTGCGGCTGGAAATTCCGCTGTATGTCCTTTTTTATTATTATTTCTTTTTTTTTTTTTTTGACCGGATTTCCCTTAACCCTTCCTTTTGTGTTGGAATTCTAAACTCCGTTGGATTTATGAGGACTATGGTTAACTGCTCCTCAGATCTCTGCAGTGTAAATCAAGTTTTACCCTAGTAACTAAAACCCTAGTAACTAAAACAACTTTTGAATGCACATTTTCCACCAAAACAAGTTCCTTCACAAGGCTATTTTCCAGATAGCCACCTTTTTGTGGCGTTTTTGGTGTATGTGTGGGCAAACATTTAGTTTTATGAGGGTACACTGTAAATGGGCGGAACTCTGCTGGATGTATAACATTTTTATTAGTGTGCTTTTCATATACTGTAAAAGGATATTTTCTAATTTTTCACTTTTTTCTTTCCCACACTTTCTCAGACACAAATGCACGACCCGAAGACCTTTAAGCAGCACTTTGAAAGCAAACATCCTAAGTCCTCCATGCCCCCGGAGTTGGTCAGTGTGGAGGCGTAATAGATTCACCTCTCTTTCAGTGAGACAGGTGGGGCTGATTCAGGACAGGCTTATACATTTTATAATGTTTTTTAGATCAAATATCTTCAGCACAACTTCAATTAATTCTCATGCTGCCTAATTTAGTTAAGTGTTTTTATGCAGGGGTGTTACTGGAACTGCCTGCCAATGATCTTTTTTCCAAATATTATTTTTGTTGTTACAAAGCTATTCTTCCCTAACCAGAATTTGATCTGTGTCCAGCACTGAAGGTAGACGCACAGCAGACAGTTACCCTCTCTTGGTTGGGGCCAAACTTGTATGATTTTATCTCTGATTGTTTTCCTGTCCGATCATTTCAAAAATATTATGCGCACAAGACCAGCATGTCCACAGGCCCTACCACCATGTCAGGGCTCCCACTGTTTCAAGACAAGCTTTGATTTTAGAAGATATTCAGAATTGGCACTGGCTCAGCTGAACAAAGTTGTAACACTGGGATGATCATTGGATGTCATCTGCATCCAAATCCAGTGAACTGTGAAACCAATTATGGATTTTTGACTGAAACTAATTTGTGATCTGCCAGGGTGGGGCTTATAATTAACAGAATGACTTTGGATGATGGGATTGGAAAGACACTTATTCAAAACCACTCACACTGAATAATGTTCTTTTGAGTAGATTCAGATTTACCTTTTTTCTCTAGCCTGGATCATTTTTACAAGTTTCAAGGCAGGTCTATAGTTTTTGTTGATATGAAGAATATAATAAACATATTGTGCTACACAGGTACTGAAATTGTGCATTGTATTGCATCTCCTCAGATATTAATGAAGTGTGTCTAGTTCATGTCAACTGTATAACTTTCTCATGTGCAAAAGAGAAACAATTGACCAGAGAGGGCACTGCAAGTCTACTCATAGCAAACCCTTCAGTGACACAGTTTCCTTAACTCCTCTTTTCATAAAGCAATGGAATCACTGCATAAATCAGTTCTTTCACATTGTTGGAATAGGTCTGTTGAGTGAATCGGGGTAAACATAAGTTGGCACTAAGCATTGTAAATGATAATGCTAACAATCTGCTCCTATCCTCCCACTTTGTCCTTGTAATAATGGTATCATTATATGCATTGCTGTAATATTTGATAAAGATTTGGCTCATCACTATTGTATTTTTGCAGTGTAACCGGTCTCACACAGTCATCTCAATGTGAAAATTATCCCATGTGTCATTTTGCTCTTTAGTGTTAAGGTGGGGCAAAAGTATTTTGACTCGGAACCTACATTTAAAGTCTACAGTACACTGTAAGTTAGTTTTGGTTCATATTTTTATATTAGTTTATTTTTCTAGCGTGCTAATACCCAGATATTTAATTTATACAAAATAACTATTTTCAATACATTTGGTCTACTGATCATTAACCACAGACACTGTATCACTGTGCTAAAGTCTGAACTGACAACCAGCCATGTTTTTACTTTTGTAATAATCATCTCTTTGTCCATACAATGTTATGTATGGCCTTATAATAAAGGTTCAACTTTTCAACTATTACTAAGTTGTGCTTTTTTTATCATGTAGAAATGTCCATTTTATTTTTTGTGTGTGCACGTTTCAGTGTTTCTGTTTTTGCTTCCACCTACATGTACATTCCTTATTAGCACAGTGCTTAGGCGTCGATAGACCCCTTTTACTGGGGCACATGCCCCAGTGTTGATCTGCTGTGCTCCAATAAAATCTTGTGTGTGAGTTTAACCCTTGTGTTGTCTTCTGGTCAAATTCAACCCGTTTTTAAAATTTCTATGGGTTTCTTTTTAACTACCTAATTTTAATTACACAAAAATAACACAGCTGGTTGCATTAAACACACTTTGCAAGTACAACAAAAGATGTGATCTCTACTTTTATTCCACTCTGGGTGTTTTATTCAATTTTTTAGCATTAGAAGAAAAAAAAAATGAAATGTTTTGAAACGGTATCCTCACTGAACCCTTCTCTGATTCTCCTTTTATTAGTCTAAATAGTTCAAAATTTCTACTTTTTTAACTCAAGGGTTAGGTATAATTTACTATAAAAGACATTTATTGCTTATGAGTTCCACAAATAAGTGTACAACTAGTGATAATAAGTTGGTGTTAATGGGGTTTATACATGGTAGTGAAAATAAGCGTTAAACGTCAGAAAATGGGCCAAAGACAGAAAATGTGTTGATTTCCAGGATGTGTAGTGGTTATTCAGACATCACCTGGTTAAAACTTTACTGTGGTTATTGGTCAACTATCATAATCACTATAATATTACAGTGAACACCCTCTATAAATGATGTGATGGAAGTCACATTATTGGTATCAATTGGTTGTCTGTATAATAAATCACACTTCATCTACCTCTGCTCTTCAGTCCTTTTACTTAGTGCTCTAATATATTATAAATAAAATAATAATCTGAGTTTTATTAGCTTGACAGTTTGTTTTAACTTGTTGCTCATCCCCAAAATGAATGGTAAAACAAGTTCTAGAATGACAAATGTAGCATAAAGGTAGTAATGAATTATTTTTCCAGTGGGAATGTTGTAAGGAATCACACACACACACACAATTAGTCACAGAAGTGTGACTCATGAAGAAGTCACATTATTGGTATCAATTGGTTGTTTTAGAAATTCTGTGTAGCCAGAGACATCCATATCCATATATACTGTGTGTGTGTGTGTGTGTGTGTATATATATATATATATATATATATATATATATATATATATATATATGTATTCAAACCTCTGAACTTTTTGCACACTTTGTGTTGTAGATGTTTTCTTAAATGGATACAGTTGCCATTTTTGCCATCAATGAATCACTCAATGCATAATGACAAAGGGAAAACATGTTTTTAGAATATTTTGCAAATCAAAAATGCCAATCTCTCATTTACATAAGTGTCAAGACCCTCCTTATTGTGGCCAGGTGCATCGTGTTTGCTTTAATTATCCTCAGGATGTGTCTAGGACTTGATTGGAATCCACCTGTAGACAATTGAATTGATTGGACATAGTTTAGACAGGAACACCTCTGTATATAAAGTCCTACACGTCACACTCCATGTCAGGACAAACCCCCAAGGGGGTAAGCGTCTCTTCACAACACGTGTTACCGCCTAACATATACTGTGCCAACGCTCTCCGTCTCTGCAAGATTGGGAAGGATTGAGTAGTAGTGGCCATCTCTATTGGTAGTAGAGATAGCCGTCCGGCCAAACTGAATAATGGGGCCTAGGAGAGCCTAGGTCAGGGAGGTCACCAATAGTTCAACGGTCATTCTAGAGCAGGGGTGTCAAACTCATTTTGTTGATGGGCCACATACCCCTAAATTGATCTTAAGTGGCCCAGACCAGTAAACCACTCAAGATCAGAAACTTTCTCTGCTACAGAGTTTCTTGTCAGCTTGATGTTGGCTAATGCAAGTTGCTTATGCTACAACAGCGTTCTAAGACCATTGTATGAGGGGAAAAAAAATAAGTTACGGACCCGTGAGAGAGGGGTAATAATAATTTACACCCCTGCTCTAGAGCTTCGGAAGTCTTTTAGGGTTAGGCAGGGTTCAGACGTTTTGAAAAAACATGAAAAAGTTATGGAATTAGAAAAATGCAAGTTCCAGGCCTGGAACAGTTTTGGAAAAATTTAAAAAGACCCAGAAGGTTTCGGGAAAGTTGTGGAATCTTTTTAACAAAGCATAATAATATGTGATTAATAAAAAAATAAAAAACATTGTCTTAACCTTATTATGAATTCCACTATGAACCACATGCATTGTCATTCATTTTATTGTTTAAACCTCTGTCAACTGAGATTTTAAGGAATACATGGAGTTATGGAAATTTGCTGAAAAGTCATGGAAAAGCATTGGGGAAAATGCGTATGAACCCTGGTTAGGGTTAGTACGGAGTATCTTCAATCACATTCAGGCCTTTGTGGTAGAGTGGTAAGACGGAAGCCGCTCTTGAGTAAAAGGCATATGACAGCTGGCTTGGAGTAAAAAGTACTCTGAGAACATGAGGAAAAGAATTCTCTGGGGATGATGAGACAACAACAACAAAAATCCTCAGTGGGCACTCCTTGCTCCTCTGGGAAGCAATAAGGAGGGCCAGAACAACTTCCGATTCAACCAAAGAGCGAGGAGATATCAAATAAGTAAAGTGAGATTCAGCCAGATTCTACCCACAGTATGAGGCCTCCACAAAATGGAATGAGGGATAAGATTCTCTGGTCTGGCTAACACCAGGAAATGCTCATCACTTAGTTAATACCATCCCTGTGATGAAGCATGGTGGTGGCAGCATCATGTTGTTGGGGTGCTTCGCAGCCGCGGGGACAAGAAGACTGGTCAGGATTGAGGACGGATGAATGGGGCCGAAGAGATGTGAAGAAAGCCTTGAAGAAAAGCTGCTCTGAGCGCTTGTGGCCTCAGACTGGGGCAACGGTTGACCTTTAACCCTCACTGTCTCTGAGTGGCCCAGCCAAAGACCTGACTCAAACCCATAGAACAGGAGGATCTAAATCAATTTCAAGCGACAAACGTGTAGTTTCTCATAGTCTTCTCACGACTCACATACAGTTTGGTCGACATAAAAACTGACCTACAGTTCAACCTGTTTCACAGTCAGAATATGAAAACTTTGGCCCGCAAGCCTTGAGTTTGACACATGTGCCATGGAACATTTGGGGGAGACCAGAAGATGGGAGTTTACAAACACTTCCCATCCAATCTGGCAGAGTTTGAGAGGATCTGCCAGAAAGAATGGGATTAATTTCCCAAATCCAGATGTGCAAAGCTTGTAGAGACATGAGAAGACTCAAAGCTGTCATTGCTGCCAAAAGGGCTTCTACAAACCACTGAAATAATGGTTTGAAAATTATATAACTGATAGATTTGAGTTTATTTTATTTTTATTTTTTTTGCATTGTGTTTATTAAATTTCAGTTTGCTAATCACATCAAGTTATACATTGTACAACAATTATACAAAACCCAGCAATCATTTTTCCCAAGGCTATTTTGCAGAGACACTGTTCATTGGGCACTGCCCAGGACTATTGTGATTGGTTTAAAGTAATGCCAATAAACCACAGCACATTTTTTTCCCATCCCAGAAGGCTGTGTGGACTAGCCAGACCTTCCTATGCAGCGCTGTGGAGGAAAGTCTAGCAATGCGAGACTAATTCCCTTAGACCCCAGTGTTTAATGGCCAACTTTACAGCAGAAATAAACATGTCTACATCCTAGTGGCGGAGGGGGGAGGGCTTAAATTTATGCATAGTAATAAGGGCGATGGGGCACTTGGGTATCTCGCCCTGGTAGGGCGTGCTGCAGGTCATTCACTCTCTCTCTCCCCTTTCATGTCTACATTTTCCTATCAAATGAAGGCCTGAAATGCCAAAAGAAATCTTACAAAAATAAAATTAAAAAAATAAGGGTGGTCCGCTCTCAGTGACAAGTGGGTGCCATCAGAGGAGGTGAGCAGAGACTGTAGGCTTCATTCGGCTCGCCTCAGCTCCATCTACGCTCTTTGCCCATTATTGGATTGGCCAATGTCAGACATTGCCAAGATGGCCATTTATATAGTTTATGCTCCCAGCCCAAGCTGAGCTCACCTGGATGACCTGGATGTGTGTGTGTGTGTGTGTGTGTGTAGTAGTAGTAGACTGAATGAGAACTCACCAAACCGGTTACATCACTCTGCTCTTATTTTTTCAATTTACTTGCAATTCCTCTTGTTTTGTACGACAACCCTCATGGACCACACTTTGACAACAAGGGAGGAGATGCATTTTGCACTGGTGCCCGGTGCCTGTGCATTCTACAGCCAACACTATCTGATCTGCCTTTAAATAGGTTACAATCTTGAAATCTTGGCCCAAGGGGAAGACATGTGACAAGGCAAAAATAGCTTCACTCTCTCCCCTTGGAAACCAACCAGAATGTAGAAATAGTAGTTTCTATTAGGCAAGATATACTGTGGTGCTGTGTCCTGTGTTCTAGTTTGTGATTCCCTCCGCATCTCCAACAATTCCAGACACAATTTCCCCAGTGTGGAAAATGACAATATCTCAATTTGTTAGAGAAATATCACTCTGGTAGCTAAATCTTTTGGTGGTCTCTAGATAAAATGTGATCCTATCACCAACTGGCTCCACACAGCCATGCTTTGTGTCACAGCACCTATATCATGGGCGGCATTCAAGGTCTAAGGATTCCTTTCAGTGTTAGTCACTATACAGTATGTGCTGTCTCAGCCTCTGTTCTAATACAAAACTGTGTTCTGTTTGAACCTGTATGTGACCTTGACTTCTATATCAGATACTGTGATGTTTCAAGTTGAGGTTTTATTATAATTGGTATCTCTGTTTGCTCAGATGCAACAGCATGACACATTGAAATCAGATGTGCTTGGAATGCATTTTGGGTTGTAAAAATGGACTGCATTAAGGAGTGTGACAAATGTCATATTTGTAGTATGTAATGTAATGTAATATTTACTATAAAAACATCAAAATGTGATAAACACTAGGGAAGTAATGGTTATGGGTGGGGAAACTACACCTCCCACAATGTCTCGTGTTCGGTTGCCTGGGTAACGTTTGACGTCAGTCCCTCCTGCTCCGTGCCTTGGACTGGTGTGATTGGAGGGAAACCCCGTGGACTGCATTCAGACAGACGGGCTGAGAGAATCAGCTGTAGTTTGGCACGCCGAAATCACTGCTATCTGCCAGTACTCAGGTATGAAGGACTTAAAGCTTTTAAAACTCCACGTTTACGTTTGTATAATGTATCGTTAGGTTTTCTAGCTCATCGTAAAATATAGCGATAATGGAAGCTCCTACCTCCAATTGACAGTGGGGCTGCGTGTAGCGGCGGCAATCATCCGAGGAAAGAACAATGGCTAGCTTGGCTACAGTTTGGGATATGTCTAATAGCTGGTTTTAAAATGGAACATCAGGCATGGAATGCGGGTCAAGTCGAAGGTTTAGCTAATCTCTGATATTCTGTTGCATTGGCTACAAATGGTTAACCTTATACCTTAAACGTACAGTTTATCAGGTTATGCTAATTGGGTCAGTGTGCCTGTAGCTAACATGCATTGTCTTTGAGGAATACTGTCATATAACGTTAATGTTAAATGTCCATTATTCTTTGGGTGTTTTAATTTCAGTTTTAGCGGATATAACGTTAATACTCAACATCTGACGACAGTGGCACGATAATGTGCCTTAGTTCATTAGTTGTATTTGCTGACGTTAGGTGTCAAGCAGGTTAATGCATTAACGGTAGAAAAACTATCAATACGAGACAAAATGGGATTCATATCAAATCTGCCACCGGACGGTTAACGTTAGCTAAACCCAGGTGCACACATTTTTTAAAGCTTGGCTTCACGCGAACCAACCAAGCTAATGCTTTTTTGGTTCGAGGTGAACAGAAGCGTTTGAAATTGTGTGTACACATTATTCAATGGTCAGAGTCGCTACAAAATAGTGTATAACCTCTAGTCCATTTATAAGAACTATCTGTCTTGGAGGCTTTGTTTCAGGAAATAGTCGGCACCATACTGGAAACTGGTCACGAGGGCCTATCGGTAGCGGTTGCTTTTTACTCGCTGATTAGTGTTCCTTGTCAGACTCTAACTAAACTTAAATTCAATCTAAGCTCGTATTTGTCGGCCAAACATATTGACAATAATCACAGAAATCCGATTTATTTTCGCACTTTAGTTTGCATGTTCTCGCTTGTTGGGCAAGCCACAGGTACAGGAATGGGTGTGGTGTGTGTGAATACGGGAGAAAAAGGGGGGGCCCATCTGCGTTTGCCCTGGAGGCTAGCCAGCAATGCAAAATAGTTCTTCTCGCATGTATGTCATGATTGTTCCATGTATTCTTTTAGTCTCTTACAACCACACGTGACTTGAAACTGTGAACTACGAAATAATTTTTTGTGACATTTATTTCTCGATTGAAATGAATCCACACCCCGGTTTACCCATGGGTCATGTTGCATCATGTCCATGGGTACATCGCCAGCCTCGCAGTGCTGACACTCTTCAGTGGTGGTTGTAATGCTGCAATACTAATACACATCTAGTGCTTTTCAACACATGTATTAACTGCATCTTAGTGACATACTGTATGTCTTCCTCTTTGACAAATTCAAGTAGTTTTTATTTCTTTAAAACACAAATGCATGTTCCAAAGTGGAGCAAAGACGGACAATTTGGAAGTTACAGCTTTTTTTCCCTCTTTTTATTTTGTAGAATTCTTTTTCTGTATGTCAGGTCAAAATTAGAAAACGGCATCCTGTATGCACTCTGGAATGGAAAAAAAATGTGATTGATTCTGTGGAACCCCGCTGGCTATTTTGGATGGGTCAAACGGATGTAGGCTATTGATGTAGTGATGAGAATTCCTGTGTTTGTCTAGTTTACACATAGACTGCATTTTCATATGCTGCCTGGTACCTTACTTTTCACCTCTTAAACTATAGCACTAAATGGTGCTTAGTAATTGGCAGGGCTAATAGTTCTATAGAACAGTGGTTAATAGTATTAGTGCTTTTCTCAAGTCACCATGATCACCAGACTTGCAGGCATATTTGTATGAATGCAAATTTTTACCATGCAACTTCCATGCCTAAAAGTGAAACCAATAATGAAGTGCCTTAAACCTGCATTCTATCTAATTTCCAGCAGGGAGAGACTCCACTGGTTCCAAAAGTCATTTTCTTCAGAAGTCTATAGGGGATGATTTAAGGCGTGGCTGAATGCTGACCTGTTAATCAGGGCAGAGGCCTAGCAATGCTTGACACTGTGTACATTAAAATAGCTGTGGACTTGTTTTGGGGTGTTTGTGTTTTTGTCCATAATTTTGACACTGCCATAGCCATGTCATTCTTCCCAACCCACCCTTTTGTCCAAATATGGTCACTTCTGGCTCCAAAATGCCAAGATGGCGACAGCTAAAATGCCAACTTCTGGCTCCAAAATGCCAAGATGGCGACAGCTAAAATGCCAACTTCTGGCTCCAAAATGTCAACTGCTTGCTTCAAAACGGCAGTCCACCAACCAATGGGTAGCTGGTGCCACTGATTATTTTTTTTTTACAGTCTATGGATTTACTTACTGCATCCTCTTGTTTAGCTAACAAATGTCCCTTTTCCACCAAAATGAGTGCATAGGAAATATGACATTTTTCTTTTTCTAATTTCTTTAGCTAAAATGTAAAGTCGGTGTACTCGTGCTTTTGTGCTCACTTGTTTTTTTTAGTGGATAGCTCTCACTATTCTCCCCTGTACGATTTACTTTTTCACTCTCATAGGCTTAAACTGCCATGGAGTGCATCAGTGTTTCCCTGTAAAAAAAATACTCTGAAGTAGGGCAGCCTCAAAAAACGGTGGTTGCATCATATGCCACAACATCAGTTTTAAGCAACACAGATTATTTCTTTTGCTGATAGTTTAGGCTTATTAGCCTCATGAATTGCTCTTTTTTTCTATTTAGCAATGGGAACTTCTGGTAAGTAAGTCCTGGACCAAATAAAAAACATTCTCTTGCCACTCATTTGACTGCCAGCTGTCCTCTTTTCTTCTCTGCTTTCTCTTTGTCCAGTGAGCAGTCATGAGCGAGGCACCCCAGAAGGAACTGGTGCAAAAGGCCAAGCTGGCCGAGCAGGCTGAGCGCTATGATGACATGGCCGCTGCAATGAAGGCTGTGACCGAGGAGAGTGAGCAGCTGTCGAACGAGGAGCGTAACCTGCTGTCAGTGGCCTACAAAAATGTGGTGGGTGCCCGGCGCTCCTCGTGGCGCGTGGTGTCCAGCATTGAGCAGAAGGCAGATGGCAGCGAAAGGAAGCAGGCCATGGCCAAAGAGTACCGGGAAAAGATTGAGAAAGAGCTGAAAGAGATCTGCCAGGACGTGCTGGTGAGATTGATAACATTTCATTCGACAACATTGCATTGCATTAGGCATAGGTGTCTGAAAATGACTAATTTCTCACCATATGTTTAACACTAATTGTCCATTGCTCTGTATACTGAATGGTGAAAGCCCAGTGTTTCCCTTCATTGTGTCCCACCGGGCGTATCTTGCCACCCTCCAGGCCTACGCCACTGGGAATTATTTTGTAGTGTGTTTTTAAGATGTTTTTTTTTAAACTGCAATGCAATGGCTAGGTTGGAAACATTGATATACATAGTCATATTTTCAAATCTTTAGCACTGACTTAATGTAGGGCCCTATGGAATCTGTCTTATAGCCTTAAATTCTCAGTTTCATGATTCGATCCATGATTCTGTTTTCACAGAAACTATTTGGCTCTACTGCTGCCGTCAGTCTCTGACTGGACCTAGCCGGTCCCTCATTGATGGTGGATAAATGCAGTATCGGATGAACATTTTAATCTTAAGAACAAACCGGTCTTAATCTTCATTCATCAGCAAGTGTGATTATTAGATGTTGGGCATGTCAGTCATTTAGGGAATATTGTTGATGTACAGTGATAAAGAAGTAACTGAGGAGAAAAAAAGCAATGCCCCTGACTAAATGTATAGAAAATGTAGGCTACCCCATGCAAATTACTTCAGTCAGTCACCTTCTTTTGTCATTTAGATTATGTGAAGAAATGCTGGATGACTGAGGAGTGAGTCTAACTCCAGCCATATCTTCTTTCAACGGCTCATATTGTTGCATGTGTTATTTCTGTCAACAAGACACAGCGGACCTTGAAAAGAAGTGCCATGCCTTGTTTCATTTCTATCCCTGGCTGTCAAACAGCAGGTCTGCTTAAGTTGTCTGCCTTTAATTATCTGTCATCAGTGAGGATGTACAGCATTTTTTCTCACATATGAAAGAAAATGTATTGGGTGGATGCAGGAAATTCTCTATAAATACTCAGTGGCCACATTGTGAGGTACATCTGAACAATCTAGTGCAATGCAGTACAACATTCCTGTCTATCTTTACAAAGCTCATAATGTTCCGGTTGTCAGATGATTGGCCATGACCTGTGAGCGGCCAAACGGTCTCACATATCCAACTTTTTTGCCAGTCACATTTACAAACATGCCCGGACACACTTTCTCATTCAAGTGAATGTGTCCAAACTTTTGACTGATACTATGCATACACCTTTACCAGGGTCCAAAATTAACACTGGCCAGTCGCAGGTACATTTTCCGGTTGGCGAGTAAGTCTCAAAGGGCGATCCGCCACATGGCGGGTAAACGTTTGTACAAATCTAGTTATGTTTGTCAGTCTTTTATATTGGTGAAGCTGCGGCTACTTTCTGTTCCTCTGCTGCACGCTGGAGCTTCGTGGGACACACACACCCCGGTGTTGATGTTCCGTGCATTGCTGTGGACACATGTAGTGACTACAGTCCACAGCGGTATGTCTGACCCCTTGTGCCAACGCATCCACCTGCAAGGTTGTCAGCTATGTCCTCATTGTTATAGTGGCATGGGTCATGTACCGAGGCAGAGCCGCTTAGAGCACAACTTGCTGGTGCAAAGTTAGGACTAGCAAGTTAATTAGCCGTTATGAAATAGATTGTGTAACCCATTTAGCTTTTTAACGTGACATGTTTTTAAATAACTTTGTTATATTATTGGTTTAAATGATTGTTTTAATCAGTCAATTGTATTGTCAGTTATTGGTTAATCAACATCCCTATACCAGCAGAACTTGCAATCCCAACTATTAAGTTTTGGTATGAAGACTAAATTACAAAGAAAACTTCTATTTAATTTTATAGCCCCGTAAAAAAAAAATATATGCCTGGCCGGTGAATTGTTTTTCCATATACCAGCTCAGTTATAGTCAATTTTGGACATTTACCTTCAATCTTGTAAATGGATACTGATTCATAAATAGATTAATAAATATTAATTCATATAACATTTTAGATAAATAAATTAACTCTCTATAATAGGACTAGTGCTGTAAAGATTAATCGATTAGAATCGGTTTGTCATTTCAAAAAAATCTGATCAGATTCTTAAATGTGAATATTTTCTAGTTTATTCACTCCTCTATAACCGTAAACTCAATGTTAGAGCCCGACTGATAAAGGATTTTAAGGCTGATATTGATACAAATATTTGGTGACTTAAAAATCTGATATTCCGATATATATCTGCCGATATATAGTATAAATGTTTTAACTCCAGAAACGTGTAACAAAACATGATTTCCCTAACATTAACTTGTAGTTATTTGAGTCCTCACTAAAATCATATAATGCAGTTTAAAAATAAATTTAACAGAATAGAACATCAAAATATATTAAAGTTCTGATAAAAATACAAACTTAAGATATGAAACCTTTCGAACAAAAACACAATAGCAAAAAATCTGTGTTGCCAACAGGGACGCTGTAGAGCGCACTCTGGTGGACAAACTATGCAACACCAACACTCATAACTTGGTTGAAGGGTGTTTAGTCTTATCTTAAATATTCATTTTTTCAGAATCATTTGTCATTTCTAAATGATTCTGAATCACAAATTCATCAGTAAAGTTCACTGTATGGACAGATGACTAATCTAATGGTAATTTAGCCAGCTAGCACACCCCTGTGTGTCTGCCTCAGTCTCCTGGTGCTGCAAGAATTCAGTCAGGATGAGAGCCCCAGGGACACATCCACAGTCAGCTAGCAGCCAGCTAGCAGCCAGCCTGGTCAGCACTTGGCTAACTCCAGTGCTAAAGACGCTAATGGCAGTTTACTGAACCTTTGGGAAACAGACCCCTGAGTCAGAACAGCGGCTATTCGTAACGTTACGTAACGTTTGCTGTCTTTACAGTAGGCTAAATTTACCAGACAAAACGGGGATAAGGCACCAAAAGGACTAATAGTAATTTAAAGATGTGTTAGCATTGGATCTGGACGGGAAGGATAACTCTGGCAGTTGGAATGGGTGTGTCGCGATTCTGCTTTCTCACTCCGCGACATGGGTTTGTGGATCTGAGTGTCGCGATTTTGGTATCATATTGCAAATGAAAAAAGTCCCCAAAGGACCAAAGTACGTAGTGTGGATTGGTAACTGGATAGATGCCACTTCACCTCCTGGGCACTGCCAGGTGCTCTTGAACAAGGCACCGTACCCTCCCAACCGCTTAGGGCGCTGGTCCAGCTGGCAGCCCGCTCACTCTGACATCTCTCCATTTTTTGTGTGTGTCTCAAAAGTGTGAATTGTAATTTCCCCACTGGGGATCAGTAAACAGTATAAATTATTATATCGTTACAGCCCTAAATATATCATAGAGAGAGCGTGACAGTGTGACTATTGTGTGAGTCTTATGCTAAATGCGTTAAAATTACGTGCACGGCTCACAATTGACGTGTACCTGTGCATGTAAAGCTGAGAATTACGTGCACGGCTCACATTTACGTGCACGGCTCACATTTACGTGCACTACCATGCATATTGTATGCGCGAGGTATTTCAACCAGCATCTGTAGGACCTCTTCTTCTCTGTTCTTCTCTCAGCCTGTGCATTATCTGCCTGGTGACTAACCATATCCTAATCCTTTAATGATAGCCGCTGAGCCCCCAGCGCTCTGGCTCGCTGACCTCCACTTCAGCCGAACAGCCTTATGGGGACCGAAATAGAGGAGGCTGAGAGTAAATAGGGCAGAGGAGGAAGGGTGTAGGTCTGGGATAACGCTGGGGTATACTTGAAGAACAAGTTCGTACAAGGCGTCGTCCGGCCACCTCTACAAATGCGTATGTTCTTACTCTAGGTGGCTATACTCAAAGGAAGAATGAAAAGCCGGCTCCCAGAGAGAGGGACTTGTAGGATGAATCAAATGGGCACAATTGCCATACCTTTGACAGTATTATAGAATAGCATAGAAAAGGAACGTTAATAGTTGTGAAGACAAAAAATGTCTATTCTCACCATACAAATGGAAATTTGCTGCATGAAGTTGCTCTTGTTGGTTGATTTTCCCTGGGTTATTACTTTGTTGTGAGTGATAAGTCTGGTTAGAACAAGGATTGTTTAAAAAAATAAAAAGCAATTTAAAAAGCATGCAACGTGTCAATTGCAATCCTAATGTTACCCAAGACATACTGTATGTGCCATGAGTTTAGCTACATCACAGGTGGCTCAAAGTAGGCGAACAGTCAATATACACTGTAATACTCTAATCAAAGATATATGTAAAAAATGTTACACACACACCCCCCTGATGCTCATTTTGACATAAATAAGATTTACAGAATGTGCTGCAGAAACGAGAAGAGTTAAGACAAGTTCTATTCAAGTGGGGGGAAAAAAAGTGTATATAGAGGCTTGACCTGTGAATTTCTTTTGAGCTGAAAGGTTTTTACATCTTGGCTTGCTTGTTGCCCTTTCTGGAAATTTCTGTTCTTTAAATGCAATAAGAACATAGATGAGATATCAGGGCTGAGCAGTTTATCAACCTTTTTAAATTATATCAAAATATTTTCAATCCCGATATGGGATGAGACGATTACAGTTATCAATATAGTTTGATATTGCGTTGCATAATCCATTTCTTCCGTAAAGCAGTGCATGGCTCTCACCCACTCCGTGTAACCCTGCCCCCACCCGCCCACTGCGTCTGATCGGCTCACTTGCTCACAACAGTCAGGATTGCCCGATCCCCTGGAGCCAGTAAAAAGTTATCGTTAGACCAGTCAAGCGGCCAGTTGCCCAATTGAAAAAAAAAAAAAATGATTGAAAAAGTGAGAGCGAGACATCCCTCTTCTCTATCGCCAGACAGACAGACGCTTGTTTACATAATAGATGAAATGGGGCTAAAACCTTATACAACATACGAGTTGAAACGCAAAATAACATTGCTTCTTGGCGAAAAACACAACTGTGTTGAGAATAATGACTCATATTAAGAGTATTGTAGCTCTTTGGGGGAAAAGCTCAGTGTGTAGCCTACTGTGCCCGAGAGAGGCAGTAAGATACAGTGCATGCATTCAGAACAGACAGCTGTTGGCTGTCAAAACAGAGAAGGAATTAACAGTAAAGCTGTCAAGTTGTAAATGTAGAGTGTAGGTTTCACTGTTAAGTAGTAAAGGAAAACCTCTAATTGTACTGTTATTCTTGTTGAAACAACTGAAGGAGCATTCTCAGATGGGCCTGTTTTTTTTTTTAATTTAATAAAGGCTATTTATTTTAGATAACTTCAATTCAGTCTTTGCATTTTATGTGATCACAAACTGTTTTAATTAAAGGGCTTGTGAAGCATGTGGCTTTGCCTTGCAGCTGAACATTTAGTCCTCAATATAACATATATATTTCTGAGTATTTAGAAGAAAACTATATATATAAATACATTTTATTTTTGGTCTAATTGCCCAGCTCTAGAAGGTATAATCAAATGAGATTATATAGTTTAATTTACTTTGAACATTCCAGCCATGGTTGTAGTTTGATTTTAGTTATGCCCTTGCCAGTGGCCCAGTTCCACATTCAGATCCCAGAGGGCCTCCCTAATGCCTCATATTACTCTAAGAGCATTCTGCAAATGGCAGGCACTTACATCAGCCTGGTTTGTTCCATTATACTGGGGATAATGTACAAATGCAATGTGTAATAAACAGGATTTTACAGAATTGGCTAAAACCTACTGCTGTGTTTGAGCTATTAATATCATATAGTCTTATAGAGTCTTTTGGTGTTGCCCTACATTGGATTCTTTTTCAGACTGAATTTTTCAACTTGTGACCTAAATTATAATTTTTTTTTCCTTTTTTACCCAGGGACTCATTTTCAACTATTCCTATGTAGAGGGCATTAACTTAAAACTCAGTTTTAGAAATCGGGAGGCTTTGTAAATTTACGGGTAGGTCTGAGCTGGGTTTCTTAACATATCACTAATGCCATGGGGAATTCTGCTCTACAAGGCACACTTTTTGTCATGGCTGTTGGGAAGAAACAACATTGAAATTTCCACATAGAAGATATCAAACCTGTACTTAGAATGAAGTACGAATTCATGTTACAGTAAAAGGCAGTGTTAAACCCTGTAAAGTAGGACTGGGTTTTAAAAAGAATTTATTTCATTTTAATTATCCATTGATTCATTAAACCTTTGTCTCTCATATGAAGCTAGGAGACCTAAGAAATCCATTGGTGTCAACTATGTCATGCTAGCTTGTTGGGAAGGGGGTTAAAAGAGAAATCAAGCATTCCCAATCTTGTGACGGAGAGCGTAGGTATATGTAAGGCGATAATATAGGCACAGGCCAATTACTGCTAACTAACATGCTAGTTAACATTAGTAATTAAACCTAAACAACTAATGGAAGTCCAAACTGTCTGCGTGCTTACCCTGTGATACGGTGATTCCTCTAACAAATAGTCTTTAAACGCTTAAGATGTAAAGCTATTCGCTTCCAAAGTGGCACCAAAATGAATGGCAGTCAATGGAGTGCTAACGGCAGGTGATGCATTGGCAGCATCAAAATGGCGCCATAGGGAGCTTGGCTTAGAGAGGAGAGGCTTACCCCCTTGTTAAAAAACGCTCCAAAGTTAGGCTACATTATGGTGAGGGGGCAAAAGTGGCATGGCCATTTTCAAAGGGGTCCCTCTGTCACCTCAAGATATCTAAATGAAATGTCACTCAGTCAGTACTCACTGACTGTATTGTCTGTAGAGCTGCACTTTGTGTTCATATTAAATAAAAATTAGATTAATGTAACTGCTTTAGGGTCAGTTCTTAGTGTAAACATTGATACTTTTAAGAAAACGGGGCTTGACAGTAAATGTTGCCCTTGGCAACCAGCTTGTGACATTACCGTGTCACCTAAAGGATTCCAACAGTGGGATGTACACCTATCTGCCACTAAATCTATGACCTAAAAGACATACTAGCGCTGGTCACTGCTGTAATCGGAAAAATAACACCCTGGACTAAAAAGTTGTTGGTGAACCACGTCGTGCATTCAAAGTTATTGTAAAATACCCTTTTCTCATATGTTTTTGTCTTTTAACAGCAACTTACTGGTGAAAGAAGTAATTAAGTTGTTACTTTTTTAAATAATTGTTTAAATTCCTCCATTTTTGTGCTGATCCGTGATCCGATGCTCAAAACCGCAAGTTTTATGATCTGTTGCGCCCCTATTTGAGAGGGATGGGAAATTATATTGCAAACAATTCTCGTTTAATTATTAAAACGTTTAGTATAGTTACATAAGAAATTAATTGCTCCAAATATAGGCAGTTTAAAACAAGGCAACCAAACAAAGTTGATGCCTGGTTGGCAAGCCGGCAACCACATTAAAAAGTTAGCGTTGAGCCCGAGAACACAGCAGGTTAGGGAAACTTGTACAATTTTAGAATCTTTCTTTAGGGCCCAAGCACCGACAACGGCAAAGGCCCTATTGAAACTGAAGGAATTATTGTTCCTCACTGAAATTGATGGTTGCATTACGCTTGGTGAAAATGTATGCATTTTAAGGGTTTCGGGAATAGGCGCACAAAATGGCTTGCTAGTGCCCGCTACAAAGTTTCTAAAACATTTTGCCCCTGCCGTATGTTTAGAGTAACAAAACAAGCTACATATATGTATCATGTCAAGACATACAAAAAAAGCTCAATGGAGCCATACCCTAAACCCAACAGGAAGTATGCCAATTTGAATTCAAAGTTTGAACTTAGCCCAATTTTGGCCATCTCCATCCGATGTTACATCCGATCAACTTCAAATCTGGTCTGTGCTATTTTATGACCTTAGAGATGAAAAGTTATTAAAATAAACTTTTAAACCATTGTCTGGAAACATTTTGGCTTCAGAAAAGATGATTTAGAACGTGATTAATTATTCATTTAATGTTATTGAAGTATAATGTGCAATGAATTTTGATTTTAGGTCATATTGTAGGTCATAATTTCCTAACTTTTGCCAGTAAGGGCTGCTGTTCCCTGCCAGCTAGCATTCAGGTTATAAACGGGGAGAGGCTGTCAGGTGGCGCATGTTGTATTGGAACGAGCCAAGCTAGGCTCTGAGAGTGACCTACTTCCTTAGCAAAAGCTCATCAGGAGTTCAGCAGCACTTCTTTCTTTCTCCACCCCCACCAGCTTTCATCCATACACCACTCTCCTGTTTTATTTTAGAAAGAGCTGTATTGGATTTTAACAATTCCACTATCCACCATCTTCAATCCCAACTTATCTGTCTAGCCCCTATGCTTTCCTGTTATCCACAATCCACACAGATCCACCCACAGAAAGTGGTCTCTGAAGCGTCTGTGTTGTTGCTTAGGCAAAGTCTGAGGTTCAAGACCTGAGGCTATTGGAGGTAGCCAGCTCTACTCTCTCAGACATGCCGGTTTAATACATGGGCTATGATTATTTGAATGGGTTGAAATAACAGCCACTGCTGTTGTTGGGTCAGTGGATAAGTAGCAGGTTTAAGTGTCAAACGAGCCTGGTAGTAATGTGTACAAATTGCCTTCATCACTTTATTGTGTACACATTTTAGACCCATAGTACCCAATAGGTTTGCCAGCCCCAACCATAAAGCAAGCAATGTACATCATAACTGGAAAGTTGGATTGAATACCTTTTTGTTTGAAAGTCTGTAACCTTCTTTGTTTTGATTTTTCCCTCAGGGTCTCTTGGACAATTATCTCATTGCCAAAGCTACTGCAGCGGAGAGCAAAGTCTTCTATTTGAAAATGAAAGGAGATTACTACCGCTACTTGGCTGAGGTGGCTACAGGAGAAGAGAGGACATGTAAGCGCTATGCTAAGTCTCTTTATACCATCTGTGCATGGGGGTGGTAGTGTTTTTCTTTTTCATTATTTATGCATGTGTATATTTTACTGTTAAAAAAGATAGATGGTAGGAACTGTTGACAAGTCCCAGCCAAATAAGATGCATTGGATAAGATTTTATTAAATGCGTTGACATTGTCTCCTCTGTGCTGATAGGTGTCCTAGTATACTGTCAGTAAGGAGAAATAAATGTACTTGAACACCTCCTGTTGTTGTTGACTTATTAGTCAAGAACTAGTAGGTAAATCATTATGCAATTGATCCCTGTATCAAGTTAAAAAGTGTTCTTCAACCAGAGATATTTTGCTTTGTAGATTTAACCTCAACTTAAAAGGAATGTTGGCTTCAGTGGGCCAAAGTCAATCTTAGGTCTCTGGTCTAAAGTCATCAGCTACAGCTCTGGGGTCGGTTTAGTAAAATGTGTTATTACCCACCCAGCCAAATCTGAATGACTATTTAAAAAAAAACAATGTGTATAAAAAAATTTGATTTCAAAATTGTGGGGGGAAAAAGCAGTTATCTCTGCTTGGAGGCGCTAGGGTCAGGTCCACTGAAGGCACTGAGCCGAAGAACTCATAATAATCCTGCAACTGAGTGTATTGTATAGTGTTCATTTCCTACACTGTTCATTTTTCTTTTTTTAAAGTGAATTTTGTCTTTCACTGTCACTCGTCTTTTATAATGTTCCACAGCTCTCATGCTCCTTTTCCCCCCCTCTCAGCCATCATTACAGACTCAAAGGAAGCCTACCAAAAGGCCTTTGATATCAGCAAAGATGAAATGCAGTCCACACACCCAATCCGTCTTGGTCTTGCCCTCAATTTCTCCGTTTTCTTCTATGAGATCCTTAACTCTCCTGATGAGGCCTGCCAGCTGGCTAAAGCCGTAAGTTCATAGCACCACGTAGCTCTCTTTTCATACTGATTTTAATATTTTGTGATGAACTTATAAGACTGATTCACAGCTGTTACATACAGTGAGACTGAAACCTAGACATTACAAATATGCATAACAGCTTGTTCAAGACCACAATTTCCTCAGCAGTTAAAAATGTGTTTTGAACCCTTTAGGCGTTTGATGAAGCCATTGCAGAGCTGGATGCTCTGAGTGAAGATTCATACAAAGACAGTACACTAATCATGCAGCTACTGAGAGACAACTTGACAGTAAGTTTCCATGTTTTTCTTTCGTTAACAGATTTTGTGCACAAAAACAATTTACCACAAAATACTCACATTTTAGGAGCTTAAACCAGAGAGTTTGCCATTTTTGCTTAAAAGTTATTCCAAGAGTAACTATCAAAATGGTTACAGACACATTTTTCTGGGGATTAAAAGCAATACATCGACTAATGGTTGCAGCTCTAATGGAAACGTTCATATAAGCTGTGTTTAGTCTTCTGTAAATGTTTGCAATTGCCAGTGTGCCTTTTAAAACAGCAATACACTTAGTGACAGAACATTTTTAGATTAGGGTTTTGTAACATGTTTGGAGCCATTCAAATGGCATACACTGTATATGTAAGTAGCAATAGAAGACCAGTTGCATCTCGCTCACTCTTTAATCCAGTCCACATTTTCTTATTTTCACCTAGTAAAATCTAGCCATGGGGATAGTTTTGATTTCAATTACAAGGTGAATTAACTTCTGATTGTGAAACTCAAAGCATTTAAAATACCATTAAATATAACAACAAGATTTGTTTCTGGAAATAATGTCCTAACAACTATGCTTAGAATTAAGACCTTTCCACACCAAGTTTGAATTTTTTTATTTTTATTTATTTTTTGTCCAAAATTGCTGCACGTAGACAACTAGCAGAACAACTTGGAATTGGGTATGACACTGATCGCAATACAAAGGATGTATGAAAGATTAGACAGTGATTATGCTCTAGACCGCTAAATGATAGCTTCTTGCTAATGTCATTCATTCATTAGCCCTGTTTGGAACTCTTGCTATCCATCACACCCGTAATTAATTCAGTTGCAGCAGGCTTTGACTTTCATTAGAAGGCAACCACAAAATCATCCTCGCTCCTCAACAGGGTAAACGCAAGGGGGTAAACTCCAGGGTTTGAGTCACCCCGACTAAACAAGGCAGGTGTGAAAACGCCCTAGATTTGTTACTAAACATGGGGTTGTGTTTTTCTGGTCACTGAAGTGTAGACTATGCAGTAACCCTAACTGTCCTTTCAAATGACAATCAAGGTATTTTAAGATGGATGTTGCCCTGTTTTCCTTTACCCCCTCCTCTTTGACCCTCTTTTTCTCCCTCTCACTGCTTCCCTCTCTCCCTTCTATCCTCAGCTGTGGACCTCTGATAACCAGGCTGAGGGAGAGGATACTGAGGAGACCAGAGAATGAGCCAGACCCCCATAGTCATTGCTGTCTACCTGCCACCATTCCGGTTCATCTTCCATCATGATCAACACTGAGACCACCTCATTATTAACCTTATTATTATTATTATTATTGTTATTATCATCATTGTCGTCCAATTCCCTCCATCTTTTTTCTATTTAGTTCTCTCAACACTCATCTCATTCCTGTCGGTTTACTATTCCTTCTTTTGAAGTAACTGTGGGGAAAGGGGATGGGGAGGGAGGGTAAGTTTTAAATTGCGTGGTGGGGAGGTTACATGTGAAAGGGTAAAGTGTGCTTGGGATTGGTTGTTAGTCTGCTGACCTTTTTTTGCATTTGGGAGCATTAGGGCTGTTGCATTATTGAGGTGGTGGGTGAGAGGGAAAGTTCTCAACTCATGAAACATGCAGCAGGTTGAGTTTTTAGAGTCAGAAAACAGTTATACTGTGTGTGTATCCTATTCATGCTAAGGGTCCTGTTCTTGAGTAACACCTTTGATGATACATCTGTGGTTTCACAAAATGAGTTTGCTCCTTACACCTTAGGAGACAGCAGTTGTTAGTCTGTACATGGCAGGAGGAATGACAGCAGAGGTCAAGACCGTGGAGGGGTAATGGAGACCGAAGGCAATGTTTTGTTGGAACACAAAGGTTACATTCCATTTACTGTCAGTTGTTCAACTTTCTACTCTTATCTTTTTTGTTTTTTGGGTGACCTGCTTTTGTATTTCTATGTATCAATTACGAGGTATAGAAAACTTTGAAGAACAAAAGAGCACACAAGCTTGTTTTTATGAGCACAGCAGTAACAAAAAAAATCCCACGTGCTTATATAGTTACTGCTTTTTCAAACTAAGATTTTTATTTGATTTGTCTTTGATTCTCCTTTTCTTTTTTTTTTTTTTCTTTCAATACTTGCCTAAACTGCATGTTGGTAAGAAGTAGTTTGTGGAGATATAAGGATGGTTGTTGTCGGGCGGGCTAGCTTTGTTCATGTCTTTGGAATTTTCATACAGAACACCCAAGCATAACTGTTATTTGGGGGGAAATGTGTAATTTCATGTAAGTGGAATAAAAATAATAATTTAAAAGTTTCAACTGCCCTAGTTTTTTCTTTTTTTGACATGTGTTCTCCAAAGTAATCTATTTTGGTTATTTTTTGTCACATGAAATCATTTAAGGTACAATTCAAATGAAATATAATCCCATCAGCTCCTTAAATTTGTGCGTAATCTAATCAGAATGTGGCTGCTGCCAGATTGGCACATATGGTCACCTGGTTAAATTAATGGACCTCTGGGGACACGGAAAGCTTAATACTGTAAAAACTCACAAATCAAGCTAGTAAACTATTGCTTAATGAAGAAAAGGGGAAACTTAAAAAAACTGGATGTCTAGGAGGAGGATGAAAGGTCACCACAGAGGAATGTTGAGCTGCAATGCCATCTAGCAATACCCATGATGAGTGAAGAGAAATACATAGCACATCATCTGCACAGAACTGGTATGGCAGAGGTTGGCCTCACGGTCTACACACAAGTTTAATAAAGCTAACATTCAACTGTACCCTGTGGGTGATGCAAAAAAGGGAAGGTTTTCATGGTGATTATATAATTGACAAATTATGTGTTCCAAATGCCCCGTCGTAATCCTCAAACGTATCTAGCACACAGAAAGCGCTATTTATGCATTTTGTCATACGGCCTCCTATGCGAATGAGCCTCGCGGAATCAGGCACAGCAAAAGCGAAAAACGACATTTTGTTTTACTATGAGCCTAACATAATTGGCTAGTTACCGTTGGATTCATAATATGGCCTTTTATGAAGATATATTCAGTGATCACAATCCGTTTTATTAGATTGAAATACTATTTTTTTGATATCACATATGTACAAGCAACGCCACTTACATTCACTTACGTTGTCTTAAAGGGAGGATGTAATAGGTAATATTGGACTAAGCTGACTTTTTAACTGGCGAAAATGGCATCGACTTTTAATTTCAGCAAAGGGGAGCGTCACGTGTATGTATTCATGGTGCGTTCGAGTTACGACTGCGGAGTCAGCATTTCAATCTTTCTACTGGAACGCCCACTGTCAAAAATGCGAAAACAGACCGACATATTTGCCTGAGGCACCAATTGATTGATTGAATGCTCACAGGCCAACTTTTATTCGATAGAGCTGATGCCGCCGCAGAGAAATGGCAATATTTAAGTCTAGGTGTTATAAAAAAAAATAACTATATGTAACTGCCTCCATTTCAATCTCTAGAGGAAAAAATCCTTAACTCTATTTACTCTCCAGTTAGCTGACATTGTATTAATAGGGGAAGGGAAGCTATGACAAACTCCAAGTAGTACATTTAATAACAAGTTAATACATACAAGTTAATAAAGCGAAAATGTTCTGTAATATTCGAACGAATCAAATGTGAAATATCGCGAGGTGCGTGACGTCACCTTTGGTGGTGAACGCGCCGTGGTTTCGACTAGAATCGGGAAACAACCTCCACCGACCTTCCTTTCATTCCTGTAATCTGTCTGCGTAGGGTGTGCTCCGGACCTAGTCTCGGCACACATTTTATTATTATGAAACAAACCAAAAGCTAGAGAAGACACGCAGACATATTTTTATAAGAAAAATAATAATCGGTGAAGCAGGATTTAATTTGTCAACCCAAGCAACGCGAAGAAAACGCTGCCTTCGAAAATTAACGAAAGACGAGAAGAACGTTAGCAAGCCAAGCCGTTAGCGTCATTGTTGAAAGCGTGGGTGAATTAGCGTTAGCATTTATATTGTTAACCAGTTAGTTATCCCTTTAAGGGCATTGTCATTCTAGTTACCATTGTAAATGACAGTATTTGCTTCGTTTACTATCGGCAATTATTAAGTGACTGTGACAGTACAGATTCAAAATTGTGAAGTCGGCGAGCCACATAGGTTTAGGCCACGCTCCGACATTTTGCTAATCAAGCTAACTAGCTAGCCCACGTTGCTAACTGTTAAGTTATTTGCTAATATATGTGTCTGCGCTCTTACTTTTTGTGAAATTATCGAAGAGACTTAGAAAAGGAACCTCTTTACATAGGAGGCCTATATTAGCTGACGGTTGTCAACAAAATATCGAGCAAATATAACCCTTTAGTTATTGCCTGAGAACTCGCGTCGTCAGACATGAATCCCAGCGCGCCTAGCTACCCAATGGCTTCCCTCTATGTGGGAGACCTGCATCCAGACGTTACCGAAGCCATGCTCTACGAGAAATTCAGCCCGGCTGGGCCCATCCTATCTATCAGAGTGTGCAGAGATATGATCACCCGCCGATCCCTCGGCTATGCCTATGTCAACTTCCAGCAGCCCGCTGACGGTAGGTTTACTTTAACGTAATGTACTTTAGCAAGGACAGCTAACAAGACTGACTCCATTTTGATCATGTATGGCATACCATGGTACATCATCCCTATTACAGCTAGGGTTAGCACCATTGTTTTATTAACACGTTGATGTAACGCAATTTTAGGAGAGTCTTAGGTTAGGTTGGAGTAGGCAAAATACAGACCCAACATGAACTTAGTGTTATCAGAAGTATTAACCTTTTGGGGCCTGTTTTTAGCTGAGCGAGCCCTGGACACCATGAACTTTGATGTGATCAAAGGCAGACCCCTCCGCATCATGTGGTCTCAGCGTGACCCCTCACTGAGGAAGAGCGGAGTGGGCAACATCTTCATCAAGAACCTGGACAAGTCCATTGATAACAAGGCTCTCTATGACACCTTCTCTGCGTTTGGAAACATCCTTTCCTGCAAGGTAGGCGGGGCAGCATTCATTTTGTTGGCCTATGTTTTTGTGTTCGAGTGCTTTTACATACATACAAACACTTGTTTGCATGACTAAATATTGCACCAGGTTTAAGCTGATTCGGTGTGTTTTTAAATGCATGGTGTTTGGGATTGTGTTCTCTCTTTCCAAGGTGGTTTGTGATGAAAATGGCTCAAAGGGTTACGGCTTTGTGCACTTTGAGACCCACGAGGCTGCTGAGCGGGCCATTGAGAAAATGAATGGCATGTTGCTCAATGACAGAAAAGTGTAAGTGGGACTACAATTACACTGGTATGAATAAATATGTTTGGGGGGTGTTTTTAATGTGAATCTGACATCTAATCAAAGTGTGTGTTAACTGCATCTTGTCCACAAACCCATCTCCAATCATCTACTTTGTTCAAAAATTGCACCCAAACAAGCTCATGTCATCCATCGCATTTAACTCTAAATCCATCCTTTTTTTTTTTTGCTTTCCTGGTGTAAATGGTGCTATTAGTGGTTCCCATTTTGACTGGTTTAGAATCTTAACACGCTGCAGTTGTATAAAAAAATAAAAAACCCATGTGTTTCCCACCCTGCAACTAGTTGTGGATGATAGTCAAGTTCTTAATCTGAAAATATTTGTTAGGTGCAAATACAAATAGTGATGCAGTAGAGGATGATTTCCCTGAACAGTTTTGGGCAAAACCTCAGGGTTCCATGATGATGTCCTAAATGACATTGTGGTAAATAAGGAGTTTGGGTATGGCTTGTCTTGGTATGTGTGATTTGGCCCAACATTTTTCACCGTTTGACCAACAGATTCGTTGGACGATTTAAGTCACGTAAAGAGAGGGAGGCTGAGCTTGGGGCACGTGCCAGAGAGTTTACCAATGTTTACATCAAGAATTTTGGGGACGACATGACTGACGAGAAGCTGAAGGATATGTTTGGTAAATATGGTAAGACAATTCTATATAGAAGCCAGTTTAAAATTCTCCCCCTAACCTTCAGACCATTGCATGGTCATGCAGCTACATATGTGGCTGACTTACTGCAATCAAATTTGTGAACACGCCCCCTAGATCTAATTCATTAAATTTATTAAATGTTTCCTGCACCCAGCTTAAGGCCTATTGTGGTCAAGTTTTCAAGTCAGTAGCACCAAAACTTTGGAATGCTCTGCCTCTGCCCCTAGACTCTAAAATTGGCTAAATACCTACCTTTTTAAACTGGCTTTTGGTTGACCTGTCTGCTTTTTTTATCTTTTTATTCATTACTTTTAATTGTGGTTTTAATATGTTTATGTGAAGCACAGCACTTTGTGGTATTTATCTCTGAAAAGTACCCTAAGCGGGTTGCCAATGTGATTTGGCGTGTTAATGAAATTAAGTATTGATTAGCTGTTTTAACTTGTAGGACCTGCACTCAGTATCCGGGTTATGACTGACGAGAGTGGCAAATCCAAGGGTTTTGGCTTTGTCAGCTTCGAGAGACATGAAGATGCACAGAAGGTCAGCGTCATTGCCCTAGCAATTATGTTATTGGAAGATTAATTATGCACTTACTTTGAGTCGATACAAACATGGCTTGTGTTTAGTTTGTTTCAGTGGTCAAATGCTTATTTCATTGCAGGCTGTGGATGATATGAATGGTAAAGAATTCAACGGCAGGCAAGTATATGTGGGTCGTGCACAGAAGAAAGGGGAGCGTCAGAATGAGCTGAAGCGTAAATTTGAGCAGATGAAACAGGATCGCATGACCAGATACCAGGTTTGTTGGCCTAGTGCTCTTTCTTTGCAATTTAATTCAACATTACAGCTGTTTTTAAAGGACAATCTCACACCCTGTTTTAGCTTGAAAACTTGGTGTTAAGTTGCTCCTTTAGGGTGTATATCTTGTCATTCTTCATGTGTTACTTTGGTTTGTTACAAAACATTACAATATCATTGTCCATAAACCAGGGTGTCAATCTGTATGTGAAAAACCTGGATGATGGCCTAGATGACGAGCGTCTCCGTAAAGAATTCTCTCCATTTGGAACCATAACTAGTGCTAAGGTAAAGACTTATTGATTTGTGATGTCGCAATGTTTTATGCTATTACAGTCTTGAGTTCAGTTGTTTAGATTTCAATGTCATTTTGTGGAGATCAACAAGGCGATAATTTATCAGAACAGACAATAATCCTTTTCTTCTCTCTTAGGTGATGATGGAGGGTGGCCGAAGCAAAGGCTTTGGCTTTGTGTGCTTCTCTTCTCCAGAGGAGGCCACTAAAGCTGTAACAGAGATGAATGGGCGCATTGTTGCTACAAAGCCACTGTATGTGGCCCTGGCCCAGCGCAAAGAGGAGCGCCAGGCCCATCTAACCAACCAGTACATGCAGAGGATGGCCACAGTCCGCGCTGTGCCCAACCCTGTCCTCAACCCATATCAGCCTGCCCCGCCCTCAGGCTACTTCATGGCGGCTATACCTCAGGTGAGTTTCCCACCCCCTCAGCCAATTTGCATAGTATACACGACTTGGCATGTTTGATTATTTTGTTGCTACTTAAATATACAGATTTACTGTGTTTGGAATTAGATTAACTGGTGTAAACCCCTCCTGTTGGTTGGAGGAAAATGCATAATAGGAAAATGTTTTAACACCTTGGCTGTGAGGGGCCATCCACACGGAAACACTTTGGCACATGATTTGCGTCACTTTAGCCAAACGTCCAAACAAATCCTGTAAACGCACAGCCTGAAGACGCACTTTTTTGGAACCTGTTCCCAAGGTCTTTGTTTGGACGGTGAAGCCGCATACTTGTGTATTGATGTCATTGTCACATCCTTTAACCTCTTACCCCGCAACATCTCATAACACCACACAAACAATTCTGGTTTCCTCGCACTCGCCGTTTGTCGTCGTCGTCTTCTTCTTATGTTATGGTTTCTTCTTCTGTCTTCCGTTTTGGTACGTGTGGACGTGGCCTAAGAGAATGTGTAGTAATAAATTTTATCTTTTTCCTCTCAGGCTCAAAACCGTGCTGCATACTACTCAGCCAACCAGCTGGCACAGCTCCGCCCCAGCCCTCGTTGGGCCACTCAAGGAGTGCGTCCTCAACGTAAGTAGAAACATTGTATCATGTGATTCCATGTGAATAGTTTAGTCACTCTGTTCATTGGAGTGCAAATAATGCTGTAAAAATGCTAACTAAATGCTAACAGAAGTCTAACTATTTCAGTGTGGATCACTAATGTTGTTTTCTCTTCATTTAGACTTCCAAAACATGCCCAATGCTATGCGCCCATCAGCTCCCAGGCCCCAGACCTTCAATGCCATCCGTCCCACCACCACCCCCAATGCACAGGTCCCACGCATGATGGCTTCCCAGCGTATGCGTAAGCATTTCAGTTTTCAGACCACAGAATCTGCTATATATTGTTCCTCCGTCCCTGCCTGTTAATCACTTGATGCAGTTGTAATTAAAGTTCCTTGTTCATCTTTCTCCGTTCAGCCACCCAGGCCCTGAACCAACGCCCTGCCGGTGCTTCAGCCACTGCTGCCCCAGTTCGCGCCATGCCCCAGTACAAATATGCTGCTGGTGTGCGCAACCCCCAGCAACACATGGCCTCCCAGCCACAGGTCGCCATGCAGCAGGTAGGCATTCCATTGACTTTCATGGCCCCAATCAGAGTCCAAAATTAACATCCGTCAAATGCCAGTAGAAATCTACTGGCGAAAAAAATAAATGAGGTTGACTGTGGGTTGGTGATATAGGCCTTCTTCACTACAAATTCTCATCACTACAACACGCTAGTTTTGTTTTGTATCAACTCTGCACACTGGTGGCGTCATTCAACATATGGCCAATAATGATGGTATGGCAATGCTTTGATTGGCCTTGCTGTCCACCATCACTACGCTAACTGTATTGGCCGGGTACCACAGAGCTGAATCTCTCTAACTTCAAAGACTGCAAGTATGTGGTGGCAATTGCTGGAGTCGATAACCCTAAAAGAAACAGTGGAAGTATACTTAAAATAAAATGTACTATAAGTGGAGCTTCACAGAAGGGGGGGGGGTGGTTAAGGAGAGATTGGCTTTTTCATGACAGCATTTTCCACAGGTACTAGAGAAATTGGACCTGCTGATATTTATTTTTATCTTATGCAGCTTCATTCATTGACCAAAACGTTAATGACCCCAGTATAAAGCACTGAAAAATATATATTGTTTCATTAATAAACTCTTAAAATTAGTTTAAAAATGTAAAATAGGAATTCATTAAGAAATTTCATTCATGCTGTAGAAAAAGTGATAATTAGTAATAGTTGTGCGGTCAGTAATTTTTACAGATAGCTAGAATCTGCCCCTGGATTAGGGATGTAATGGTATAAAAATTTAACGTTGCGGTTATAGTGACCAAAATTATCAGTTTTTGGTATTATCACAGTATTTTTTTTAAATGGTATTCAATATGTTCAGAAAGTACTGATAGGCCAACACAAGTTGAAATAGTTTCAATAATTGTAACAGCGTTTATTATATTACAAAAATATAGGCAATAGCCTTGTATAAACTAACACTGTCCCGCTGTAGGGTGTCTGGTAAGAACTTGAGCCAGAGATGTCTGACTTCGAGATCCAAGAAGATTTTACAACTCAAAGTTAACTATGTTGTATTTGACGTTACACATCTGACTCTATTGCTCAGTAACACAAACTGAGAATATGCCACATCTATTACAGCACATGTATCCATAACGGAGCATGTTGCTCCACAGGCTAGTCTGTTTACTGGTGATTGCATGTTGTTGCCCTAACACAACCTTAATATCAACACGTGGCTGCACAAGTAATATTAAACAATCTATCAGCTATGCAATAAGAAACACAGCAACAGCAATATTATCAAGGCGATAAGATCTCTCTCCAAATGTCACGTCGTAACACGGGCTAAACTTAATCCACATTGTAGCAGAACACTTATTGAAATATGAACGTAGCTTTGAGGTTTACACAGATAACAGGGCAGTAAAACCCATGACTGTTGGCAAGCTACAGAATAGTTTTAACTTGCATTCTGGGCTACATGTCCAAACAAGTCAACAAGTCCAAAAACGGGAAAGGAATGATAGTCAGTTAACAGCTGCTGCGATATGTCCCCCGGTTTCCACACCGTGGTAATCCACCGTGATGATGATGATATTTTAAATTAAACCGTTAATTCTTCTCGTCAACATTTTAGCGTGTTTTAATGTTACACCGGTAAATCAAATCTTTTTTTATTCCTTAGCCTGCTGTCCATGTCCAAGGACAGGAGCCCCTGACTGCCTCCATGCTGGCTGCTGCCCCTCCTCAGGAACAGAAGCAGATGCTGGGTTAGTACATAATCTGCTCAGATATTGTCCAAGGAACTAACATTACCGTAACTGTTCTGGGAAGCTCGTAGAATTCATCCTGGTCACCAAGCTATTTCACACATTTAAAAGTTGTTGATGACTATTTTTCTTCCTTCAGGTGAGCGTCTGTTCCCATTGATCCAGAACATGCACCCCAGTTTGGCAGGCAAGATCACAGGTATGCTGCTGGAGATCGACAATTCTGAACTTCTTCACATGCTGGAGTCACCCGAGTCGCTGCGCTCAAAGGTCAGTTGATGGACTGAACTGTGAGATCTCAAACTTGTTGCCCATCATTGTTTGTCTTTGTCATTTAAAAAAAGTCTTTGTTCCACTAAATTTACATGAGTAATCATCTCCAGAAAGGACTGGTCATGCTAAAAACTGGCTGTTTGTTGTTCTAGGTGGATGAGGCTGTTGCTGTGCTTCAGGCCCACCAGGCCAAGGAGGCTGCACAGAAGTCTACAACCCCTGCTGGTGTTCCCAGCGTCTAAGGTGTGTGTGTGGGGGCTGATTTTATTTTAATGATACACATTTTGGATGATTTGGGCGAAAGGAAATTATACAGTAGCTGTCATAAGTATATGAACTACATTGTAAGCATTGATATTCTTTCTTTTGTCTTTACAGATTGGGCGTTTTGAAACCTGCTTCACCGATGGAAAAAGAGAAAAAAATATTAAACATTGAAAAACCTAAAACTCTGAAAACATCGCAAAATGATAAATTATGTCTTAAAAAAAGAAGAAAACAATTATCTGCCAGGTCTAGAGGTTTGACTAGACCTTGATAATAAACAAAAATTTGTTGAAAAAAATAGCAAAATAGAGAAAATGGAGATTATAAATTTGAATGCATTCCTCTGTTTTATGTCATTTTACTGTCAGTGCTCAGAATATCAGCCATATTTAGGAAGGTGGTAGCTGAGCATTTTGAAAGGTGATTTGTATGGTAAACTGCTGGCTGTAATAAATTCTCATTCAAAATTCATGCCTCCGATTAATTTCAGTGTTATTGTACACTGCATTTGCATTCCTGTAAACAATAGTTATTACTTAAATATTGACGCCGACAGTCCATCAGGTTTCATTATATTAAGCTATGGTTAGGTGTTCATGTGGTGCTCTGCAGCCTTTTGCACCAGCTGTACGTAAGTTCAAATGTAGACTAGTATTTGGACGTAAATTGTAACATTGGTCAGTTTACACACTACATGGGTTGCACCAACTGAAATAATTTCAACCTAGGCTTAAATATTACACCAAGCACTTAAGATCAGTTGGCATGGCACATCATTTTGAAATGTGGAATAACTTGGGGGGGCCGATGAGGAGTACCGGTAATCGACTGTTTTGAGTCTGCAATGTGGATATATTGATATCCATTCTCGGATAGATTCCACCCTTTGGATGTCTATGATTTTGCTAATACCAACACTTGTTTTTTGAAGAGCGGTGCTACAGAGGATGACTAAGCTGCTGCAGACTTGGGTTAGATAACCTTAATTAACATATACTAACGTTGATCCTAACAGTTTCCCAGTTTAGGCTATCATGTTTGTCATAACATTATGGGCTGCCCCATGTTGTTTCACCACTCCATGTTACTTATTTTTGCACAAATGTTAGCTATAGTCATGAGCCAGCTAATCATACCGCTTTGTCCCAACTCTGAAGTTGGCCTCCAATTTGGCAGTTAAAGGTGCAGTAGGTAACCCTTATAAAACTAACTTTCTGTCATATTTGCTGAAACTGACCCGATATTGAGAAGAACTACATGAAGCAGGTCATTTGCTTCTCAGGCACCACCTATAACCTGTAGTTCGATTTGCAAAAATCCACCGCTCCCTGTTCAGATGCACCAATCAGCTGGGGGTGTCGTCAATAGGCTCATTCGATTCTTTTTTTGTTCATATGTAGGCTAGACCACATTAGACCAGGTCCAGATCCAAAACCACTGTACCCAGACTTGTCAATTCTGGACTAAATTATACAAGAGGCTAAGATTCTTAAAAACATAGTTTCAGATCTGGTCCAAATCTGAAACTGGGTTTAACGAGCATCTGGGATAATTGAGACCAGATTTGACAAGTCTAGGTAGAGTGGTTTTTAATGTGGACCTTGTTCAAAGTCCATGTGAACAGAGATGGAAAGTAACAAAGAACAAATACTTTGTTACTGTACTTTTCTGATATTGTTACTATTTTTTGTGGCGACTTTTTGCTTTTACTCCTTACATTTTAACACAGATGTTTGAGATCATGCATCAAGAATGACTCCTGGCCAATGTGCTGCATAACTCGAAAAGTATGGGGAACTTCTTCATTAATGTCTGTTTAGTAATTCATATTTTATCCTTTATTTTCTTCCCAAACACCATATTTGAGCATGCACATACTGTACATGTAGATTCCTTTAAATGTTAAGGGGAAGATTAAAAAAGAGAACCTGGGTCACAACTGAATTCACATCTTGCTACTGAATCTTATTAACCTGGAGTCCCAGTCTCTGTCACAATAATCATAGATGGGATGTTAAAATCTGCTATTGGTAGATTAAAACATTGCCAGTGGCATATAAAGAGCCTTTTTTCCATGTCCACTAAAGTTTCTCAGCTTGCCCTCTAGTAACGTGTGTGGTCCAGGTAGCTTTTCATAAATAATGGCTGTCATTCACAAGGCTACTTTTACTTTTATACTTTAAGTAAATTTCCAAGCCTGTACTTTGTTACTTTTACTTGAGTAAAGAAGTTAAATCAGTACTTCTACTTTTACCGGAGTATCAGTACTTCTACTTAAGTACGGGAAGTGAGTACTTTCGCCATCTCTTCATGGGAAAACAACCTGTTAAATCTCAAAACAATACAACAACAACAACATTCAGAGTTGGCATAAGACTAACATCTTTGAATGATATGTGTTACTCTAGGTAACACATACACATAACTCTATAATATTTATAATGCCTAAACTAAAAACTAATCAAACAAAGAAATAATGCTCATTATTTTATAAATGTCCCTGTTTTTAGTTGACATGGTTGGATATATTACTTTTATCATGTCTTTTAATATAACAGATTTAAAATAAATTATTGACTATTTTAAATAGGTAAAACAGTCACAATGTATGTTAACATTTATTTTATATATATTTTTTAAAATGTATTCTTGGGGGAAGACCTATTCTCTGCCTTTATTTGACGGCCAAGTGTATTTTTATTAAATCTACGGGATTTATTTGGTTTCTAGTTGGTTTCTTTTTAATGCTAAATTAGGCCTTCCTATGGTATACAGAAGGAATCCACAGCATCATCAAACACAAACCCCAGCTTAAAATAATTTCCATCTGAATGGCACGATTTCCTCTGTTCTTGTGAATTCATGCACTAATATAATGCGATTCACATTTGATGCCATTTTAAACACTATTTTTTTGCACCTGTAACAATGATTTATGAGCTAATTTAGCAGCTTCTTTAGCCTGACAGGGAAGCCCATTCACAAAACGACAGCCCTGGTTATTGCAAGTGACGGGAGAACAGCAGGCTGTGCTGAAGGGGAACCAGGAGAACCAGGACGGGCAGGAGAGACGAGGAGTTATGCTGGACGATGATGATGATGGATCTTCTAGAAGCAGAGAAGAAGAGAACGGGCCCTCAGGAGGACAGGACGTCCACTGGCTCAGAAGTTTTTGACTTCTGAGAGACCAAATCTTTGTGGTAGGATCTTGACGAAGAGCTCAGAAGAGAAAGGTGCATATATATATATATTTTGGCTTATCTATTGTCTACGTATCTAGGTACGACACCTGAGGGAGGAGACTGACTGGAAGACAAACAGTTAAATATGCTTCATACAACATTTATTTTTCAGAATCTTACATACGGGTTACTCCTCCCATGAGATAGACCGGTGATAGATCTCAAGATCTTGAACTGTGACATAGCACTTTTTGGAATTTTGACATGACATATTTTTCTCTTTTATCATCATGTTTTCAATATTATTATATACAGTATATAAATGTGTTTGTGTGTTTTTAATGTTACTCTTATTATCAGTGTAGTGTAGTATGACATTATCAATCCCATATACGGTATAGTAACATGGCCATTGTCTGCTAAATTATCTCATAAATCATTGTTACAAAAATAGTGTTTAAAATGGCATCAAATGTAAATCACAGTGACATCATCATCTTTGCTTTTTTGCTTATGTGATTGAGGTCATAGTATTCTTTCTCTTTTGGAGAAGCAAATATGGATAGTGGCTTTATAAAAAGAGAAACTACATAGAGAAGTGTTTCGGGACTGTATGGAATGCAAATTTAACCAAAATTAATGTCTCTCTGTCAGTCCACTTGACACTTGGTTTGTTGGGCAACACTGGTATTTTGGAAAGTGTTGTCAGCAAAAATCATTTCTAGTGATTATCACGAAAAATAACTGATTTGTCACAATTCAAGTTAAAGTTAATTTACCAGATGAAGTGCCTGTCATGTTGAAGATAACACTGCTTTTCCAAAAAGTAAAATAAATTAAAACAAATGTCTGGTACAACACAGACAAATGTGGATAAACAGTGCACCAATACAAGAATTAGAAGTTTGATAAAAAGTTTTTAGTTGGTTCCTAAAAGGCCCTAATGAATGGAAGATTGTAAATGCCTAAATTAAAACAAATAAATACAAACAGTATATAACATTCATTGGAATATGCATTCATGCATTTACAGTGTCATAAACAAAAAAGACATGTTAGAATAGCAATTGTTTAGCTTTTTGTCTTTCATAACAGAATTATTGCTTTTATTGAATTTTCCATGTCACAATATAATAAAATCACGGCACAGAAAACTAATGCCGTTTTTCCTGCATGGTATCTACTCGACTCGCCTCAACTCAACTCGCCTTTTTTGTTTTTCCATTACGAAAAAAGTCCCTGATACCTGCTAACAGGTACTTTTTGTAGTACTGCCTCAGTCGAGGTTCCAAGAAAGCTGGTTCGAAACCAAAAGGTGACGTGAAAACCTGCAGAATACTGATTGGTTGGAGACGGGGCTAGCAACCGACGGGGGCGGGGGGTGTCCTGAACAAACTTGCCGTGTTTACCGGTAAATAGTTTATCCACAGTGGTTTGTTTTTTTTGCTGCCACCAGGTTCCTTAGAAACTAATTTGCCTTCTGGCTGTGGCAACATGCAGAGACTCAAAAACAACACACCTTTGATGTTCTGTGTGTAGCGTTAGGTCACGGCAGTTTCTTGCTATGACAACCAGCCATAATAATCCATAAATGCCCGAAGACCTTGTTACACCGGTAACACCGACTACCACGGCAAGCCATAGCGCAGAGGTGCTTTTCAGTGTTGTCAGAAGAAAGCATTATAGACAGTCATTTTTTTTCAGTTTCCATTTCACAAATGAAAATGCTCCCTCTGTGCTGCACCTGCTGACCTCTGAGTCTGCTTAACGCTGGCATAAAACTCATTTGGCAAAATTAGTGAACTCTGACCAAACAGGATTCATAAAAACGAGACTAGCAGCCGATAATGTTAGACGCCTTCTCCACATTGTTGATGCGGCAGTAAAACTCCAATGTCACTTCTCTCTCTTGACGCAATGAAAGGATTTGACAGACTTGAGTGATCATTTTTTGGTCAGTCTTAGATGTGATGGGCTTTGGTGGAACTTTCATAGGTATGATTAAAGCTTTGTATTCTAATCCCTCAGCCCGAGTCTTAACTGGACGCACTGCCTCCTCTTTATTTCCAGTTTCTGCACTATTTGTCATTTGCCATTTGTCATGCACCACATGAAAATAATTAGCAGCCCTTTATGCACTTTTTGCCCACTAAAAACTCAAGGTGCATAACTTCACATATTCTGGGAGTGTTCTCCTATTGGCCAGTTCTGGAACAATATTGTATCCAAAATTTCCGCCTTGATTAATGTTACTGTGCCTGTTAGTGTCAATGTTTTGGTTCTGAATGACCTGTCAGCTTTCCAGCTCTCTAAAGCTCAAAAACATGCTGTGTTTGCTGGGCTTACAGCTGCTAAGAGGATGATTGCAAGCCGTTGGAGCCACCTCATGACTTATCTGTTCATACATGGATCCTTTCCTTTTTGGATGTTGTATGAGTCTTTAAAATCAATGCTGTGATTTTGTGTTAGAGTCTTTACTTCTATTTGCTTCTGTTTGCATGTGTGATTGGTCCCCTGTCTAGTGTGTGTCTATGTGTATGTCTGTTTCTGCATGTATTATTTGGACGTCACTTTTTCTGTTGCGTTCTTTTTGTGTGTGTGTCCCCCCCCACCGCTATCTTTCCTCTCTGTATGTTTTGGCCCTGGGACACGTTTTTATGTTCCAGTGTGTTCCTGTGGTTTGTTTGTAGAATAAAAATAAAAAAAAACATTTGGATCACAAAAAAAGATAAAAGTAGTATATTAAAAATAAAAAACAAACAAAGTGAAATTTTATGAATTAATTAGCATTATTTCTTTGTTTGATTAATTTTTAGTTTAGGCATTATAAACATTATATAGTTCTGTGCATGTGTTACCTAGAGTAACATATCATTCAAAGATGTCAACATGAAATTGTCTGAATTTCAAAAGTTTTAAAAGCATAGTGGATGTTGAACCAATATTTCAAGTGTTTTGAAGTAGATTTGCAAATATATAATTCCTAAAAGCAGATAAAACATATGGAATGCAAAGAATGTCAAGCAGCAAATATAGGCCTACCTCATCCATTTAAATATGCTATATATGTACATATTGTACACATATGTGAAATTAGGATGAGTCAGCAGTAGGCTACTGTTCGGCTCTGTTGGTCCATTTCTTTATCTGTCTACGGGTGCAACAGGCTTCAGGTCACAGAGCATGCAAAACAACACTGTTGTCTTCCACCAGGTGTCGCTATCATTCAGTGTTTAGCAGGTCTACATTGATGATACTCAATGTCCTCAGAAAGTAGGACAGCTTTGCATGAATAAGTGATTGAGTGGCAGCAGCTCAGCTGCTTCAGCCTGATTTCTAGTGCCACTTTGACAACAATATAGACTGACTGTGACTATTACTGTCACTTGGATTATATTTACATTGCAAACTGCACCAAATTTCTCACAAGTAATGGATAATTGATTTTTATCTTTTGATACTTTCAAGAATTCCCACCAAAGAATTGGAGAACGGCATTTTACTCCAAACCATGTTGCTTTAGCTACTGTATGTATAATGTCGTGTGGAAGCCTTGCCCAGTCCCCTACTATTAGGAATGCTATAATCTGTTTATGCAACACTCACAGCCTCTACAGTTTCTCCTACTGCTCCAATTCTGTTTACTTTCCTGCACTTAAATGAGTACACTGTCATATGTTAAAGGTCCCATGACATGGTGCTCTTTGGATGTTTTGATTCTGTATCTGAAGTCTCTTTTATATAGGCCTTAGTAGTCCCCTAATACTGTATCTGAAGTCTATTTCCCAAAATTTAGCCTAGTTTAGCTAGTCTCTCTCTAATGGGTGGGCCAAATTCTCTGGGCGAGCAAAGCAGAGAAAGGGGAGGTAACCTTTCCCATTATGACCTCATAAGGAGCAAGATTCCAGATCGGCCTATCTGAGCTTTCATTTTCTCAAAGGCAGAGCAAGATACCCAGGGCTCTGTTTACACCTATTGCCATTTCTAGCCACTGGGGGACCATAGGTAGGCTGGGGTACATGCATAATAATGTTAAAAAAAAACTCATAAAGTGACATTTTCATGCTATGGAATCTTTAACAGTGGTGGTGAAAATGTCATCTCATCACATCTTCCTTCCTTCCAACCAGAACAGAGGGGACCTTGTACAATGTCCTGGAACTGACAAAGCGTGAATGTGTCTAGGATGAGGAAGCAGGCCTTGCAGGAACAATGTAACTGCTGTTACTTGTCATATTTGTGGGCAACCTGACATACTGTCGACCTAATCAGGTGCCTGCCCCTTTTGGATATAGACGATATGTGATGTTTTTAGGTGACATTTTATGAAAAGTTGATACTAGAACTCATGCACTATCTTGTCTTGTAACCTGGGAATACTAAAGTAAATGTGAATTAATCTTCTTGTGCTTTTATTACACCTTCCACGCTTACTTTACCGACTTCACTGAAATATTGGACCAGCAATGCATTTAATAAATTACCACAGTGTCCAACTTTATAGGGGCTGTAGCAATTCCAATGCTTTTCCAATGTCTCCCTTGACACTACAGCACAAACACACCCAGGCGCCCATCAGTCCTTGTAAAAGCTGTACCAAACTGTGAACATATTTCAAAACCTGATACAATACATGGCTGACCCAAAACAACTTTCCACAGGGATTTCATAGGATTATCCATCTTTGACCCTCATAGTGTTTAGGGTTTATATGGGGATGGTTCACAAAGGGAGGATTTTGAATAAATATCTTTCATCTCCACAGTTCATATAAAACACCATTAGTGCATCTGTTTTCAAAGAAGTCTCTTTCATTTTAAGGTATAATGCTTGTCTGGATAGAGCTTTTGTGTAGCCTGATTGTAAGGTCCTGTGTAGGATTTGGAGGTGTGTACATATACACACTTTGCCAAATACAGGATGCATGTGTTTGTATGTTGTGTGTACAAACTGACCTGCATCTATTTGAGAAAGAATCCTCAGCTTATCCTAGATTCCTGCCATCACATGATTTCCACAGTCGGGTTGAGGCTGTTAGTTGTTTTGGTCGGCTCTCCTCCCTAGTTAGGCTGTAAGGAATCCTTTCTACAAGTAGTCAAAGTGTTTTTGACAAGTCTTTGAATATGTAAGGTCTTAGAGCTGTAGAAATCCACCATTTTATCTGTCACTTCCTTTTGTGACCCTTTACATAATTATTAACACAGAGCTATTTTGTAATCCTCTGTAATTTGGATTAGATTTGTCTGTCTGGAGCTACCCTGTTTGCCAGTCAATCAACAAAATCTGCATATAAATGTCTGCCCATGTATGTTCAAACCAAATTGAAAATAAAAACAGGTTTTGTATATAGGCTAGGATGTAAGGGACATTTGTGAGATATCAGGGAGCTTAGTGATTGACTTGACTAATGTGTATATTATTATATTTTATGTATACCCAACAGAAAAATAACTATAGCAAAGATGTACAGCTGTTCTGTGTAAATGTAAATATTAATGGGAATAGTAGAAAAAGATCTTACGTTTTGGTGGTTAAATTTTATAATAATAATAATAATAATAATAATAATAATAATAATAATAACCTAATAATTAATATGTTTTACAGATTACATATCAGGTGTTTTGTAAAAATGTTACAGAAGCCAAAATGTTAGGTAGAGACATTAGGACAAAGTTTTTTATTTTTTTTTCTTAGGCTAAATATGATCTATCTATCTAATCAGTTACTGATTAGGCCTGTGGTTGTGTTAAGAGAACAGGCCTTTAAAACTTTAGTCAAAATCTCGCGATGCGATTTGAATTTCTGAGCTAGAACGAGAACAGTGAACAACAGAGAGCGCTCTGTAAGGAGCTGTTCTCGTTCGAAACAGAACGGATAGGTGGGACCGAAGACAGAGGAAAATAAGTGATAGAAGCAGTGGGGAAGTAGCTAATTCACGGCACTGCACCGGGACCACTGAAAAATTAACTTGAAATCGTTTTGGAAAGGCAGAACGTTTCCTTTCGGCGTTGTTACTGTCTGCGGAACAATTGTCACTAGCAACAGACGGTATGTTCTCATCGTTTCTAGCTAACCTTGCTAGCCAGCTGCTAACGCTCGCTGTTATTGGTATTTAGCTGGCTGGTTTTCTGGTTATCGTCAGTAAGGCAAGCTGAGACCTATGGAATATTTCTAGTGGCTCACAGCTATATTTCCCTAACGTCATATGCCCTATTTTCTATCTGGATACGTAAATCAAATGGTGATACTTTCTGAGGTGACGTAAATTGACATTAGTCACAATGAACTATCGCGCTAACCTAGCTATCAATCTAACGTAATTGAAAAGTCGGAGACGAGGAACGGTACAAAACGCAACGCCAACTGTTGGCATTGTCAACATAAAAAATAAATAAATCAATAAATCAACGGTTGCTTACCATTATATGATTGCTAGAGTTGTAGTCAATTTAAGACATTTTAATTGTTTTTACCCAACGCCAAGTACTGCAGCAGTGTTCAGCTTGGTCAGCAGGGCTGATTTGCTAATGACTACCATGATAAGATAAAAAAACTGAAAGCAGCCAGAGAAAAAGTTGTTTGTATGAGGGTTTTTTAACGTTGTGTCTGTCACACAGTAAACTAAAATGTGAAACAGGGATCTGTGTTAGTGGTAGAATTGAGAATTGTCTCTGGTGGTAACACTAGCTAGGTGCTTGATGCTTCTCCTTTTGTTGTGTGAAAAATAGAGAAATTGGTAAGAGTCTGTTTTACAATTATTCTATATTGTAGGGTTTGTTAGGTGACATGTTTATTGTAAGACCTGCCAATAAGATAAAGATGGAGACCAAGACATAGTTTAGATAAAAACACAACATGCAAAAATGGATTAGCAGCTTTGAAGACTAGACATGCTACATGCAATAAATACAAGCAATAGTAACTGGTAAAAGTAGAGCTTAAGCAAGAGAAAACTACCATGCACACCTGATCAGCATCATGTTATATCTTATAAATAGGATGTCTTGGATATTTGTATGCTTGGGTTTTGCAGGGTATGCTGGGGATCTGTGTCAATATGTATACACACTGTACAGCAGAGTGGAACTTTTGTCTTACTTTCCAGCTGTCACCCAGTGTAGTTGTTCTCTTGCCTTATCATCCTTGGTTTAAGAAAGACTAAATACATAGTCATATGTTTTGGCACCCTGTGTTTGCCCTGTCATTGTCATTTGCTGCTGGCGGTGAAAAAGTATTGTGAGAATTTTGCAGCTACAAGCTCTCATCCTCTGGGTTATCTCTATTGTGGGAACCACAGCTCAGTCAAGACACTGCTGAGCTATGTGGATACCTGAGCCTGAATAACACCAAAGACCGTCATGCAGCATTTCCCTCACAGTCCTTTAGTCAAGGATGTAAAGTTGAGCTATTTTTGGGATCTGAGGTCTTTTCAATACACTTGTGTCTTTACATTTTTAGTGTGGGCATAGCTAACAATGTTATGACAATGATATTTCCATTTTTAAAAATAATGCGAACAATTCATTAAAACTGTAGTAACAAGTATTTTTAGTAAAGAGCAGTTATTGGCTTTCTATAATAGTTTGCTTTAACTAGGGCTGGGGAAGCAAATTTAATACTTTTTAAGCACCGACCAGATTTCCTCTGCACGATATTGGGGAAAAAAACTGACACTGCGATATTTTTTCCCCTGCGATATGAAAAAAAAAGTCATTTTTAAAAGATGACATAAATAGCTCTGTTTGGAAATAATAAATCATTCTCGACTACTGCAGGGATTTATCTTCATTTACATAAAAATGAAAAAGGATCTTTTCTAATGTGAACCATTCTTTGTTGAACTTTAATGCTTTACAAACACCAAAGCAAGTAAGCTGTGACTGCTCTTCTGAAGTGATTTTGGAGAGGGGAAGTTAGGTAGAAATACGCTGGTTGACGGACATGACACCATTGTATTCATACAATACTATTAATACAAGATAAAGTGTATAACAATGACTGCATGTTGCTTCCTCTAAATTTCAGGTTGTGGTCAACTGGCGTGGCCATATTGTTTGATAAATTGATCAGACCTGCATGTCACGCACACTAGCAACAATCTCTGTGTATCCAAGAACAATTTAATTAGTGTAAATTACGTTAGGTCAGACACAGACTTCTGTAGTAGATTAGTGTTACGTGCTCTGAACCGTAACGTTAGTTGGGACAGATGGACCCCTTGTTTCTTTAGGCTAACTAAATTAGCTTTAGCCTGGCTGGTAGTTGCCGGAAGACGTTGTGATTATGTTGCATTAATCAGGTGATTTTGTGTGTATTTACAGTGAACATAAACAGTGACTACTGTAGCTTCACTGACTACCCATCTAAAACTGTGTGTCACTGTCAGCGGCAGCTGCTGCCTGCAGTACTTATCTCATAGACAGTTAAAGAAGTGGACCAACAGATCCTATTGTTCTGGACAGGGATCAGTGAAAGAAAATAGAAGCACTTTTCTGGTGATGGCTAGGCGTTACTGTGCAGCCTCCAACTGAGCTTGTCGATGTAGTTGTGACGTGGGCAACGTGTCTGAAAGTTGTAAGTCTTCTGGTAGCTGTGCCAAGAGAAATCTCAATCATTCATCAGAGACAGAGCGTAGGTATATGTTAGATAACATAGACACAGGCTAATTACTGCTAACTAACATGCTAGTTAACGTTAGTAATTAAACCTAAACAGCTGATGTAAGTTAAAACTGTCTGCGAGCTTCTCCTGACAATACGGTGATTTGTCGACTATGCGACACAATCTTTAGCCTATTTTTACAAAAACGTCTGTTACGGAGCCATACAGTGAGGTACAAGATATTGGAGCCTTTTATACATTGTTGTTTCTTTAGAAATAAACAATGCACAAATAGTCTTGAAACACTTTGGATGTAAAGTTATTTGCTGTCAAAGTGGCCCCAAAATGAATGGCAGTCAATGGAATGCTAACCTCAGGTGATGGCTTCGTAGCATTAAACTAGCACCATAGGGAGTTTCGCTTAGAGAGGAGAGGCTTACCCCCTTGACTTTTCTACACACTGAGAGACTCACTTCCCATAACAAACCGCGTCGGACTAACGTCAGATACACACGTTACCCACATGGCTACCCGTCTTAAAGGGGAAGGGTCAGCCGGTAATAATCATGTAAAAGGAGATCGGTGAAAGTTTACTTTTCTATCAAGCAGCTAAAAAGTTTTAGCGTCAACATTGCAACGTCCTGCAATGTCCTGCAATGTGACTATTGCGCACATTGCGATGTCGATGCTAAAACAATATTGTTAAGCCCTACTCTAAAGTATTTGAGTATCAAAAATGCCTTGTCATTCATTACCCAATTTCAATACCTAAAGAAGTAAATCTCATCAGTGTCGGTGAGCCAATAAGCATGCAGCAGATGAGTAGCAGCTGGAAAATAAATAAAAAGATTTGTGCCATGTTATAATTTCTTTCTGTTTTTTTAGGAACCGGATCAAAGTCATGTTATTGGTATTGAACATTTTGAAATGATACCCAGCCCTAGCTATAATGTAAATTGTTGACTGTGAAACATGCTCTATTTTGAGTTTATTGGCCAGACGTATTGTATTCGGCTGGACCGCAGCAATGCGAGGTGTGTGTTCACACCTGTCTGTAGAATGTGTCTCCAAATGCGTCCTCACTGACCGCAATCTCACCTCCCCACTCTATATGTAAATATACATGTAGTACATCATTTCTGTTTGCATATAGGCTGTGTGTGTGGACTCAGGACACCTACCTAGCAACATCAGTGCGTATTGGTGTCATTTATTTTCACACTGCATTATCTGCTCTTTCCTCTGTGTCGGGGCTGAGCTCCTCCAACTATGCTCGCTGCAGTAAGTGCAATAAAAACCTGAGTCAAAAGCCAATACTGTACCAATACACCTGTTCAACAAGCATGAACGTAAACAAATATACTGCAATATATACAGTTACCATCTGTGCTTCAAATTATACTGTGATATACATTTTACTGCAGCCCAATGGTTGAGGTTAGGCACTGTCCTTGAATGGTTAGCATTGGGTTACCATCTAGACCAGCTGTCTGTACTACATAAAGACAGCTTTTGTTTAAGGGTTACTGTTTAGTGTAGTTTGCCGCATATCTTAAAATTTGGCAAATTCTTTTAAACTTGTATACCTTTCCCACTGGCCAAGACATCCACATAAACCCACTAAAATCTGGATTTTGTCTGCAGTGGGAAAGATAACTATCGCTATTCACTACAGGGACAAATGACTTGGACGCTCATTTCCTGAGGCTGTGATGTGCTTTGGCTTCGTCGGTAACTTCTGTCCTCTCGTCCACAAATTCCGTCTCCACCCAAGTAGCGCTGTTCCACCAACACTGGCGGTGAGCACCGGGGGGTTGTGCCACTGCTACCAGGTCTGGAGCTCCGATCAGGTCGGGCCGAGGTCAGCAGCAAAGCTTTCTAACAATGTTTCCACGCTGGCCGAGCCCCACTGATGGCGGTTCGCCTGCGGCTGCAGGACCTGGAGCTCACCGCCAGTGTTTCAGTTTGACTGTTTAAAAGTATTTAGATAATTAAAAGATATTTAGAAGTGGGCTGGCTGCTAGTTGTCTGTCTATGACATGACAATGGTGTAATGATTCAGATGGACTCCCAAGACAAGACAGTGCTCACCCAACAGGCCAGTAGGAACGTGGCCCCGCCCATGACACTATTTTCACATCGAGAGAAAAATCCTGAGACGAGAGCAGACTTAGGTTTGAGAGAAACACTTTTTTTTTTTGAGAGAGAGAGAGAATTTGTTTTCACACTGATAGCAAAAAATATATATTTGAGAGTTTAAAAAAAGTATTTTGAGATTGTTTTTGCAATTGTTATGAAAACGTTTTCTCTCAAATATTTTTTTTTCTCATAAAAGGCTTTTTTGCTATCGGTGTGATACATTTTTTTCCTCTTAGATCATTTATCTTCTCGCATGTAATAAAGAAACCAATCTAGCTCTAAACTATGCCACTTTCTACTGTTTACTAACCCTAGAGCGATGGGTTTGAGCGTTTAAGTTTGTTAGCGAAGATATCAAGTGACCGTACAGCAGAGATTACAATTTAGTGCACTGTATGGGAAAGCTGTAGCAGGAAAAGTTAACAGCTGTTTTCTGGCACTTTTCACCAGTGGGGGGGAAAAAAGTAGGCAGGCATACTCATCTACTAGCAATAGGAAAAGAGTCCTGCATATGACTTTTGGTGGAAAAGGGTATTGGCTGCAAAAACCTCTCTCTACCAGCTGTACCTGCAGGCATTGTGAAACACATCTGCAGAGGGAGTAGGACAGAGGACAGGATGATGTTCACAATGTAGCATTTTCGAGGAAAAAAGGGTGCATCTTCCGGATGTGTCAATAGTGAGTTTACTGCGTCCTTTATACATTTTTCTAGAAGGCTGAAAAATCTGTGTGCTGTCACAACCGTCCACCACGTTTTCATTGACACAAAACAAACATTGTATGCTGCGCCTGTGTCTGGGAGACTGTTTCCACCATTGCTTGATGCTGGAAAGTACTGTAATGAGGATATACCTCTGGGTTTTAAAAATGGCAACGGTATCAGTTTCAATACCCTCATTAAAAAAATGCAATGCATTTATATAGGAGACAAATATTAAATATTAAATATAATTTATTTAATAGAGAGAGAGAGACTAAAAAATAAATGTAATCATTCAATAAAAAAATTATCAATTGACAATTAGAATTTTGTCATTATATTATGTTGGTCTGTTCTGAAGACCTGACAGCTGTTGCATGTCTGTCTGTCCAGGGAGAGGGATCTTACACTTTTTCCTCGCACTGTGACTTGTTTTTCCTTATCTGAATTCTTTAGTTTTTGTGATTTTATGTACATCAAATTGACTTCTCAGCACTAAAGATTAGTAATTTCTTTTCACTATGAGATGATTCTGTCGAGAGCCCATTTATTGTGTTTTATGAGTGATAGAGGCAGCCCTTCAGAGACATCAGTGTTTGTGTTTCAGTGGCCTCTGTGGGTTTTGCAGCATGTAGTCCAAACCTGTGTTCTTCCAACGAAATGTCATTCCCTCAGCATGAGGACCTGGCCTGCATTCTCTGTGTTTGTCCGTACACGGGTCACCCCCCTCTCTTGCTCAATGATAAACACAGCTGCAAGGCTAGGTGGTGAGCCACATCAGGGTGCTATCAATAAATTATGCGCACCGCCACCTTTGCGTCTTGGATTATCAGGCATTTCTCATTGTGCTTTATTTATTTTATTTTACTATATTAATCCCACAAGGGGAAATTACACTTTACACTCTGTTGATATTACACACAGGCCTGAATTACACACACATGCTCAGGTCCTACACATGCACTAATGGAGAGATGTCAGAGTGGAAAGGCTCCCCTAGCAGTTGGTGCCTTGCTCAAGGAGGTGAACTGGCACTTCTCCAGCTACCAGTCCACCACCATCCCTACGGGGATTTGAACCAGCGACCCTCCGGTTCCCAGCCCAACTCCCTATGGACTGAAGTTTAAAATTCCAACACAAAGATGGGGGAAGGTAACCGACATCCGTCTGGAAAGAGTTAAATTAGGTGGAATTTCCATCGGCAACGGAGCAATCCAAGAAGTGGGAGGTGGTGAACTTGTTCCATAATAACCTTTCAATGTTTAGTCAAAATAGATGGTCAAATTTGATATTGTAGTTGGCCGCCAAAAATAAATCAATGAATGGGAAATACTGTAGTGGAACTCTGTTGGCAACTCGGGTGCCGCTTGCTGTCTCTCAGCTAGCTCTCCCCTCCTCTCCAGTTAGCTATGTTGGTAGCTTAGCTAATCGTGGCCTCGTTTCCTGTCTTGCTTGTTCCTGGTGTAACTGACAAGCACATATTCACTAACAAACAGTGAGCAACATACAAGCGTCATAAAAGCAAAAGCTTTTGCTTTTATGACGTAGACTCCACTTAATTGGAAGCAAGGCATCTTGAGGCTGGTGTATGGTTGGAACTCGCCTCTACACAGAGCCTATGCCGTTGTGAGGATTTATACTAGTGCTAGTGTGTCTGCGTCGTTCTAACATATCTCTTTAACCCTTGTGTTATCCACTTTTTTCAACATGTTGGCGCTTTATTTTTGTACTTTTTGTATTTGACTATTCCCACGATCCCCAAAGACAACAGGGGGGGTTGAGAGAATAGCAGAGCTGCTGTTTGTATGCGTGGGGAGTGTGTGGTAGAGCTAGTAAGAAAGTGAAGATTAGTTTCGCAGCAAGTACCGACTCCGGCGGCTGGGGCGGTGAAAACAAAGTGTCTTCCCTCTGCTTTCTGACCACTGCTTTTTGGTTTTCCATTATGAATAAAAAGTACCTGGTACCTGCCAGCAGGTACTTTATTAAGTATCCCCTCCGTCGAGGTTCCAAGTGAGCTACGGCGATACCAAAAGGTAGCGTGAAAACCTGCAGGTTGGAGAGAATTGTCACTAATCACTGCGTCATCACTGCTAGTGACAAACTGGGTGTCCTGAACAAACCCGCCCTTTTTTAAATAGTTTAGCATGCAGTGTTTTTCTTGCTACCTACAGCTTCTTTTGAAACTAAATTTGTCTTCTGGCACCAGCCACATGTTGACGATCAAAAACAACACACCTTTCTGTGTGTGTGTCGCGTTAGGTCACGCCAGATACCTGTGGCGTCGCTATGACGACCAGCCACCCTACTCACGCATGGCGGTACTAATTCTGCAATGGAAAAAAAGAGGACGGTGCACCGGGGGCAAGTCGAGCAGGTACCAAGCAAGCAATTGGCCCGTTCGGAACGGGCGCTGCACTAGTGCATAAATAAAGTACTAGCTTGCACAAGGAACATATCTTAATATAACGATACCATTGTCATCTGCTGTATTGCACATATGATATTTGAGTATATTGAATATTTTCGGCACATTGCCCACATGTTTACAGCCTTGCTCTTTGATGCTGCTTTGGTGACAGATGCTTGAGCATAGGATGGCAAGCTAAGCAATGGCATTTCCCCTGTACTGTTTATCTACAAAGGTTTTTCTTTACCTGTCTCTGGCTCAGATGTTTCTCTGATGTCTACACCGTCTTCCTCTCTGAAGTGTGAGCAAGTAAGAGGTTTTGAATTTTACGGATCCTTAATGACTGGTCCTTCTTTCCCTATCCTGTTGAAAACTTTGAAACGGTTATCAAGCTCAATCGCTTGCTGAATCTTGTTGACTCTCATGGCCTCAAATGTTTTCAGTGTGTGTATCTGGCAATCAGTGTACATGTTAACTTTCAGGCTGAGTAAAAGATAGTCTTTAAAAAATAAGTGAGGATACACAATGCATAGTTACTACTAACATAACCAGAGATATCGTGGGGATTGTTCTGCCAGTATTAATGGTATGGCAAAATCTCTACCAGGTGACAAATCTATATCAGCTAGGCTTGCTGAGTTTCTAGCTCTCTTAGCTGAGCTAAAATGCCAGGATGCTTACCTCATTTCCTCCCCCCTTGAGTGAAGTGTGGGAGGAAAGAGGGGAAGTCTGGAAAGAGGGGGGCAACTGGAGACTGTACTGGCTTTGTTGAGGTTGGAAACTTTTCCTGTTCTTCTCCCTGCCGGCCTGCCTCGCCTCTCTTTTGTACGTTCAACAATGCCTCCCCTGTTCACGCTGCTGTTGTGGTTGCTGTTTGCATCGTTTTTAATCCTTTGTATCTTGTAGGGTCAGATTCAAAACACAATGCAAGACCAATGCTATACTGTGTGCAATCTTTACTCCCTGCAACAGGGAGATATGTTTTCAATGTCTTCTCCAAACACCAGTACAAGGTTAAAGCTGGCATTTAAATACAGCCACTGACCACACCCCTAGTTTTTTTTTTAGCTTGCTCCCCACTTTGGTGAAATGGGAGGGATACTGTTTGACTTTCATCCCACATCAGTCAATAGCTGCTCAGCTTGCCTGCCAAGAGGTTGCTCTGTGTTTGTTCATGATGCAGTGGAAGGCTCACTAATACATTGACTGTCCCCAGCCCCCTAGAAGCCCAGGAATGTGCATAGAGGCAGCATTACAAAGCAGACAGACAGACAGGCCAGGAATGCAGTTGGAGTGATACTGACTGGCCGAATACACTGGCTCAGCTGCTCCATGTTTCAATGTTCACAATTGTCTGCATGCCTGTTTCATTCCTAGCCTCTTATTACTGTTGTCTCGCTGTCTCTCTATCTACATACCAGTCTGTCTTTAAAGCTATTGTGTCCCTGATTGTCCCTAGGTATAGCTCTCCTCTCCTGTTAGCCTTTGCCCCACTCAACCAACCACGCATGCTGCTTACCACATATAGAAACTCCGCTCACTAGGGAGTCTCTACTGGCTAAGTTTAGACTTGTGCCGCATTTCTACTGCATGGTATGGCTTGACTCGCTTGGTACCATTATTTTTTTTTTGGTCTATCATTGGCAAAAGTTGTGCAAAGCACCTGGTACTTTTTTTGGTATTGCCTGGAATTGTTCCTTCCACACTTGACATCCTGCATAAACACGCCATTTAAAAAAAAAAAAAATAGCCTCAGCTAATCAAGACAGATTTTTTTTTTTTTTTTCTTCACTCTACCCAGATTTTTAAAAATGGCAGCTCTCAAAACCATGCTGTGGCCAATTGAAGAAGTACTGACGTTCCTCTGTATGGTTGCAGATGAAAGGATCCAGCGATAAAACAGACTGTTGTATGTATGCGTCACGTTAGAAGGTCTAATTATTAACAGAGTGGAATGACAGGCATTCTTTTGCACTGCTGAGTCACCTAGGCTAGTTTTCTCCTTGCTGTAAAGCCTACCAAAAGGTGCTGATTTACCTTCCTTGGCCTAGGAAAAGACCACACTTGTACAAGGAGAGGTTTGCTCTATTTTATTATTTCCCTTTAGTTTATAGGTGGCCAGTGTTTAACCAGGGTGTCAATGTGTTTGGAAAATAACTCAGTCGGAGCTTTAAAAGGTCCTCTAACTTATTTTTTCTTTAGTTCATGTGTGTGTGTGTGTGTGTGTGTGTGTGTGAGATGATCTTTTATGTTGCTGTGTTTAACACAAAGTTTTTTCCAAGTGTTTTTATTAAATGCTACACACATCTTGTCAGATGACTTCCAGGGCTACCTCTGAAAAAAGTATATAACGGAAACACTGCGTCAAAGTTAGAAGCCCAAGATTACTGAGAACCTTTTATCTAATGAACCTTTGTGGTCATTGCAGTAGTCCCTTCTGCAAGCAGTATGCAGTATGTCACTTCTGCAAGCTTGGATGCTATAAAATGTAATCCTGAGCAATTTAAAATGTTTGCTTTTGCATACTTGTGGCTTCTTCTCTGTAGTTGACATATTTTTCAAAAATAATTTATACCTAATAATACAGGTTACATTTACAGTGGTTTTTTTCTTCAAAGAAAGACAATGAACAAAGGGCTTTTTACAGGGTGATTGTGATCTTACCTAATGAGATCAATAATTTGACTGTTGTTTTCACAACACAAATGTTTTGTTCCATAAAACCTCATGTGATTTTTAATCGGATTTGGACAGTTGTTTGCAACAGCCAAGAACAACTTGTCAAATGTGGGTAGTTTGCCTTGCATTGATTGTAAACCAACTCAGTCAATAAGAGAAGTAGTGTGTTACACACTTCAGATAGTGTGTGTAGAGCTGTCACAATCATGAAACTTTAGTTAGTTGCGATTGATTTAATGACATCCCAAGTTGTACTTAAATCTCATTGAAAAGCCCTACTGCTGACTACAGCCCATAGCAGGTGAGCTGACATAGGTATTTCGTTTTGTGAGTGGGACCTAGCCAGGGCCTTCAAATCAGACAGCTGGGCTGGTCTACCTGTATCATGGGTCCTCTCCTCACACACGCACACAATCGCACGCACACAGCGCTATCTGCTCTGCAGCGATGAGCCTGGACCATCACTCCTCGGCTGTTGAGACACGTTGGTAGCTTTGTGACGTATTATTAGACTGCAGCTTTGTTTGTGGAAAAATGCACAACATCCTAAACAAAAAAGCTAAAAGGGGTTTCCACTAGATTTCTATTATGTTCTTTTGTTGCTTAATTTTTCTTTTTTTTTTCTGTTTAATAGTTTGTTCGTTAAAGCACACTACATATGTTACTTTGTGCAGACTACTAAAGAACATGGGAGAATAAATGTATGTTAAAACATAACGAGAGGGGAAAAACATTCCTGTTTGTGGGAGAGGTTATTTGTGATTTCCATGCCATATCTATGTGCAGGAAAAAAGGCCAGCTCTGCCCACCTAATCAGAGTTTAGTGATTTCAGACCTAGCTCAAAACAAGGGGGGGGGGGAGCAGCATGTCTTTCAGAAAAGCAGAGAAGTCAGTGGTTTGGTTGCAGCTGGAAGCGCTGTTCACAGTGCTGTTTTTGATCTTTTGGTATAGTGGTGCAGATTATATGCACATGTGCAGTATGTGTGAGAGCATGTTCTTCCGGCCGTGTGTGTGCGCCCGCCAGCCCGGCCCCTGGCACTACTCTGTATGGTTTTATTGCCAAGGTGTAACCAAAGACACCAATAAACACATAAACACACACACATACATATTCAGGGGTGGACACCCAGTGAGCAAGATGGATATCAGTAGCAATAATCCTAAAATAACAGATATTCTTTCTTCAGCTCTCTCATCACCTCACCCACAAATACAAAGCACAACACAGATGTAGAATAACAGAGAGTACAGTTAGGGGTGAAGCAAACTGTTGTACAAACCTACGGTTTAAACCACCCCATAGAACAATGCGCCTATCAAGTTGATACTTGTTTTCAGTCGTGTTCTCTTTCCTGCATGTAGATGATTTCTGCGGTTTTACATGGCTTTGTTTGTTAAGGTTGTGGCCTCTGATGGCAATCCATACTTAATAGCTCACATGGATTTCCTCAGAAACTGTACACATCACCTTTCTTCCTTCCAGACAAATTTCACTCAGCAAACTTAAGATGTGAGCTGTCTAGTAGGCCGAATTACTTGCTTCGCTTGAAAACTTGTTTTGCCTTTTTTGATATGTCTAATTATCTTTGGCTATTTGTTTCTCTCATCCTCTTAAATGTGTGACATTCTCAAGTGGATAGAACACTCAGCTTGGCCCAGAAGCCATCTGTCCTGATATTATCATTTAGTGGAGTGACTAGTCACACGAACACGCTCAGGCGTGGAGATTTCAGAGAAGTAATTATGTTTTGTCATTCAGGAAATTGTGAAATTACCAGATCTAACCAGCAAAGGTCTGTCGAAATTCTGATGCAAGATCCTGCCTTGGTAAAAGATCTTGAAGGAATACAACATGGTTATCTAGGGCTCTGTAACTGTAAATTGTTACTTAAATCTTCTGCTGTTTGACCCGGTTTTATTTAGCTTCACAACAATGCTTTGGCCTTGTAGGGCTAGAGATTGTGATATTAAGATATTGCTTTATATTATCTTCATACTACCTTTTATTTTTGCTGTATTTACAATGCTTGTAGTTTTTTAGACCCTTCTTCTTGACCTAATTTTGCTGTTTTCAGTAGTGGTCCACCAATATGAGTTTTTCAATGGCCGATGCCTTTATTTAGAGAGCAAGGGGCCGAGGGCTGATATGTAATGCCGATATAATACTGTTCTTTAAAAAAATCTAATGCATTTTAATAATAAAAAATGACTCAATTGCTAAACTTAAAGTAACATTATTTAACCTTGTTATTGACTCTGTTTGTTTAATTGTAGGCTATAACTCGCAGCAAAGTTTTGAAAATGGGCTGATAATCTGATAATCTCAAAATGGCATTAATCGCATTAATAGGTCCATCACTAGTTTTTAGCTGGTTCATTTCAGGCTGTGACTATTCAGTAGTGGTGTAACAGACCATAGTTAATACGTGGTCCGGACATATCAACACTCACGATTTGGAATGCTTGTGAACCGCAAATTGTTTAACCATAATAATAGTGTGAAATACTTTTTTTTTTTTTTTTTGTTACTTAAAGTAGGCTGACAAATTTCTATGCAGGGTTGCCAACGGAATTTTCTCTTCACGTCAATGGGGCATGTTTAAATCTGTTGATAGAGACGGTCATGGCTACTGGAGTAGCGGAAGAACTCGAAAAAGCTGTGACACCCGCTACAGAGCTCTGTCGCATCAGTGGCAGATGGTAGTTGAGACCGCTGAGAAAAGGGGGCTTTGAGCCAGGTAAAAGCTGCCAGTTGTTTTGACGGACCTTATGGTTAGGTTTAGGCAAGAAAAAATGAGTTATGCGGTGACAACAGTTATCTAGCTTTATGTCCCTTAAATGTCCTTATGTCAACTGGAAAATTTGCGTAAGAAAATAGTTTGTTTTCAGATTGTTGTTGCTGTTCATCTTCAAGGTCACATATTAATTGATTGATTTTATTTGACCACTTAAATATAAAATAAGAAACACTTCTCTAGGTCATACATACATAACGCTTATTTCCATTGCGGTCCCTGCTTTTCTGTATTTTATGTCACATCTACAATGTTATAGTGTTGTTGTTAAACGTGGCCAGAACTTCAAATAATGAGGTAAATGTATTTTAGACAAATGCCTGTGAGCTAAAACTTTCAGATTTCCAACTTTTCTGAACACTCCACTCTTGGCTAAGTCTTAGCAGTAAACAGTGTCACCTTTGCAGTAAGTGTTGTTAAATTTTCCCCAATTCTGGGTCACATTACTTCTGAAACAACTTCTGTTGGTAGTATTTGGTTTAAAAGCCTTTTTATTTGCAATTTTTGACTGTAGAGATTGCCACTACATTCTATTAGTGTCACCTGCTAACTAAAGTAGCTACATGGCTAACGGTAGTAAACACTGTCATCTTGGCTGCCAGTGTTGTTAAATTTTCCCCAATTCTGGGTTGCATTCCTGCTGAATCATGTCCAATTGGGTAGTGTTTGGTTCAGAAGCCTTTTATCCGCGATTTTTGATGGTAGAAACGTCAGCATGCTGCTAACTATTAACTATTCCTAATAACATGAGAATCACTATTTGTTTTTGTGAGAACTGAGATCACAGTTCTCACATACTTCTCAGAGAAAGTGTTTATTTTCTTCTGTAACCAAAACAAATGATGGCTATTTGCACTTTTGGCTGTAAAATTGTCCTACAAAGAAACAAAGCAAACATAAGGACTTTTATTAAACAGCATTTATTAAAATACCAACATGGTCAACAACATTCCTCCACGTAAAAAAACAAACAATTGCCCACCCACCTATGATCCTTTTAATGATTAGTTGTGCAGCCCTAGATAACAGTCTAGACTTGCAGTTTAATCAATTGAATCAATCGAAATTGAAACCCAACTTATTTTTACATAATACATAGCAAGAGGTTCTGTGTGTTTGATTTTCTGAAAGGTTTGGTGGACCTTTTTGTCAATTACACAGTCCTCCAGCATGGAAATGATATATTAAAGGGACACACCTAGTACTGCTATAGAGCAAAGTTTCTACGAATGAATCCCTGTTTTGTTTGTACTTTGTGCACATGGATGTGCGATCCACAATGCAATCCTGCCAGAGGTTCAGATTAGTTTAACATTCAGCATGTTAAGACATGTTACCCAATTATCATTTGATTTTGCTGTTTTACAGTTTGTAGCAGTGACTTCAATAGAAAGAAAGCCATACATGCAGCGGGACTGCAATCTAGAAAACATAAATATAAACTATGTAATCCTAATCAAATCCTGCAGAATGTGATTTGATTTATGACTGATGAAAAAAACAAAACAAAGCGAGGAATAACTTGTAAGAATGTTTCTGAATGGAACAATTATGCATTTCTGTTTCATTGCATTCACACTCTGAGTGGTTATTAAAATTGAATGTCAACATATATTAAAATCTTTTTCTCTCTCTCCCCTCCTTTTTTTTTTTCTCTTATCCCTTTTCCCGTAATTTTCTTTTATCCTCCCCAGGTTCTGTTGCATCTGTTTTGCTGCAGGTGACCCCCACCCCTTCGCCAAAATCCGGCTATTAGATGTGACCACGAGGTTGATCAGGAGAAGCCACCATGTCTTAAACGCAGACGGGCCCGCTGGAGCCCTGTCCCCCCACCCTGGACCCCCCTCCCCCATCCACCACCTTACCCCTTATCCCAGCCCCATCCCACTCCCAGACCTCCCTGCACATGTGAGGGACAGGCTACCCAGCCCTGGCTCCCCGCTGGCACACCCCTCCCCTCCCCCCTTAGAGATGAGCCTGCAGAAGCACCAGTTAGATGGCGGTAGCCGAGGAGTGATGGGCTCTGACCGGGACCTGGGGTCCACTGCTTCCTCCATCTCTCTGCCCTCTGTGAAGAAGGCCCCCAAGAAGAGGCGCCTCTCCCTCGCTTCTCTTTTCCGACGGCGGGTTCGGGAGCCAAAATCAGGGCGCCAAAGGTCCCAAGAGCTCCAACAACCCGGACCTGTAGGGCTCGGAGGGGTGGAAGGCATCGCCAGTATTGAAAACATCCACTCTGAGATGTGTAATGACAAGAACTCTGCCTTCTTCTCTGTGGCTGGGGCCTCCGCTGCTGCTGCTGCCTCCACCTCTTCTGCCTCAGGGCCTTCTTCCTCCACCTCCTCCTCCTCCAAGACAGGGGGCGGGACGGGGGCGGAGCTACTGGAGTGCCCGCTGTGCCTTCTGCGCCACTCCAGGGAGAGCTTCCCTGACATCATGACCTGCCACCACCGCTCCTGTATAGATTGCCTGCGCCAGTACCTGCGCATCGAGATCTCAGAGTCACGTATCAACATCAGCTGCCCCGAGTGCTCGGAGCGCTTTAACCCTCACGACATCCGCATGATCCTGGGTGACCGGGCCCTCATGGAGAAGTACGAGGAGTTCATGCTGAGGAGGTGGCTTGTGGCTGACCCTGACTGCCGCTGGTGCCCTGCACCGGACTGTGGGTAAGTAGTGAATTTAAATACATAGCACGTAAACACAACCGCAATGACACTACAATCGGCTGCAGCTCACAGTGATCCTGTCATATACGGCATGGAAATCTCTAGATTCTCTCAGAGCAGCAGATGTGTGCCTGTATGTCCAGGGTGTCTCAGGTTGACGAGCTGAGGTAGTTGTATGTGGTGTGTGAGATGGAGTAGGGATGTGTTTCCCAAGGGAACCGTCTTTAATAGGAATAATATAAGGTGATAAGTGGCACATTGGAAGAGAAAATTAAAATGTGATTACAACAGGTGAAGAATGACACAGTAACTCAGGGAAAGAAGTGTTGCTAGTGCTTGTTTTAATGTTTTAAAAGGTCCCATGACATTAGGCTCTTTGGATGCTTTTATATAGGCCTTAGTGGTCCCCTTATCTATCGGAAGTCTCGGTGGACTTGGTGCAGAATTACAGCCACTAGAGCCAGTCCCACAATGAGCTTTCCGTAGGAGGCTGGGGGTGTGGCCTTGACCAACTGCCACTTTGCTCGTTTGAAAGCCATGATGTCTCTCTCTCATGGGTGGGCCAAATTCTCTGGGCGGGCAAAGCAGATAAAGGGGAGGTAACCTTGCCCCTTATGACTTCATAAGGGGCAAGATTCCAGCTTGGCCCATCTGAGCTTTCATTTTCTCAAAGGCAGAGCAAGATACCCAGGGCTCTGTTCACACCTATCACCATTTCTAGCCACTGGGGGACCATAGGCAGGCTGGGGATGCATGTTAAAAAACCTCATAAAGTGAAATTTTGTGTCGCTCACTTTTTCTGGTTAAACTCTACTACCATGGCCCCATGGACCGGTTTTCAGATTAAGTGTTATACAGAGAGTGCTGTGATCTAATCTGATGTTTTGTTGTTGTCAGCACCGCAGCACCAAAGCCGTGGTCTCTCCAGTCTTCTGCAGTCCCTAGTCTGTGTCCTATTTAGTGCTGGTCATTTACCGACAATGATTTGAAATAGGATTCACATGTCTCTGCTATTCCTCACCGTCTGTCTGCATTCTAGACTCAGTCCTCAGTAGAGTAAAATGATCCACAGCGGAGGAAGTCTCCCAGGCTCTTCATGGCTCTGTGATTGAAACTTAATCTCGGGTCAGTCACAGAGGGGCTGGGAGGCTTCTGCTTCACTTGGATACAACTACGTCACACACTGGAGGGTTTCCCTTTAGGAAATCGGCTAGCCAGTATTTTGCAGTGGTCATCTTTGAACGGATGAACTTTTGTTATTCTTGAACATTCTCCTTGTCAGCACTCCCTGCTTTTGTCTCCTGTCTGTTGATTGAAAGCATCAAGCCTCGCATTACCTCAGCTGTCAGAAATGTGAGGATTTGCTATGCTGTTCTGTGTTATGTGAATACATAACACGCAAACATGCAATTGCAGAAGACACAGGGAAACGGGCAGACTGACAACAGCTGTAGAGTCTACTCCAGAATCTGTGTAATACAATAAAACAGGTTAAAATGTCCTGTCCAGATCAAGATCACACTAGCTGATGGTCTGGACAACAGTCTCACATTAAACATGAATCCATTGCTGTGAAACATTGCAGTGCTGCCCTTTTCTCACCTTGTGGTTTCCAAGTTTTTATTTTGTAAAAATTGTTTCTTGTAAATTTAGTGGTGTGTCCACAACATGAAGAATAGGTGTTGCTTAAGTGAGAATAATTCAATTCAATTTTATTTATAAAGCGCTAAATCACAACAACAGTTATCTCTGCGCTTTTCATAAAAGAGCAGGTCTAGACCGTGCATACAGATGGAGAGAAGGAGGAAGAGAGAGGTGCTCAGTGCATCATGGGAAGTCCCCCAGTAGTCTAGGCCTATAGCGGTGTAACTAAGGGATGTTTCAGGACTTTCCTGAGCCAGTCCTAACTATAAGCTTTATCAAAGAGGAAAGTCTGAAGCCTACTCTTAAATGTGGAGATGGTGTCTGCCTTCCGAACCCAAACTGGAACCTGGTTCCACAGGAGAGGAGCCTGATAGCTGAACGCTCTGGCTCCCGTTCTACTTTTAGAGACTCCAGGAACCACAAGTAACCCTGCATTCTGGGAGCGCAGTGCTCTGGTGGGGTAGTAAGGTACTATGAGCTCTTTAAGATAAGATGGTGCCTGACCATGAAGAGCTTTGTAGTTAAGAAGAAGGATTTTAAATTATATTCTGGATTTTACAGGAAGCCAATGCAGAGAAGCTAAAACAGGAGAGATGTGATCTCTTTTCCTGGTTCCTGTCAGAACACGTGCTGCAGCATTCTGGATCAGCTGAAAAGTCTTTATGGACTTTTTCGAGCTGCCTGATGATAAAGAATTGCAGTAATCCAGCCTAGAAGTAACAAATACATGGACTAGTTTTTCTGCATCATTTTTAAACAGGATATTCCTGATTTTTGCACTATTACGTAGGTGAAAAAAGGCAATCCTTGAAATTTGCTTTATGTGAGAATTAAACGACATGTCTTGATCAAAGATAACTCCACACAGTTCCTCACAGTGGTGCTGGAGGCCAGGGTGATGATCCAGAGTAACAATTTCTTTGGACAATGCGTCACGGAAGTGCTTGGGCCCCAGAATAGAATAGAAAGTCCTTCATTTGAAAGTCACCCTGTCGTTATGGATTAAGGATGAAGTTCTCAACATCACCACTGGGAACCAAAAGTCCATCATGGGACATTTTTACATATTCATAGATCAACATTTATTATGCATTTGCCTGAGGACACGCTCGTACAGTCAACACAGTGATGTCAGAAGTACACTCACCTAAAGGATTATTAGGAACACCTGTTCAATTTCTCATTAATTTAAGCAATTTTGAGTGTGGCATGGTTGTTGGTGCCAGATGGGCCGGTCTGAGTATTTCACAATCTGCTCAGTTACCGGGATTTTCACGCACAACCATTTCTAGGGTTTACAAAGAATGGTGTGAAAAGTGAAAAACATCCAGTATGCGGCAGTCCTGTGGGCGAAAATGCCTTGTTGATGCTAGAGGTCAGATGAGAATGGGCCGACTGATTCAAGCTGATAGAAGAGCAACTTTGACTGAAATAACCACTCGTTACAACCGAGGTATGCAGTAAAGCATTTGTGAAGCCACAACACGCACAACCTTGAGGCGGATGGGCTACAACAGCAGAAGACACCACCGGGTACCACTCATCTCCACTACAAATAGGAAAAATAGGCTACAATTTGCAAGAGCTCACCAACATTGGACAGTTGAAGACTGGAAAAATGTTGCCTGGTCTGATGAGTCTCGATTCTGTTGAGACATTCAGATGGTAGAGTCAGAATTTGGCGTAAACAGAATGAGAACATGGATCTATCATGCCTTGTTACCACTGTGCAGGCTGGTGGTGGTGGTGTAATGGTGTGGGGGATGTTTTCTTGGCACACTTAAGGCCCCTTAGTGCCAATTGGGAATTGTTTAAATGCCACAGCCTACCTGAGCATTGTTTCTGACCATGTCCATCCCTTTATGGCCACCATGTACCCATCCTCTGATGGCTACTTCCAGCAGGATAATGCACCATGTCACAAAGCTCGAATCATTTCAAATTGGTTTCTTGAACATGACAATGAGTTCACTGTACTAAAATGGCCCCCACAGTCACCAGTTCTCAGCCCAATAGAGCATCTTAGGGATGTGGTGGAACGGGAGCTTCGTGCCATGGATGTGCATCCCACAAATCTCCATCAACTATCCTATCAATAATGGCCAACATTTCTAAAGAATGCTTTCAGCACCTTGTTGAATCATTGCCACGTAGAATTTAGACAGTTCTGAAGGTGAAAGGGGGTCAAATACAGTATTAGTATGGTGTTCCTAATAATCCTATTCTTCTAGGTGGATCACAATGCTGATGAAAAGGAGACAAAGTGGTTTTCTAGTTTGTCATTTTACAAGTTCATAATTATACGTGTATAAGATGATGGATTAGGCTGCTAACATAGGCCCCAGCTACATTTACTTTAAGGGTCCAATATGTAATACATTTACTGTAATAAATCCAAAAATGACTCCAATTTGTCATCAGATATTAAGGAAACTACAAATACTATCTTTTCTGACAACAATGCTAATGCCAGTAATTTGTCCTTTTGAAATTTACATTTCGTGACAGAATTTCTGTTTGTGTTGCCAGATATACCTGTTAAAAACGTAATCCCAGCGTGCTACAGCTTTAACGTGAGTACAGCCATGAAAGCAGCGAGCGGGATCAACAATGCTAGATTCTGCCTGACATAAAAAAAACAAAAAACTGGCACAGTTGCATGACCAGAGACGTAACAAAATATTGGAGATATATTTGAAAGATGGAGACAGTTTAGAGCCCAAAAGCTAATTTAACAGGTAAGCATTAGCTTCAGGCTAATTTATCACGGTTATGTCATTTCAAATTGAATTATATAGCAAGAGTACCCGAGTTGGATACTCGCAAAAACAACTGAGAAGCAGCCAGTAAAGTGATCCTGACTGGTTCTGGCTAATGCCGCCATGCTAACCCTGCTAACGTTACCGTAGGGCCAATCCAGTGGGCCACGGCTGTTTACAACTTGTAGCCTGTTCAGCAGCCGTAGCCGATAACATTGAGTTATTTTAAGCCAAGAGAGGGGGGCTGTAAATCGGGAAGAGAGGACTGTGAGTTTGCAGTGTGTTTAGCGATTGTTGCCGTAACTATAATAGTAGGGTCAGGTGGAAAGAATGGCAAGGTAGTGTTATTTTTAGCGGTTCTTACCGTAATTCTAAGCCTACATTTTTGTTACTTTTATTTCCCACGGTTTTAATTTGTACTTGCAGACACCAATCTCTCGTTTTTTCCTGTAACGTTGGTGCATTTAGACTCATTCTGTGATGTTGTTGTGTATGAAATCTTAACTTTTGCCTGTTTTGTTTTTCTGCTACCAGGTATGCAGTGATTGCTTTTGGGTGTGCCAGCTGTCCTAAGATCACGTGTGGCAGGGAGGGTTGTGGTACAGAGTTCTGTTACCACTGTAAGCAGCTGTGGCATCCCAACCAGACCTGCGATGCAGCGCGACAGCAGCGAGCCCAGAGCCTCCGCCTGAGGACTGTCCGCTCGTCTTCCCTCAGCTACAGCCAGGAGAGCGGAGCTGCAGGTCGGCTGCTCTTCTTTTTCTGTTTATCCTATGCATGTCTGTCAAATCACTCACACTTTGTTTAACATGAGCATCGATTATAGCTAGTAGATTAGCAAAACTTGTAGTAATGGTGGTGCATAGATAGTGCATAGACCTCTTCTAAATGGGAGATGGATTGAGAATATGGGTTTTGGTAGCATATGTCAAAATGCAGTGCAATGTGCCAACAATTTGCTTGACTGAATGTAACATTACACAATGTCTTTACTCTTTTAAAGGTTAACTAAAAATCAAATTTTTCATATCACAATGTTACTGCTGCATCACTTCCTGATTTCCCAAACTACAAGCACCCCGAGGCCCAAATCACAGAACACCCATGCATTAATCGCACGTCAAACTAATTTTTTAGCTTCAAAAGGAATTTGCCTTATCACATTCATTTTGACAGGCCTAATTAAATGCTTTAATAGTTAGAATTGTCATGTTTTTTTTGTTTGAGCAGAAGTGTAACTAGTGAGCAAAACTATATATTCCACCTTGCAGTCATAGTCTCTTTCTATCCTACTGCCTTCCAGCTGATGACATTAAGCCATGTCCGCGCTGTGCTGCCTACATCATCAAGATGAATGACGGCAGCTGTAACCACATGACCTGTGCCGTCTGCGGCTGTGAGTTCTGCTGGCTTTGCATGAAGGAGATCTCAGACCTGCACTACCTGAGGTTAGTCTGTCAACACGCATGCACAGGCTTCATACACAAAGACCCAGTTTGGATACCTGTGGGCATGAGTATTTTAAGACACATAAAGTGATTGTTATTGAAATAATGGCCAGGTCAATAAAACCAATTTGCTGTTATAAAAATCTGTATTGCTAGTCTATATCGACGACTCTTCATTTAGGGAATTGCTCCGGGGGGGGGGGACTTATTTAGGACTGAAAAGTCATTTTTAAGATTTACCGTATTCTTGTTTTTTGGTCAATTGGCCTTTTGAATGGGAGTCCTAAGGGCACTAAGAACACACTAAGAAGGCTCGACACAATATGAAACGTTGCTCGAAGTATCCCCAGGGGCTCTACACATGAACGTAAGCATTGAGAACATTGTTTGTGTTCAGAGTTTACTACAAAAGTTTTTGAGCAACTCACATTAGCATTTGTTGTTTACGCTATCCACTATTTTCCCAGTCAAAAAGAGGCGATCTCCAAATTTGAATGAACGGACTCCATGGGAGGAAATAACATTCTTATATGAGGCACCTTTTCAAATCAGCTAAATATCTCTTTAAGACATTTGTCTTTTGTCCACATGCAGAACCTTGTTTTTCTCAGTTGTGTTTAACAAGGGATGAACATGCTGAAGACTTATTACAGTATTGACTAAATGAATGATAAATACTTAGCCTCCATTTCTTTTTTTTGTTTTTCTTATCTTTCTTCTGTACCTCTCTCAGTCCGTCAGGCTGTACTTTCTGGGGAAAGAAGCCATGGAGCAGAAAGAAGAAGATTCTTTGGCAACTGGGAACACTTGTAGGTGCCCCCGTCGGCATCGCACTCATCGCCGGCATAGCTATCCCCGCTATGATTATTGGTATCCCAGTATATGTGGGAAGGAAGGTAAGGCTCTGGTGAAGAATTCATGTGCAGTAGTCTGGAACATATTTCAGTTTTCTTGCTTATAGTTTTCACTGCCTGGATGAGGCAGAACAATCAGTGTGTTTACATGCAGTTTAAAAAAACGATTATATTTGATTTACTCCCAATTTCACAAACGGCATGTGGGGGTGGCTGTGGCTCAGTGGTGGAGCGGTTGCCTGCCAATTGGAAGGTTGGTGGTTCAATCCCTGGCCCTGCAGTGCAAGACAATGAACCCTGACTTGCCCCCAATGCTGTGTCATCGGAGTGTGAATGTGAGTGTTTATCTGATGAGCACATTGTACGGCAGCCTTGGCCACAGTGTGCAAATGTGTGTGAATGGTTCCTGTATGATGTAAAAGCGCTTTGAGTAGTCGTTAAGACTAGAAAAGCTCTATATAAATACAGCACATTTACACCTCGGTATTCTTTCATATATACACCTTAACCAGGCTATGATCAGTTTAAGCGTCGGCACATGCTTTAACTACCACTTAGTGTTTTTTTAACTGGAAATAATCCATCAGCGCTGTACTCGTTGCTATGATACCATACAACAAAACAGCGATGCCCAAATCAGCGAGTCATCAGCAGCAAATAGCTTTTCCATCTGTTTTACTCCCTGACGAGGCAGCCGCAGACATCTGGAAATGGCTAAACAGATTGTCCATCTCCGGGGCTGTCAACGTTGTCTCTGCAAAAATGTGGATGGACCTTTCGGCCCCCGCTGACTGTTTTAATGTTCATTAGCTAACAAAGTTACCTTGCTAATTCCACCCGATACAGGTTACAGATATAACCTTATTGTGCCAAACAAGTTGTCAGTTATCTAGGGAGAACACTGTGCTTTCCTACGATGTGGCGTGTGCAAATGAAACATTAAGTTGGTAAATTTTACTAATTCAGTGGCCGATCGGTGTAAATATTACCAGAGACAGTGTAGAGGATCTTTTGTTATTACATAGGTCAACCGGAAGAAAAAGCCAGTTACTCTGTCATTCTTCCCATTCTTTCCACTCATGTATATAGAAAGAACTTGCATAACCCGGTTATACCCTGGTTACTGCTGCAACACACTGATTGACTCACTCGAATCTATCAGTCACTGCCTTTACTTACAGTTTAAAAACACAGACTATATTCGGATTAAGGCAACACCCTGGTTTCTCAAACGCCATGGAAGTTCTCATACCCAGGTTAACAGAACTAGATAACTCTTCTAGTAACCAGGGTATTTGTACATGTACTATATACACCGTAAACCGGGAAAGCTCGGGTTATGTGTCCGTGCTCAGTAGGTTATAACTGGCGCTCCTCATACCGCTGTAGTGGTTTTTGACCCAAACTAGAACAGAGCAGTTGGACGGAATGGTGCCAATAACAGCAACAATGCATTGGTCATGGTCAACCGGAAGAAAAAGCCTTATTCCGACCAGTTGTATGTTGACAGATTACCACCTGCTGTACCAGTGTTAGTTTCTTCCATCATTCTTCCCATTTGTTCCCGCTCATGTGTACGTGGAGAACTGGCATAACCCTTGTTATTCACCTAAAACTTGCACACATATTGTCATGCATTTTTCTCGGGCTCTTTAGTTACCTTGAAGTTAGCTGAGGTAATTTGTCAGTAACATGCCCTGTGTTGTGTTGTGTTGTATCACTCGTCCGTCCAGGTCTGTTCACTCACTAAGTATTTGACATTACCAGGGACGTCGTTAGGCCTATTTTAGGGGTGCTGTAGCTCCCCTAAAATGTTCCTAAACCCCCTGAATAATAATCAACACTATTAAAAAATCTTTTTACAGTGCACTCTGTATAACTAACTACGGTTAATCAATCTTCATTCATCTTTTTGTGCCGGTGTGTCTGTTTTAATTCTATTTTACAACTGTCAGCTCGTTGAAACTGCAGTGTTGCAGGCTCAACGAGTGCCCACAATATGCACAGTAATGGTTGGGGACGAGCGAGGTAGAGAATTAGCTACTGAAGAGAGCCAAGTGGCATTAAAAAAAAAAAGCAGAGAATCAAAGATTCTGCACCTGCATCTCATTATCACTAACCCTATCCCCATTCATATTTAGACGCAACAAATTATATATATCCAGCTAGAAAATAGCAGAAAAGTTGGAAGTTAGGTGGAAGTACAAAGAGTCGTTGTGTACGAGATGATCGCTGCTGGTGTGAACTGGCAGCTTTCAGAGCGTTGCGGACCGGAGCGTTGCAAGTAACTGGAGAATTCATCTCGTCTTGTTGCTACTCTGAACTTGCTACATGCAGACGCACACACACCGATACACACGCGAATGGTGAAGGAAGATTGCTTGCACGTAGTGAGTGATACAGAGTGAAATTGTAAGTTGTTTTCAATAACCTGCTACCTACGTTTTCTTGAGGTAAAAGAAAGGAGATACTTTGATTTTTGGAACAAGCAAAATACAAGAAGTAGTTAACCTAGCAAGCTATCCACAGCTCTTTATTCATTGCCAATAATATAGCCTGTCTCTATAATGTTCTGAAACAATATTATTCCTCACAGAATGTTGTTGTCACTGAAAGCTAAATATCATAGGGTCCCTATTAATGCTATTGTACCGGTATATTCTTCAATTCATTGAGCAGATGGATATTCAAAGATATTTTGGCAGAATAAATTATCTTTATTTGAGAAACGCTCAAGCTTGTGTTGCCAAATTTCACTATGACCTTAAATTAGGATTCTTGGTCTATACTGTATGCAAGCCAGAACCAATCTACAGCGCAGTTACAGTAATTAGTGTAATTAAATAGCATTCTTTGGACAACTAATCTTATAGAGAGAGGAATTAGATACAGTATTCTAATACTTTATCACACATTTATATGAGCAGATAAATAGCATTTAAGTCATTGCTTACAGAAGAACTCATCAGGAACAAAGTCTGGCCTAAGTAAATCCCCTATGCAGCTTTGATGTGTCTAAAAGCTAACATTACAGTATCTTTTGTTGAACAAAGTAGAAATGGAAGAAGAGGATATGTCTGTCACTTTTTACTCGTTAACATCTTGGTTTCTTAACTTAAGAGTAGCTTTAATACAGTAACAAAAGATGTGAGTGCAAAGATTTTGCATACGCAAGTTAGAAATACCCACACCCACTGTCTTTAAATCCTAGTGACGTCCCTGGACATTACGATCGAATGAAAGTATTCAGACGGCAGAATTCCCCTCTGAAGCCAGCCAAGAAGAAGCCAGAGCCAAAAAACTTCTCTTCCCTGACAAAAGCAGAGCACATTCAGCAGCGATCACATGACACATGTGAAACATCTGAGCATGAATCACCTGCATTCCACATACTCTGGATACATGTTTAGTCTTGGTATAAAATCTGCTTCCTGGTGAATCTCTACACCAGGGCCATGGCCGTTTACTTGCAGCATGGTCACGTGTCATATCAGCATTACATTGTCACTGTTGACTGACATATTAAACAGATATGTTATGGTTAGGCCTGGCAAATCCGGTTCCATTTAAGGATGTGGGTTATTCTGAGTCACTCACTAAACTGAACCGGGTTGTGCAAGTCGCTTGAGTCAATATTCCTATAGGCAAACCAAGAGCCGAGCTGAGGCAAGCTTGCAATGTTACGGACGGTCTGCTCGACCAGCTAGGCTTCGTGCAGGACATGGTATGTTATTTCATAAGTGAAAGAATGGCTTTTGTTGTTGTTTTACTTTACCCTGAGCTCAAGGAGAGACTTCACTCGCTCGTCTGAATCAGATCCACTTCTAGCCGGCTGATTCGCGGGATTCACTGACTCGTGCAAGCATTGACTCACGAGTCACTGAGGGCTTGTGTGTCCTCGAGTGAATCCCATGGTCTACGAGCTTCCGGCCCTGAGTCTGCGGGTTGGACTGTCTCTCTGCTCATTCGGTCGCTTGAGTTGAATTATGGAGTTGTTGTTGCCTACGATATTGTAAGTTATAAAGTGTTTTGCAGCTAAAATGGCTAGGAATAGTGGTAGCTTATGTTGCAAGATGTTTGCGTGTGGCGCTGTTATAATTTTTAGATTGAATTGTAGTAGGACTCAACTGAACCAGGTTAATGATAGACTCGTGAGTCAATTTAAAGACTCGGGGGGCGCTTACATAGCTCAGTTGGTAGAGAGGGCGCCCATATAAAGAGGTTTACTTCTCAACGCAGTGGGCCCAGGTTCGGCTCTGACCTGCAGCCCTTTTCTGCATGTCATTCCCCCTCTCTCGCCCTTTTCATGTCTTCATCTATCCTGTCGAATAAAGGCCTAAAATGCCCCAAAAAAAATTGGAGAAAAAAAGACTTGGGTTAAAGATCAGAGTAAATCACGACTCGAACAGGTCTAGTTATGGTGGTTTGTGGCAAGTAAGTGGGAGTGCATACAGCATTGTTTTTTCCACTTAAATTTAACTTTATTGGCAAGAGTTTTTCATCATAAAACTAAACTTATTATTAAAATTATGCAGTCCTATTTTTGAGGTCATTTGTAGCTCCAGTGTTGCTGTTTTCAGGCCAAAATGTCTTCTAGTTGTGCTTCTTTTCAGATGTATGCTAGTTATAACGACTTTTTACAATTTAACAATTACTCATGGCCACTATTTTCCCCACATTCCTCATAATAGCTTTTTTTTTTAATTTTCTATTGATTGTATTTCAACTCATTTGAAAATGTTTTTCTGTTGCTGTCAGACCTGGTCACGTGTCACTTTTTACACTTTTCTTTACATGTTTGGATCTCAGTATCTAGTTGCGGTATAATTGCTGGTTGCTACTGCTGCCACTCTGTGGCCTCGCTGTGGACTGAAGAATGTGTTGCCCACTCTGGCTTGGTGGATACCATGTGTTAAGGTGTTGATGTTGTTACCAGAATGACTTGCAATCAGCTCTTTATTTGTTTCAAGGCTATGCTCTCCACCATAAAGTGTTCGCTGAGGTGTGAACATTTTAATGTGCAATGAAGCTACACCTGAGCACTTGATATAGCTGCACATCTGAGTTAATGTATAAGCCCCTAGTGCCCAAGATGAGTCAGCAAAAAGATAGGGGAAAATCATTAATCCTAATTTGATGAGCCTTCTACTCAACTGAACAATGTTGAATTGGCACTAACACCGTGTTAACGGTTGGTCACTTCTCTTCATTTGTGTACAGTTCATAACGTCTCCGTTAACACTTTTATAGCCGCTGATGGTAGTCTCTGCGGTGTGTTGTGTGATGGCCGAAGACTAAATGGCTGACCGTTGGACCCCAGCGGAAGAACCTCAGACAGCTTTGATGTCGTTAATCATTTATTGCTAACAAGCCTTTTGGGATACAAGCCCTGTCTCAGTAAAAACTATAACTTAAGTAACAATTAAAACAAACTTATAAGAATGATAATTTTGGACTAGCTCAACAACAACAACAACAACAACAACAACAACAAAAATAACTCTGAAACTACTAGCTGACAATTGATCAACGGTACAGGATCAAATACTTTTAACGTTACAAATGAATTCACAATTCACACAAAGATACTATTTACCAAAATTGATATTTACACATAATTACTCTGGATGTTCTGTCTCTCATTTAAAATATACATTACAGGTTTTGTCAATTTATGTTCCAGTACACACTCACTATGATTATGCAATGTACAATGAAGCAACACTTGAGCCCTTGATATAGCTGCACCTCTGAGTAAATGTATAAGCCTTAGTGCCGGAGAACAGTCAGCAAAAAGATAGAGGAAACTCATTAAAGCTTTAGTGTGTAACTTTTTGATATTAATGACCGTCTGTTAACATTCAAGTCGTGGCCAAATGAGTTGCTACAAAGCTAATTAAGACTATCAGCTCCACACAACTCTCTCTGTATCTCTCAGTATGGCTGTGTTCAGAAGATTGTGGCGTCCGGTGACTTTCCTGCGTAGACTCTAGAGAGAAGATAATTACCTCTTTACCTAATTACCTCTTGCGCGATCACAGAAGGCTTGTATCATGTGGACAGTTTTGTTGTCATTACTTAGAATTCCTCGTGGGGGTGGCAGAAACACTATAGCCTAATCCTAATTATGTGAGCCTTCTACTCTGCCGAACAATTGTTGAATCGGTAGCAACACTGCACTGGTCTAGCATTCTTCTTATGTAGGAACTTAAGGCCACAACACACAGTCAGTTCTCTTGTTTGAGTACTAGAAGTTAGACTTTGTTCAGTCATCGTTCCCCTTTTCTCTGTCAGATCCATAACCGCTATGAAGGCAAAGATATCTCCAACCACAAGAGGAACCTGGTGATCGCTGGTGGAGTGACTCTCTCTGTTATCGTGTCTCCAGTGGTGGCTGCAGTCACTGTCGGTCAGTTATTTTCTACAACATTGCCTTCTTCCTTTCTCTGTGTCCCTCCGTCTCTCTAGCTCTCAACATGCCGGAGAATTTTTGTTGACATATCCTTGTTTGACTTTGCTAGCGTCAGGAATTTCAGGAGTTCATATTATGCAAAAGTTTGTTTTCAAAGTCAGTTGGATTTTTCATGAGCTATTACATAAGTAGAGTATGTTTAAGTATGTAGACTGTTTTGATTTCTGTGCGTCAGCAACATTGGCCTGTAGTTTTTATTTTTTTCCTCAGCACCTTGGTCTAACATGTCCCCCGGTGTCTCTCGGTCTCTTTCTCCCCTCAGGCATTGGCGTTCCCATCATGCTGGCTTATGTCTACGGCGTGGTGCCCATCTCGCTGTGCCGTAGCGGAGGTTGTGGCGTCTCAGCTGTGAATGGCAAAGGAGTTCGCATCGAATTTGACGACGAGAATGACGTGAATGTTGGCACTGGGGTTGCTGCCACTGGTAAGCTTCAGTGCCCTCGCCATGACCCCCAGCCCCCACACTGACACTTAAAAGTGACTTTATGTGTTCATGCCCAAGTCAGAAAAACAACACAATTTGCCTTTTGCTGACTAATTACTACTGACTCCCTGTCCAAATGAAATCTGCTGCTAGTTTCACAGTAGGGCTGCATGAAATGAGGAAAATATCTTGTTCTTGAATGTTGCGATAACGATATGACTTGCGATAAATTAACCAATATTAAAGTGAACTCAGTTCCGCCTTTCTGCTGCTTTCATTATTCTTCTAAAATAAAACAAATTGCTTGTTGAATTCAAAACAAAATTAAATAATTTCAAACATTCTTTTATTGAACAAATTGAACATTGAATTAGAAGTAGTGCCTACCTTGAATAGGAGGCACTACTTAAAAAAAGGAGTTACATTTTAATTTGCAGTTTCTACTGATATTTTCTTTCAAATAACCGTGTCTAGCACGATACGTTGCAGCCTTTTGCGATATTGCACTATTTAATATTGTGATGACGATAAAAAACAATATATTGTGCAGCACTACTTCGCAGATGTAACGTGTTCTTTCACAGTCCTTTTTTTGTGCCTCTTTTGTGAGACCAGAAGCCCACAGCATCTTAGAAAAAAACAGGATTTCGCAATGTCACAATCTTGCAGACTTGCAATTTTGACTAATCACCGCAACTATTTTTCAACCAATCCCAGCAGTCCCACGTGCCAGGCTTTGTATCAATATGTGACTCTGAGAGCCAATGATCAAGCGGGAGTGAGAACGGGCTGACGTCACACGTACGTGGCCATATTCATGTCCTCGGAAACTCAAACATCTCCGAGTTACTAACAAAATATATAGTGAAAGACCAAAACAAGTCAGACCGTCTTGCCAACCTGTCTACATTTTAACATCAATGTGCGCTGTAACGATTTTTCACTCTGATGTCGCTGAAGCGGCTGCTGTTTCAATCCTGTCGGCTCTCTGCAGCGGGCGGGGCTGCTCAGTTCCCCACGACTGACACACACACAAACACACACGATGGATGCAGGAAAAACAGGAGATGTACAGGATGACCTAAATTGAGGACAGCTATGCTCGTTGTTATAAGTGCAATGATAAGTTAAAGTCCAATAAATACATTCTCAAACCGTATAAATGTGGCCAGGATAGGAAATTAACTAACAATGGAAAGATGAACAAGCCACTGACAGACATGTTCACATTTGATTAATTAAATAAATTATAATTTTTTTGTCTTAAATCCACCAGCCATTTTCATAATATATTATAACATTTGCAGCATCCTGGGCCTTATTGGTAAGGTTACTTTAGGAAAACTCAGTCTAGAGTAATTTTATTCTCTAACTATACAAAAAAAAATGTCTCTGTCTCTCGCAACTTCATTGCAACAAACATACACAAAACATTGCAACTTTTGTCGCAGTCTTTTACAAAAGCTCCCGCAACATCAGGCATTTTGGGCCGCAACAATCTAAAAAAAAAGTGAATGGGACTGAAATACTCTTACTCAAGTTTTGTCATGAGAGACTTCAGACACAGCACTGCCTTTTGTTTCTTGATTGGGATTAATTGAGATTTTTTTTTATCCATTATTCTAATATTTTTAAATGTTATTTCATGATCGTACCTTCTGTGTAGATACTACATCAGTGGCAGACACCAGGAACAACCCCAGTATAGGCGAAGGCAGTGTTGGGGGGCTGACAGGCAGCCTGAGTGCCAGCGGCAGCCACATGGACCGCCTGGGGGCCATCAGGGACAACCTGAGTGAGACGGCGTCCACCATGGCCCTGGCCGGAGCCAGCATCACCGGCAGCCTCTCTGGCAGCGCCATGGTCAATTACATAAACAGGTATTGAAACAGCAACACATGCTGCGGGATTTAAATGGACTTCACAGTGCTTTCCTACATTGTCTAACCCCCTTCACATATTGTCAGGCTAGAGGTGCAGGCTGATGTGCAGAAGGAGCGCTGCAGTCTGAGCGGTGAGTCTGGCACCGTCAGCCTGGGCACAATCAGCGACAACGCTAGCACCAAAGCAATGGCTGGATCCATTCTTAACGCCTACACGCCGCTGGACAGGTGAGCATCCTCTACTCTTTATCTGGATACCGCCGTTAGGGAAGAGACTGTTCAGTGGCAGCGTTGGGTTCTGTGTAGCTGGTGTCCTGCCAAAAAATCAGTAATATGAAACAGATTGCAGTAAAATATCCAATAAATGCACATCTGTGATCACATAATGCCGTCTGCTGTTCCCTTCTAAAAGTGACGTGTTATTTGGGGATGACTGCCACTACTGATGTGATCAGCACTTGAAATACTGTTACTCGGCAGAGGAAAAGCACAAGATTATTTATATTTGAAATCATTTAAAGATTAAATATTCATTGGGTTCTCTTTATTGATGATTTTTTTATAGAAGCATTTTTCGTTTCAAGTGATGTTACACCAAGCTCCCAACACAATCCTGTGCATGAAGCCCAATGACGTCAGTGGCAAACTCTTTTGTGAAACATTTTTTCCTTTTTGAGGCTCATTTCTCATTTCTTTTTCAATCATGCATGCATCGGTTTCATCAACTACTAATAATCTGTATTGTATTAGTAGTTAATGTATATTAATAAGCGTATCAGTCAATCCCTATAAGTCCTTCACTTAATTTCTCTTGACTTTTTTGTTTCATGCTTCCCTCTTCCTCCCACGTTCCAGAGATGGGACCAGTATGGAGGTCCAGGTTGACATTGAATCCAAACCGGGCAAACTACGGCACCACAGTGGCGGCAGCAGCATCGACGATGGCAGCCATGTTGGCCGCTGCGGCTGGACCTGCCTCTCCAACGGCTGCCCTTCCTCAGAGGGCAAAGGAACGTCTGCCAAGTGGGCCAAAGAGGCGTGCTGCTCCTCCTCCTCCGGGTCAGTGGGCAAAAAGAGCAAAGGCAAGCTGCGCAAGAAAGGCGGCGGAGGCACCAAGATCAACGAGACGCGGGAGGACATGGACGCCCAGCTGCTGGAGCAGCGCAGCACCAACTCCTCGGAGTTCGACTCTCCGTCGCTGAGCGGCAGCCTGCCGTCTGTGGCCGACTCCCACTCCAGCCACTTCTCAGAGTTCAGCTGCTCGGATCTGGAGAGCATGAAGACATCGTGCAGCCACGGCTCGGGCGGCGGCGGCGACTACCACACACGCTTCGCCACAGTCAGCCCCTTACCCGAGGTGGAGAACGACCGCTTGGAGACCTGCCCCGCCGCTTCGTCCTCTTCACAGGGACACGGAGCTGTGATCTCTCCTCACTCCCCCACCTCCACCACCTCGTCCCTGGGCCACGGCGCAGAGCTCTCCCCGCTCTGCTTCATCACAGAGGAGAATGTCAACCTGGTGTGCCCTGCCGAGCTGGACTCTCACAGCAACACCAGAGAGCTGCTAAAAGAAACCAACAACAACAACCACCACCAACCACAACAGGCAACCCAAACACAGCAGCAGCCCAAGAACTCCTGCATACAGACGGAAATATGAAATCTCAATACCTTAAGTGCTGCACAGATGCTGTTATTAACATCTTTTCCTCCCCTAAACTAACAGTCACATCTTACCTGCATTTTTTTGTTTCGTTATTTCCTTGTAAAAGGGATGTTATTTGGGGATTTCTGTCCATAAACAAAAAAAAAAAAAACCCCCGAGTAAAACAGATCTGTGTGCCCCACTGACTGTTGGAAGTTTTTATAGGTTTCCAAAGCGCAGCCATGTGAGAAATGTTGTGAATGCTGGTGTTTCACACTTTTATTTTTTTTTGACAGTTCCCTCGCTTGCCACTTGTAACAGAGAGCCCACTGATTTGGTCGCTGTCCTATTGATCTGTGTAGGTTAAAAATGAAACCACTGTGCCAGTTTTTCTTGTATTTGATTTTGGCTCTACAATGCGGATGCAACACCATGCAGGAATCTCAATGTCACAGCTTTAGGGACCAGGCAGTATGATTCACTATTTCCTCTTTTTTATTTTCCACCAAATGTATTAGCAACAGAGGAACCTTTGTGTTCTTTTCTGTATTTATTATTAGATTTTTGTTGTTGTCTTTTCCAGTTTGACATTAACCCTCTAATAAAGTATAATAAGGCCTGGGCTCAACATCCTACATAATTTTAGCACTAAAATCAACATGTAACAACTAAGATTCTCTTCAGATGGATGGACACATAGCTGCAGTCCCACTGTCGGGAGATGATATTTGACTGCTCTTTAGCAGCTTGGTAACCAGAGTTTTTGTGTTTTTAGTGCTAAGATGTCTTTGGAGAGCCAGGCTGCGTAAGGTTCTGTGGAAAGCGTGGTATGTTGGGGGTGGGTGGGTGAGGGTTTGATTTGAGCAAGGTCTCTGGAAGGCCACAGTTTTCAAAATAATGCTGAAAGTCATTATAATAACCTTAACCAATGGGTTGGTCAATTCTGTGAAATTGTATAAAGAAAATGTTTTGTCCTGTTCAAAGGTGATTTATTCAGACTGATGGTCTTGCCTCACAGAGTAAGAGAGCTTTGATATCTTTCTTTGTTAACTCATGGTGCCTTCAAGAAGCTGTTTGTGTTCTCTGTTTGTCTCTCTGCTGTGTCTTCAAGACACCAAACAACTCATTATATGTTGCAGAATGTCTGTCTGTGTAGGAGGGATGCTCATTCACACACACACACACACACACACACACACACACACACACACACACACACACACACACACACACACACACACACACACACACACACACACACACACACACACACACACACACACACACACACACACACACACACACACACACACACACACACACACACACACACACACACACACACACACACACACACACACACACACACACACACACACACACACACACACACACACACACACACACACACACACACACACACACACACACACACACACACACACACACACACACACACACACACACACACACACACACAGGACGTACTGTGGTAGAAATGGTAAATGAAGACTTTTCAATTGCCTACCAAAGACAGCACTCAGGCTCTTGTTAAATCTTATACCTTTTGACTTGTCAGCTGTAGACACAGTCTAGTGAATCCTTTTTACACCTTTGGGATGAATGAAGACAAGACCCAGGATTATACAGACATACTGACTGCTGTTTTGTATACAGTACGTGCTTCACAAATGCTACGCAAATAACTGAGGCCGCAGAATGGCCCGAGGCACCTGCACTGTTATCTGTATTTCTTAATACATTGATGTTCTGCAATGCACAAAAGTTAGCAGGGATACACAGGTTGGTTCTGGGCTACCTTCCCTATTGATTTCTCCTGTGAATCCGGTTTGTGCTGCCATTTGCCGCTGCCGAGCAGACTTAAAGTTAACTTTAGTTTTTCAACACTTTATTTCAGTGTTTTCTTAAGCCTGTCGTTACTGCTCGGTGGTCGGTTAAGGTTGGATGAGGTTACATGCTGCAGTCCTCCCCCCGTTAAAGCAAAATGTTTTCTTCCTCCCTGGTTCGGTTTCACATTCTTCACCAAAACTCCAGTTTCTTGATCCTAATTTGAACACTAGTGCCAGATATAATTTGTAATTTGTGCAGAACGGCATAAGGTATTTGTACATTTGTTTGGTAATTTGCTTTACTATATGCGTGTAAATGCATATCAGAAAAATAAAAAAATATATAAATGAAGTGTTGTCCCGTCCTTCGTTTTTCTGGTTAATTCAAGTACTGTAAATAATTAGGGTATTCCATTTTTATTTAACTATTTAAATTCATTTTAGCACAGAATTTTTTCTCCAGTTTATTAAATAGCCCTCTGAGTACTGTTCACACTTATTTTACATCGCTATGGAAATATAATGTTGAGAAACTGCAGAACTTGAAAATATTGCCTCTTGCCCCCCCACCTTGTCACCCTGAACTACATTTGGTACATTCATGTAGAATTAAGAAAACATTTGAAAAGAAAGAATGGTTTGGATTCAAGCCGTGTATGAAGACTGGACTGTAGGGCTGGGAATCACCAGACGCCCCACGATGTATTATCACCATACGTATTTCACAATAAAATATTGTGATTTTTAAACATTGCGATATATTGCAATTTATTACCTTGTTTTCCAGTTTCAAATGATGTCCCCAAAAGAAAAAACTCATTAAAAAAATTCTCTGTTCATCTCACATCACACTTTTATTGTTGAAAAATGGACTGTCAAGCAGACAAACTGACCAGGAAGTTAAATTATCATGTGCAATTTATATAATAAAAGATCAATACTCGGCGTCCATGTATTAATACTGTATTGCCAGGGAAAATATTGTGATACTATGCTGTATTGATTTCCACCCCAGTCCCTCTGGAATGTTTAATAATTAAATATTTAATGTTGATAGGATCCATTTAATTAGTAACTAAATGACATTTTAAACAAGTTATGTGCATATATAGCTAAGTGAGTATCATTTATGACGCATGAATCCAAACCATTTAACATTTTGATAAAAGCTACTGAGTGACATACTGTACATACTCTCTCTTTAGGAGTATCTGCACACTCACCAAACAGTAAGTCAACCCCTGGTCTGACATCTAAGGCACACATCTCCGGAGGATGCTGCTTCTCTCCATTGTGTACACATCTGCATGGCTGAACTGCTTGAGGATGAATGTGCAGATGTGCCAGGCTAATTTGGTAAACAGAGAGGTTGAATGACTTTGTGTCATTCCTTATGGAAAAGACACAAACACCAGCCTTTCAGAGTGATGTGCTAATTGCATAGCTGAATAAACAAGAGAGCATCTGCTGAGTCATGTAAGGTTACAAATTGTATTTTTTCTCGTACAACGTCATCATATACTGATATACTGCACAGAACCGCAATAAGATATCCTGTAGGCCTATATCTCCCACAGAGATCATAGAGTAATAAAAACTTACTTTATCTTGTAGTTTTGACTCACAGCAACATAGTCATTAATTAGCTCAGTAGCAAATGTCCCCACTTGTTCCTTGGCTAGATGATATTCCGCATGCAATTAATATCATTTCTAAACTTGGCTGGTGTCTGACGTAAGCTCATCCATTAGATGACTTATATCATAAGACAGACAGGGTTCAAGGACCGGAACAACGGACCTCAGTTCTGGGAACATGAGCCTGTCCTGAGCAAACTCGCCTGCCTGTAGGGAAACACTTGCCTGCAGCCTTACATAACTTTGTACATTGGACCCCATTTATCAATACACTAAATGCCCATAGTATCCCACTGCCTGTTGTACAATGCATATGGTTAGTGGTGGTACAAAAGTAAATCTGCATAGCAAAATGTGGAGAGAAAAATATATTCCTTATACTGTCACTCAAACATACAGTGATCAGATCATTTACCAGTAGAGTGAATGTGACTGGTATTTTGCTCTGGGGCACATTCTGCAGCTTCCTGCCTTTGTGTACTCAGTTCTGGTGCAGTGTTTTGCATAGATCCAAGAGTTGTTGTCATGGTGCAGCAGCTCATGCAGCAGGAAGCAGGGCCAGGAGGGTCAGATGTATTTGTTGGCCAGATTCTGAACATCATTCTTGGTGAACTCTGTGCTCTGCACGGCAGACAGATGCTCAAACAGCTGAGTCAGGTGGTGACGCTCGTTCTTCTCCAGCAGCATCAACACAACCTGGGAAAAAAAACAAAACAGCATATCATCACTAAAACCTCAGCTTCTGGGGACAAAGTGGACAGATTACTTACAAAAAATATGAATGATTTATTAAAAGCAATAGTGCGTAGTTTTGTCTCCCCCGTGAGGAATTCTAAGTAATGACAACAAAACTGTCATTGCATCCACATGACAAGCCTTCCATAATTACACACCACCCCCACCCCTCCTTTGTAGTTGATGTAGCCAAGGAGGACACGGAGAATAAAAAATAAATAAATAATAACACATGATGAGAGAAGAGATAATTAACTTCATTCAATTTTCTGCGTACAAAAATCACCGGATGACAACATTTCCTGAACAAAGCATACTGAGGAATCCAGAGAGAGTTGTGTGATAGTCTTAACTATCAACTCATTTGGCAACGGCTTGAATGTAACGGACATTTATTAATATCAAAAACTGGTATAAAGCTTTAAGAGCAATAGTACCAAATTAAATGTGAGCCCTGTAAGGAGATATATGACTAAAAATAAACTTTAAGAAATTTTTACTGAAATATCCTTTCAGGTTGTAGGTGTAACATTAGACAGCCAATTACCAGCATGATAAAGCTTGGGCATCGTTTTGATTTTAACAAGTTTGATTCCAATTCCGATTCTGGTTCTTATTAATTCTCGAGTCTGATTCTTTGAGGGGTGGAGTTCAAACGGGTCGCATAAAATAAAGCCACACTAGAGCGCTGCTTACAGTGCTCCTTGGCTGCAATACAACAAGAGCCTGGTAGTACGGCGGTTGCTACAGAAACCAAAACTGCTTGTTAAAATTTGGAACCGATAATCAGATTTGAAACCACATTTTCAAACAATTCCAATAAAAAAAACAAAAACGATTGGATTGGAATTTTTGAAACAATCCCAAGTTGGAACCGGTTCTTGATGCCCAATCCTAAGCATGAGTACATCTTAGTAGAAGCATGCTGCATGCTTATTGCTCACTGACTCTGATGAGATGTACTCCTTAGGTATGGAAATTGGGTTTTGAATGACGAGGCATTTTTCAACACGTCAAATCGGTTGGTGCCTAAAAAGTATTGAAATGGGATCCCAGCCCTAATGAATTGGACATAAAGCGTATCTTACCGAGAACCTGTCAGTGGTGTGCAGGTTGTTGAGATGTTGGTAGACCAGGTTGGGGTCTTTCTCCAGGAGGTGGTGGTCCAGCGCCTGTATGATGAAGCTGATGTTGTTTGCATCCAGCTGGGTACTCAGGAAGTTGGGAAGCATCTCCGGAGCTGTGGAGGCCAGCAGGTCAGCGCAGGCTGCCGTGTTTCTGCTGCAGCGAGCAGCGTTCAGAGCCTGGCCAAACTGGCAGGCGTTGGTCGGCTGGAGGTTGACGATGATGTCCTCTCCTCTGTGACTGCTCTCTGAGGTAGGAACGCCGGCTGTTTCCTCGTCACCCTCAACCTGAAAAAACAAGATGAACAGAAGTGAATTGGCAGAGGTTGGTTGTTGTAAAAGCGTTAAACTTTGAGGAAAGATGGCAATGCTTACTTTATGTGCATACTACTAATAATACATACATACTGCATTCATGTAAATACACTGACTTTAACCGAACGAGGGAGTGCGCGGGGCTTGGAGCAGCCGAGGTCTGCCTAAATCCGCTGGACGACGCGTCATCTGACAAATCTCGACAGACCTAAGCTGCTCCGAGCCCCATGCGCTGTGGCCAGTTCATCTGCCAACACAAAGATGACACAGAGCTGGGTTTAAATATGCAAAATATCTCTGTAAGACACATTCTGGCAAGCCTCAGTCATTTATTCCCAATCTTTTGGAACTCCTTAGAATTCACCTCCCTTTGAATAAATCATTTTGTTTTGGTACACTAATGCAATCTAAGATGTCCTGGTCTTTAATATTTTATATAACCTTCCTTCCTTTTATATTATCCTTTTTTGCACAGAGTAACAGAGTTGGCCTAGATACTGTATTTAAGTCCTCATTTTATGCAAAGACAATGTTAGGTGTCTAGTAGCTGGAGCACTTCCGTGCAGGGCACAGCATTAGCACCATTTACAAATGCTGGTAAAATATGCGAGTGGCTAGTAGATCAGCTTCACTCACCAGCTGAAAAAAAACAATTGTAATCTTTTGGGTGGCTGGTAAAATTTAAAGTTCACTAGCCATTTGACTGGTGGACATTAAAGTTAATCTGTACCCTGCTTTTATAGCTGAGGATCACTGCATAGAAATATAACAGGGTATTTATAGAATAAAACCAAAGATACAAGACTGTGTGTCTATAAAAAAGTTCCTATGTATGAATACAACTACAACTCCCAAGAGTTCTAATCCAAAACGCACATTCATCAGACACAGAGCAACATTATCTTTCACTGAAGTTGTTTTTCTGGCCACCTGATGAGAGCAAACAGATTAATAATAAGCACTCCAGGCTTGCGGTTAGGGTGTCAGCCATATAGTGATGCCATACAAATTGGCTTGTCTGGGCTTGTTTGGTGGAAATTGCTGCCTACAGTTTCCATGAGCGGTTGTTGAGAACAGTCCTTTAATTCAGTGTTAACATATACTGTATAATTGACCTGATGGATCAGAAAATGTTAACTAAAAAGATTCAGTTTTGAATGTGTGTGATTTGCAGGACATCTGTGAGTGACTTTGTGTGCAGTGGATGCAAAGAGAGACAGTTCATGTGGCCTGCAGTTCCAACTATGGCCACTAAACCAACACCAAGCGCTACTCCAGGAGGCTTGATGTGCAGCCTGAGTCTGGCTCCTTCAGTCTCCCCTCCAACCTTATAACACCTTTCTCCCTCACATTACATAGACATGTAAATAAATCCACTATATTGACTAGCCAAGAGTGGATAAGCTCAAAATAAGTGGAAAAAGAATTTTTTTCCAGATGAGCACTGTGCAAGATTTGACTTGAAGCCTGGTTGAAATATACATTGAAAGAAAATCCATGTGTATGTACCTCTGTGATGGGGACAGTCGTTCTGGGTTTGGCTGCTGAATCGTTGGCATTGGCCAGACTCTGTCTGAGCAGCACCGTGACCTCCTCCAGCTCCTTCTCAGCCTCCTGCACATTGGGATCCTGCTGCAGTACCTCCTGCAGGTCAGAGCTGCACGCCAGGTAGTCCTGTGGAGGGACAGACAAAATACAGATTCATGAATGCAACCGATGCATGCTAGTGACAATTTACGGAGTTTATATATTTTGGGGGGGGGGGTGAGAAATATGGCTGCACTTTGAGAAGAAAATGCAATATGCCTTTCTGCTGCTTTCAGTATTTTGCTAAAAAACAAATTGCTTGTTGTCTTTACAACAAATGAAACCCCAACATTCTTTTATTGAAAAAATTGAACATTGAATTGAATTTACAAGGCACCACTAAAAAAAGAATAACAGTTACATTTTAAAGTGCAGTTTTCTACTGATACAACTAACAAAAAAATCTCAGAGTGTCTTTTCGCGATATGCTGCAACCTTATGCATTGTGTTTATTGCACCAATTGATATTGTGACTGTACAGCCCTAGTGAGAAATTAAATGATATGACCCTTTCACATACAATTAGGGGGGAATTTAAAGGGCAACTTTTTCCAACCAGTCCGCTGCAGTCGGCATCAGCGAAACTTTGTTAAAGTGTAAGATCCTTTTTGTTTATCATGAACAGCCCCAAAATCCCCATTGCAGACTCCATTTAATTAAACAGTAATTTAATAATCGTAAAACTCATTTTATTCAAAGTCAACAGAAACTACAAAAAACTATCAAAAGCCATCTTGGTTCAACTTTTCCCTGTTCCAACAATTACCAAACTGGTTTGGATGAAATAATACTACCTAATTCATCCATTTACATATAAAAGTATGCTTTCTCTATGTTAAAAATATTGTTTATGGTAGTTTGGAGTCTGGTGAGTTTGGTGATGGTGAAGCCATTTCTGGTTAAACAACAATGATTTTACTCTTCAACAAAAAAGGTCTATGTCTGTACATTTCCTTAATGTTGTCAGACACTTAGAATACCAACCTTAGTCTTTCAATGGCAAAAACTGCAGTTTTAGTGGATGAAATTGACTAAGTAGCCCAATAAGATAACATTCCTGCCCATTCGTGGCTTTGTTCCAGCGTTTTTGCTAAATACTGGACCAATTTTAAAGATTTTGTTGGGTGGACTTGATGCGATTCGGGGGTGAAGTTGCAACATTGTCGCATTTTTCACTTGGTACGGTTTGCTTTTACACTGCACTTTGTCAAACTCACCAAACACTGTAGACACACGTCCTGCGTTAGAGAAGGTCGCTTGTTTATTGAATATCCGAAACTCAACAACACTCAAAATAATGGAGCAACACTAAATTTAGAATGTGAAGGAGAGAGAGTGATGATGATGATGATCATGTCACAGACGACCAGCAATGTGTGCTCAGAACAGCTTATGGATCTGAAAGTTATCATCCCTTAAATCATATATAAGTCTGTAAATTGTGTGCAAGGTTGAAACTGCAGGCTAGTAAATGCACTGATTCTGGTTCATGTCCTGTATTTGGGTCGGATCGCATTCTCATCTGAAGTGAACTGAACTCTGGTTCCCTTGGAAGCAAACCAAGACCCCCGTTTTTAGGCGACGAGAGTTTGTTTGTTTGATGCGCACCAGAGTTTGGATGAGCTTTCACACCAGCCCAAACGAAACGGACTATCCGATCAAACAAGGCAAGTGTGAAAGCAACCATAGAAGCCAATACATGGGAAAATTGGGTCCAGGCTGAAAAAAACTGAAATAACCCTTTAAAGATTTCCCTCCAGCCCTGATTTTAAATGAACACATTCCATCGTGGCATTTTGTTATTACTGATCAGCTCTTATCACCTTAAGGCCTTTATTAGCCAGGGCTCGTCTGTAGAAGGCCTTCTTATTGGTTGGCTCCACTTTCAGTGCTGCATCACAGTCCTGCTTGGCCTCAGTAAACCTATCCAGCTTCAAGTAGCACAGAGCTCTGCAAACACACACACACAAACACACACATTACTTGTGATGCTTATTTTCACTAGCAGCTAATTTGATGCGTGACTAAAAGTCATCATGAGTTTGTGACTCATTGACTTGAAGGCATGAAACAGATCATTTTCATAAGAAAAATATGAGACATGAGATAGAAATTACATGTCTGAAATGTTCTCAAATAGTTTTGCTTTCTTCACAAATGTAAAAAAAAAAAAGTCAAATGGGTAGCTGTGTGGCAGTGGCAAGTGTGCGTTTGCTTTGGTGTGGCTGTACATACAAGCTCTTTTTTTTTTATTTTATTTTTTTTTTTTACAGCAGAGCTCAACAAATATTCATGAACACACAATAGCATATGTGTCCTGTCAGTATCACAGTTTCCTCTGCAACATGATCAACAATCTACCTACTATTGGAAAAAAGAATGGAGCAGGTCAGTTTGAGACAGAAAATAAAGCCAGCCCTGCCCGCTGCATGCGATACGCTTGCTCTATGTCTCTTTAGATAACATAATAGTGGCTATATATATATATATGTTGTAATAAACAGTGCTGAAGCAGGCAGCTGTTTCCTGAGCCTCAGCCATTCTTTTTCAATTTACCAACAATACATGCTAATTTACTACCAATGACAGACTGACGACTGGTTGGGATTAGCCACAGAGCTGACTGCAGCGTCTGACAGATGACAGCTGGGGATAATTAATAAGTCTGTTTTCATTTATCCAAACAAATACAGTGATTTTCCTGGTGTGTGTTCTGACATTTCTGTTTTATAAGGATAAGATATCATGAGAAGTGTAAAGTGAGGAACAGAAAGTGAAAGAGGCCACAGCAGTGTGTGTGTGTGTGTGTGTTCATGTTGTTCCCCTTACCTGTTGGTGTAGATAGTACACTCTTCTGGCTTTAGCTTAAGGCATTCAGTGTACTTTCCCAGTGCATCTGAGTATTGTCCCTTCTTCACAAAGTCATTCCCTTCTTGCTTCAAAGCTGTAAAACGGACTTCTGCTCTCCTTTCTGGAAGACAAATTAAAAAGGTGATTACTTCCTTAACCTTTATTTATACTGCAGAGATCATTGAGGGAAGGCCCTCATTTACAACAACAGAGTAAATTACAAAGACAAAGAAAAACAAAACAACAACAAAAGACATATGGGCTAGTGGAAGAGTACCCAATATCTTACTGGAGGTAGAACAAACAACAATGTTTTTCATATTCTCTTAGGTCTGCTACATATTAAATGGATTCTTGTATACAAATGTTTAACTGCAAAAGTGGTTAAACTGACAGATATTGTGACATACCCCATAAATAAAAGAAGTGCAAAATAAAGCCAAGCCCAGTGGAAGATGATACACCTGAACTCATTCAAATTCATGACGAAGATCCAGAGTGCAGGTAGACAGCAGATGATCTCTGTGCTTGCATAGTAGACAAGCAAAACAAATACATATCTTAAAGTTACTCTAAAAAGATTTTAAAATGCATGCATTGTTGTGTATCATTGTGTATTATTGTGCATTGTTGTGCATGGTGCGTGGCATTTGATGATAAGACGAGAATGTGACTGTCAGCGGTGTATTGCATGTAACACCGTGTAACACCACATGTCAGTCTCCTCCTGGTTCCTGTATAGGTCAGGGCTTCTCAAAGTTCAGGCCAAATGGCAACAAGTCAATCTGGACCCATATCGTGTAAAGAATACACTATTTTATGAAATGTGACGTTTTCTATTTTAGAAATACATTATCTATTGATCAATAAATTGTTAGTTGATATTGAATACATACAAAAAAATCTGCAACAACTTAGAAAAAGCAACAAAAACGTCCTTTTACTACATTAAGCTGAATATACTTCTGTACATTTAGTGCATGAAGCTCAAAAAAAAAAAAAAAGGTACTGTTGGGTATTAGTACCAAATTCCATGTAACAGTACCAGGGTTTCTGCGGGTTTTCCCAAACAAATTTAAGGCTTTTTAAGACCTTTATGAATGAAATTTAAGACCTATATTACGATTAGGGATGTAACGATTACCATTGCAATGGTAAACCCCATTAAAAATATTGACAATAACAATTACAGTTTTCATTTAAAATTATTATTATTATTATTATTATTATTATTACGGTGGATTACCACGGTGTGGAAACTGTGTGTTTAATTCTTCCCAGCTTCATCCTCCTCCTTCAGTCTCCTGGAGTTGCCGCGCAGATGGACTGCATAGCCTACTTGAAGTTGGAATCATGGCGACGGAGGAGATGACAGTGCTCAGGACATTTATCAGCCCTCTAAGAATACTAAGTCTGAAGCATGGGCATATTTTGGTTATTATAAGAATGCCGAAGGACAGTTGATCGAAGAAAGTTATCCTGTCTGCAGAACGTTGCCGCTAAAGGCATTGAACACACTTAAAAAAAACGAGATAATATCGAAAACCGTGACAATTTTGGTCTCTATAACCGTGAGGTTAAATTTTCATACTGTTACATCCCTAATTACGACATGAAAGTACAATGAAATAAATGTATTCAAATTGAATCAAAGTGACACGGAGTAATAATAATCTGTACATATACAGCAAATTATATTTGGATGAGCGAAAGAAACAACTATAACTACAAAAATGTTCAATGAACATTAGAGATAGTGTTATATGGACATAATACCTAAATCTGCACAAAAGTTGACCAGGAAAACAGAGTACTCAACTTGAATATACTGCATGTTGATTAAAAGTTAAGTGAGTTGATTAAATGTTATTGCCAATTGTTCCGGACCCCTGACCTGAAATAAAAATCAGATCCGGACCTTTAAGTGATAAGTTTGAAAACCCCTGTTTTAGGCTATAAGCTTTCTACCCCTGACTGTCTGACCATTTCTAAAGCCTCCTGCCAAAATAACAGCCTTCTCTGATGACTGACCAAGCTGCATAGTGCAGCTTACATATAGGTCTCTTGACTTGAACTGTGCCTCTTAAAGGTCTTTTTTTGGATGGGGAATGGTCGTATCTATCAAAGACACACAGTGTAAGCCCTCCTTTCTTGTTAAATGTATAATGCAACATACAACCTCAAATGACATTTTCATGTTTATGAAAGTTGCAGAGTTTTCTTTTTTTAGGGTCTCAAAAGCTCCTTTATCTTGTGGATATTGCTGGACGTTCTTCAATAACAGCTGTGTTTGACTTTCCACTTGCAACCCTCTCAGAAGCAACCTGACAGTTCCGCTGTAATGCTATCAAGGGTCTAAAAGGGTCTGCACCTCCTTAACAGTTGCCATTCTTTTCTGTCCCTTATAGGGTCTGTTGAGTCCACACAGCAAAATGGGATAGGAGAAAAACATGCTCTGGTTTATTGGCACTTCTTTAAACCAACCACAGTTGTCTTTGGTGGTGCTAAGCGCCAGTTGGAGCAACGGTGAAAAATAGCCTTAGGAAGGAACTTATTTTGGTGGAACATGTGTATGGTCAAAAGTTGTTTTAGTTGTGCAACAGAAAACTGAGATTGGAATTAGTCTATGTAGCTGTCTGGAGAGATCTGAGGAGCAGTTAACCATAGTCCTCATAAATCCACTGGAGTTTAAAATTACCACACAAAGAAAGTGGAAGGTAACGGATCATCTGAAAACGGACATCCGAAAAGATTGCCATCCAGCGGATTTTCCGGCAGTCCGAAAGCAATCCTGGAAGTGGAACTTCATGGATATAGACTAGCCATCTCGTAATACGAGGCGAACAACTCCACATTGACTTTTTTCCCCTCCTGATTGATGGTTTGCTCCAGTGCCTGATCAATAGCCACGCAGTTAAAGCTTTACTCATTCAACCAGCTTTGTCAGCAACTACATATTGGATACAGGACCACAAAGAATCTCATCAGAGAAGACTTGTTTTTGGCAGGAAGTCAAGATGGTCAGCCAGTCAGTGGTAGAAAGCTTAGTAGACCTATACATATACCAAGAGGAGGCTGATATGAGATCAGTGTTACATACAGTGCACCTTGCACAGTCACATTATCGTCTTATCAGACACAGGTGTACTTGTTTTCCTTGTTTGTCTACTTTGCAAGCAAAGAGATATTTGCGTCATCTACAGTCTACAAGCACTCTCAACAAGTTGATAAAAAACTTTGACTAAGTGTTTGTTACAATTTCTCCCTGATTTAAGTGTATTTTAAATCTCTAAAATGACTGCACGTCAAACATTTCTTAATGTAGACCACTGACCATACCTATTACAGTAACATATCATATATTGCTGGATACCGTTCCAGAAAAGCCTGATTGGTGTTTCTGTAGTCTCGCTTTGCCAGACCACCCACACGCTGCAGAGCGGAGGAGGGTTTAGCTATTCCAAACAGCATTCTGGGATGGGAGAAAAATGTGCTGTACAAATGTACACTTCTTTAAACCAATAATATAATAAAAATGAAAAATAGTTGTGCAAGAGAAAACTCAGATTGGACAGATAGTCTAGCTAGCTGTCTAATTTAACATGCAGAGATCTGAGGAGCAGTTAACCATGGTCCTCATAAATCCACCGGAAGCTAAAATTTCAGCAGTGGAAGGAAACAAAAATTGGCTAAAATACATGCATCCGCAAAATTTCCTGCGCACTGGAGCAATCCCGGAAGTGGAACATCAGGGATATAGTGTTTCTGGAACAATCCCACACTAAAAACTGCCTAAAAGTAAATAAATATACCATTCAACACATTACTTTATTTTTGATATTTCTGCATATTGTATGTATTTGTTTGTAGTACTGTATTTCCTCAATGCATCATGATATTCACATTCTGTAATAGAATTAAATAAATGACTTCAGGTGCATCATTGTCCATTGGTGTTGCAGTATGTTAGTTTAACCACTTTTCCGGTAAAATATTCCGTTATATATATCCATTTCATATGTAGTAGACCTAAGAGAAAATTAAAAAAAACATTTTTGTGTTTGTTCTACCTCTGGTATGTTGTTTCTCAAAAACTGAAGCACTTTGCACATTTTACAATTAGGGTAGATAATTTGATAATTAAAATGTAAAATAAAATACAACTATGTAAAACAATTACAAGTAGAAGTTGAGAGGTTTATGTTTAAGCTTCTAAAATGCCAAAAAGGTATAGGTGAATTGATATTGAGGAGGTGCTGTTTTGTTGAAGGAGTCAGGTGCACTAAAATTAAAAGCAGTTTTTTACTTTCAGTTTTTTAGTTCAGACCGAGCTCGTGGAACATGAAGCCAGAGAGAGTCAGTGGAGCGTGTCTGATAAATGCAATGCAATTTTAAAAGGTAATATAATAATTTTTTAGTAAGGGCTTTATAGATAAAACGATTCCAGAGGGTACCATGTCTCTCTTAGAGAGAGAATCACAATAATGTGCACCATAGACATCACTGGTTGCCGATTATTCATTACTGCTTACTCACATAAAGAATCATTCCATTCTCCTTTCTGCTGAAGCAACACATCAACATTGACACTTGCAAATATTTTAATTGACCTCACCTTTAAGAAAACTTATCACAAGGAAATATGCCAGTCTTCAATGCTATAAAGCTTGAGGTTTAAACCCTTGAATTTAATGTGGATATACAGTAGCTATACGTGAGGCAATAGAGTTAAGTCAGCAATCAGTCACGGTGTGGAGTAAGGGCTAATTCATTTGCCGCAAAGTGTCTTCTGGGAGAACAAAACTGTGCCAGCAGGTCTTTTCTTTCATTAGGGTTTAAAAATAACAGTTGTAGCATAGCCCAGGGAACGGAAAAATGCCATGGTCAGTGAACAGAGGTGACACGTCCACTTATGTAAAAATTAGGCCTTTAACACCCTCCTCTTATCTAAGTGCAGAAACGGGAACAAGCTGGTGGTAAAAATGTAGAGCCTACTCTCTTCTATTTCTCTATCTTGATGTGAAAGCGGAGGAGTAATTCAGATCCTTTAGTTTAGTCAAGTCCTGCATTAAAAAAATTTAAAAGTATGCAATTGTTTTAAGCAAAATCTGAAAAGTTAAAGTACTCAATGCTAACTGCCATTACTGGGTAATTATTGATATATTCATGAATGTGTATTTTACGTATTACGCTTTTTAAGTATTTTGTATATGTTGTTGTGTAGCAGTCAAATCTACAACAAAGCATCCTATTTTATAAGATTTGTTTTGTATGCTTTCACTGGCATTTCCCAGCGCAGGGATAAAGATGGGCTTTAGAAAGAACAGGGCTCTCTTGTCCTTACATCACACTATATACTTAATCCAGATCTTAATTAAGATCATGGTTAAGGATGTACACAGGAGCCTCAAAACGCTGCCAGCATGTGAGTCATTCACACTAGCAGGTGTGCCTCAACAGGCGTGGTTCTGACGTTTCCAAAACCAACCTGCATCTATGGCTGCCTTCTCTGCTCGAGCCTTAAGGACCTCTGCGGTGGGTGGCTCCTCTCTGCGGTGCTGCTGAGCTGACAGAGGCACCAGGGGAATGTCTGGAAGTTTATCTCTCCACTCTGTGCCGTCCTGCTCAATCAGCAGCCGAGTGATCCTGGTAGAAGACGCAGATCAGTCACACACACACACACACACACACACACACACACACACACACACACACACACACACACACACACACACACACACAACCCTAACGTAACCCGTAATAACCTACACATACAAGTGGAATTTACTATACACAGTTACACATAGTCTTGATATTAAACAGCAAGAAAGGTATGTGCAATTTAAACATTTTGTATGGTAAGGCTATGACCCTTACTCTGGAACACAAAGCAGAGCAGCATTGCATAACAGAGAGAGCACATGCACTCTGAGAGCCCTAATCAGCCTCTAGCTGGAGCTGCTTTTGAACACCAGTTAAATCTGTTTTAATTGAGTCTTCTGATTATGTCACAATGTCTAGCTTCTTATAGAAAAAAGATTTAACATGTGAAAATAATATGACAGAAGGCAGTTATAGTATTGCCTTATCTAATTTCTTTTATTATTTCCTTATCTAAGAAAGGTAATATCAAGTTTTAGACAGAATTTAAATGGATAGCAGGAACAATTTCATCATAGATCTCTTTATCAGTACAAGTAATAGGGTAGTCACAAATGCTGGCTTTGTGATGCCAATGAGACATTCCATGTGAATATGGATGTTAAAACTCATTCAGTCAGTCTGTGTTTCAGTACATCTCCCTGCTGTCTGCAGCCTCTCAGCTGACGTGAAAGGTGAAGGCTAATACCTGTTGACGCTGTCATGTGCTGCCTGCACGCTGGTGTCTATCTGTAGGACAGTCTTGTAATCCACGTAGGCCTGACGGTAGCGCTCCATAGACTCATAAGCCATGGCTCGGCGCAGGAGGGGCTTGAGGGAGAATGACTGCAGCTCCAGGGCTCTGGTTGGTATAAATAGATGTGATGAGACAGGAGCAAAGGATCAAGTCTGCTGCCTCTGCTATAGATGCTACTGTCTGACAGTACTGTCCAACTGGATTGAGAATCTATATGTGTGACAGATTTCATTTAATATGCTCTTGTGCTGCGTAGTATATAGCACATTTATTGGCGTACACTTGTAATGTTGTGTGTACATGTAAATAAACTGTCACAACACATTTTCCGTAAAGCATTTAAAAGCTTTTACATTGGAGGTTCCCGCAAGTTAGTTAAGAGTTTTCTGCTTATGAAACTTAAAAAGAGATTAATGGAAGTCCTATACAGACCCCAGTGCAAAGCCCCTTATAAAATTACAGATCTGCTACTGAGGTATGGTAAATGACAAGACTGTCTGCAAAAAATTGGTAAACAGCGTTAGATTTTCAAGGTAAGACCCAGTGTAAAATTTGAAATTTGGGTTGACACCCACACAAAGCACTTAAACACATCGTATTATAAGATCAGTAAATAAAGTCTCTCACCTTGTGCAGTCCTGTATGCACTCTTGACTGTTGCCATCTTTAAGGTAGCAAGCTGCTCTGTTAGAATACAGAATACATAGATCCTCTGGACTGTCAATCCCTGCATAAAACAAGAAACACAACTCAGAAACAGTTTATGTAGTTCACCAATCCCTTGGGATCTGTTAAGACAGAATATCTGTAAAAATGGCATTAAAAAACATATTTAAATGGGTTTTAAAGAACATATTGTCTGGTTTAAGTGTGGCTTTAAAAAGTCTATTTGTTATAAATCGTGTATAATGTTCAGAAGTTTAGTGTGTTCTTCTGACCTGTAACTATAAAAATATAGGAGTATTGCTTAACATAGACACGGATTACAATTAAAAGGTTTATTATATTGCCAATATTGTGTCAGACTCCACCTTTGGTGCTGTGTGTGTGTGTATGTGTGTATGTTAATAATGAAATCCAGTATTAAGAAAATAAAGAACTTGCATCAGCATTAGAAGTGTACTATTACTTCTACCTCAGACTGATGAATATGAGCTTATTTTAAAGCTGCATACACACATACAGTTACGATGCAACAATTATATATATGTTTGAGTAACTTTGAAGAGCACGGTCAAGATCTGCTCTACATGAATAGAGTAATGTGATAACTTCTGTTGTGATTTGGCGCTATATAAATACAGTTGACTTGACTTGAAATCTGAGGTATAAATTTGGACTCTGGATAAACCAAAGATCCTTAAACTCTTTGTTTACTTTAAACAGGCAGCAGGCCTACCTTTTCTTCTACCACTACAACCTAACACATCCTGCAATTTTACCGGAGTAGCACTATGAGTTCCAGGGCTGACAAGTTTAAAAACACAAGGTAGATGATAATCAAGAAAAAAGCTCATCAAACCACTTATACAAGGTTTTCTCCTGAAATTTGCTCACATTCTGCACAGTATTTGCAATTCTCTCATCTTGACTAACAGGAATTTCACTATATTTTTACCATCACTATCACTGAAACAAGCAAGTCAGGCTTATACTGTATATTATAGACAGAGAAACATTCTCTGTGACACAGTCATTTTAGCCTGCCACCTCATCAGATGAAAGGAGATTATGGATGATGTCATAGTAAGGCAGTGATGATGATGCCTCAGCAAACTGCTCACAGTTAGCAAGGTTACTGTGACAGTAGAGCATGTACAGTATGTTAGAGGTACAAACTATGGTAGGGCTTCAACTAACTTATTTTCATTGTCGATTAATCTGTAGATTATTTTCTTGATTAATCAAAATAAAATGTCAGAAAATTGTGAAAAATGTTGATGAGGCCCTCAAATATCTTGTTTTGTCCACAACAAAGCTATTCAGTTTACTCTAATAAAAGGAGTAAAGAGATGAGAAAGTGTTCACACTTAAGAATCTTGAATCGTGTGAATTGTTTTTTTTCTTTCTTGAACATTACTCAAATCGATTACCCTTTGCAGCTCTAAACTAATGTCAATATTATGAGTTTTTTTTCTGGAAGTGTCCCTTTTGACAGACCACTGCATGTTTAAGTGGTTTTACAGGGGCTTAAATAATATGTCCACATCTCTGCTCTCTGCATTATGCAGCCCTCCCTACATCAGACAGATGACGGGCCTTGGATAATTTCCAGTCCAGTTACTTTCACAACCAGCAGCTCAGTGGGTAGTGAGTACATTATAGCAGACCACAGATAGACAGGGAGATTATCCTTGATGGTGAATGAGCCTTACAGGCAGCAGTTTCTGTCCCTCCATCAATCGCTCACTTTCTCTCTCTCTTTGAGAATTATTGCTGCGGTCCTACAGATTCAATTTCACAGTGAGTGGTTAGCAGTCATGTGACCTGGACAGACCTGAGCTGAGAGGCTTAGCACCAAGCTGAGGCTAAAACAGAAACACTGTCTGTATACACCACCACAGCCACATTATGACGCATCTCTGTATGAACAAGTCAATTCATTCACAAACATCAAACCTTATATATTGAAATATTTGTTACTGTTTTTAGACTGTATGTATGCTAATGGAGACTGCTTCTTGGAGAGATAATTTCGGTTTAGGTAGAATTTCTCTTATGGAAAATATCCTTTTCTGTGTATTATTTTGGTTATATCATGTACTGTATAAAGCAACAGAAACTAAATGGAAGCACTAGCATTATAACTGCAAGGTCATACATTGATTTTCAATTGCAATGGCCAGTTATAGTAAACAGTCTTAATGACATTGATGATTAAACACCATAAAGCAATATGTATTAAGAAATGGGTGAGACTGGTGATGACACATCAGTCAGTTAAACTCTGGGCCAGTTGTTTATTACACAATGTTGTCATTATAAATGTTATATGTTTACTGACATGGAGATACATAGTAAACTTCTCTCCAATCATCGATCAACCGAAAAGCTTACACACTATGCGAGTGATCTACCAACCACCTCAGATTATAATAACAAGAACAGCATCAACAACAACACCCTACCTGAATCTGTAAATCCTTGAATGGCTTGTGAGTATTTCTCCAGTGCATCGGCAAACTGTCCATTTTTAAATAGCAGGTTTCCTTCATTCTTTAGCCGGGCCAGGGGTGGGGGCAGGGCTCCACATGGGGCATCAAGGTTGACAGTTTCCCCTGCATTTCCTCGAACCGGAGTTTCTTTGCTGTTGCTGCTCTGATCAGCCGGCACTGAAGCTGTCGATCCCCTCTTGCCCGTTCCATTGGCTACCTTTTCCTTGGAGTCCTGCGTGACTTTGTACTTGTCAGAGCTGCCTCCTTTGCTCCTCCAGTGTCCTTGATGGGAGTTGTTGAACTCACTGTGAGGACCCCCGTCCCCCCTGCTGTGGGGCTTTTTTTGAGCGTTACCCATGTCTCCCTTTTCGGCAGGAGCGGCTGAGCTCTCCTCCCCTCCCACAGGCTGGCTGGGTTCAACCGGACAAGCTAGTAGGGAGAGGGAGGGAGAGGCAGAGAGAAGGGGGAGACACACCCACAGGAAGGAGTCAGCAGTTACATCACAGTGGGGGGGAGGGTTGCACACACGACACAAAACCACTTCAGAGAGGGAGTTCCAGGAAGCAGGCAGCTACTCTAAACTGAACTAAAGCGCTGTGTGGGGGTGGGGCAGATAACACACACAAGCATAGTATGCCATGTTATCCAGAGGGAACAAGGGGTGATTCCTCTTTCACAGAGTTTGTGATGAAAATGACTGGACTTCTATTACCAGAATTGCTAAAGCTTCCTCAGATGTTTTGTGTAAATATGTATATTAGAGGGCAAATCCTGCCAGGCAGCTACAGTAGGGACTAGGTCAAGCACAGACGTACAGCTACACTGCAGTGTAAAAATACAGATTACTTCACAACATATTGCATATTGATAGTACACAGCCTACAGCAAGTCTTTTTATATATTTCAATTACAATGCTGAGTTTTAAAAAGGACCAGTGTGTAGGATTTAGGGGAAAATATTTGCAGAAATTGAATATTGTTGTGGGTTGGGATATTTTGTATGTGGTCCTTGTATTTCATATTTTGCTTTGTTTTCTGTTCCTTCTTCTCTGTCTTTTTGGTTCTGTCTTGTCTCCTTGTGCTTGTGTTTCCCTAGTTTACTCCCTGGTCTTGTGTTTACCTTGAGTACTGGCATGTTCTGTTTCCTGTTTTATTGTGATAAAATAAACTCATGGGAAACTCTCTTCTTCCTGACCGCCTGCTCGTCTTTGCGTTTGGGTCCTCCTTCCCTTACCGTCAATGAATATAATATTCATAATTATGTTTTCATTATTGTATAATCACCTTAAACTAAGAATTGTTTTTGTTAGCTTATAATAAGCTGTTCATATCTACAGAGGAAGTCCGCTTGTTACAGCGCCATGTTTTTACAGTAGCCCAAAACAGACAAACCAAACACCTGCTCTAGAGAGAGACACGTGAAAGGAAGGGGTATTTAGCAGTTTGTTGCAATCTGCAACCTCAACAGTATTTCCACTTAGTCTATAACCTCGACATTCCGCCGGATTTCACTCATTTAGGTACGATAGCCGTTGCCTGGGCTGTTTGCATTTTCACCTCCGTTGGATTTCTGGATTTCTGAGGACTATGGTTAACCATACTCAGATCTCTGCAGGGTAAATCCAGACAGCTAGCTAGACTATCTGTCCAATCTGAGTTTTCTGTTGCACGACAAGTTCCTTCCAGAAACTTGTTTTGCTGCGACACCGCAGCTTTTCCCAGCGCTTAGCGCTGCCCATGACGATTGTGATTGGTTAAAAGAGCACGTTTTTCTCCCATCCCGTAATGCTGTGTGGACTATAGCCAGACCCTCCTATGCAGCTCTGTGGAGGAAGGTCTGGCAAAGCAAGACTACTACAGTCCACTAAATCCTACACACACTGGTACTTTGAATTCTGTGAAGTAGGGCAACCAATATTAAATTGACTATGGCTCTTTGAATATGTACGGTTTATCAGCTAACACTCTTTTACATAAATACGTAATGTAACAATATTTTGATAAGGATCCTTTAAATCTGGTTATTAAAATAATTATGAATTAAGACATGTTATGATCGGGACATTTTACATTTGGAAAATAAACCTGTCAGTTCTCTTTGATGGAAAAAGCTAGGAAATTATGACACTGTATCTTAACTTTTGCATTTCTGTACTACAATTTTGTTATTGGTTGACAGTACATCTGCACCAATATTTCTATGATAAGCTAAAATGTACCAATAGAATCATCCACGCAAATACATAGGTTAGACTGTACTGTAAAACTAAAATTCTGTAATTTTACCCATCATAGAGCTAGAATTTGATATCAGTAGTAATAACAGATGAAATATGATGAAGAATCAAGGCAGTACATTGATACAATGCTATTTTGTCTGCTGAACAACTAAAATGCTAGAATAATTTCTGGATGGATTCAGGTAATTATAAACGTCACTGGCGTGTGTCTCTGTGTCTGAGTGTGTAAATCAAAGATATAGATATTGATTATGGAGGTGTTCAGACACTCACCAGTCTGTTCTGCTTTTGTCTCGTCATTATTGTTGTCATCTTCCTCTTCTACTTCTTGGATGAGGATTTTTTTGCCTTTGCTGTGCGGCTCTGGTTGACATTCCTTCATCTTCTTCTCAGTTTCAGACAGAAGTTGCTAAACCGCAAATAATTCACATATTATAATTTGGCAACAGCAGGAGCCCAACCCAGTTCTGTTAAGTAAGTCAGCAAAAGTTGACACATCTAGTGATTATCACCCACATTCCACAGAGCTATAGAAAATACCTTGTGTGGCAAAGTAAAAGGAACATCTTCTCCCCATTCACCCACCGTACACTGAAATCCCTAATACATAATTATTGTAATTAATAATAATTAATATTAACAATGTCCTCAAGGTGATGACTAAATAAAATACACCCTGAGCTCACCATTAACATAGAAAACTGAAACAGCAACACTATTCTCAATTTGAAATAATAACAGACTACATATGATTTTATTAATACCTTGCAGCAGCTGCGGTTTTTAAGCATGTGATCTCACACAAATACAGCGACACCTAGTGGACACAACGGCTACTGGCATGTAATCAACATGCCTCAGTACTTCTGTCACCTACAGTGGCTGCAGCATTCTGCGGCTCTTCCCGAAGAACCCTCCTCAGGTCTTCAGCAGCCATTTGGAAGTTTCCCACGTGATAATAAACTCTGGCACGACGTAGTAGGGCTGATGATGAAAAATAAATCACATACAGTATATATGTATACAGACATAACATACAGTACATGAAAAGCTACTGTTAATTCCTGTGCTGTGCAAATGTAGTACGTGAAAAAATTCAGAAAAATCACCACAGAGTTTTCAAAATGAAATCATATTTCTGTTTGCATTGTTTGTAAATCCATTAAAGTGCTACTGTACAAAAAAAAAAGGAAAGCACCTTTTATATTGCCTGGTTCCAGCTCGAGTATCGTCAGACAGTCTCTCATGGCATTATGCCAGTGCTTTAGATTGATCTCTGCCTGGGCTCTGTTGTTGTATGCAGCCACCGTTGGTATAATGGAAAGACTTCTGTAATAGAAGGGCACACATAAAACAAACCTTTATTTATAATGGGTTAATGGACAAACACTTTGAGGTACATTAAATGGGAATGGAATCAGACCCAAATGAACAACAGGAGTCTAATTAAATGCCAGGAAACACAATATAATCCCCTTAGGAGATGTAAAATGCTTTCTACAAATTAGTTGTTTTAAGAGCCTGACCTGGAATAGTATGCAACTGCCTCCTCATAATCCTTTGCTCTGAAAGCTTCATTGCCTTTGTTCTTTTCCCGATTTGACAGAAGGAGCTTTTGCTGTTGTGTCAGAACTGGATGTACAGAGACCACACATTTTAGACACATACTGACACAACTTAAGTATACACAATGCTTTGATATGACCACAAAATAAATATGAGCTGCTATACAGAATACATTACATGATGCATCCACTTTATTCTTGATTTTGGGGTGTCCTGTGTTTATAATGGCAGCTGGATCATTTTTGACAGAATTTCCATCGATTGATTCACATTCTTTTTCGACATCAAACCTGGAAATATTCAAATGCATGCAAATTATGCTCTACAACAGCATTGACCGTGGATCGTTGTAATAAAAGAAGCTTAGCAAAGACCTTTTTTAAGGCCTTTTCTTTCTTCTGAATACAAAAGAAAAAGTAAGCAAAATAAAAGACTAAATTACTCACTTGTCCCATTCTCGATAATCACGTGGGAGAGCATGTTTTGAAGGATTCCTCTTTGGAATTGAAGTCTGTGATGACATAAGACTTCATATTAGTATTTTTCTTGTGTACATAAATGTGCATGTTACGTACATCGTTGGAGACTGTTTTTACCTGACTAAGTGGAAAGGAACAATTGGAACCTCTTACAGGTGGCATATTTTCCTTCACTAGATCATCAAACGTTGACTGCTGTTTTAGTGAAGTCTCACTCTTTTTGGTTTCTTCTTGCCATGTCTGTAAAGAACAAATTATTTGCAATAGTAATCACAACTAAAGCCACATGTGTAAAACTCACACAGTCCGCACTACCAACAGTCAACTGATTAAACAGTTCACATCACAGCAACACAACTCTTCACATGTCTCAAAACAGGCTCAGTGCAGCCAAACACTATCAACAATCCTCACCTTGATAACACACACTGTCTCTCATAACACACAGAGTAAAAACACTAGCATCAAACACCATTATAGACAATACAAACTTTTCATCTTTACAGGTTAAATAACTTAAGTGACTTTACACTAATCAATTTCTTTTATAAGAAAAGAGTGAAATTATTTTCTGTGCTGAGGTAAACAAGAATGAATGAAAATCCTCAAGTTTGCTTAAGTACAGTAAATATATATGTATACAGTACAGGCCAAAAGTTTGGTTACAACTTCTCATTCAATGCGTTTCCTTTATTTTCATGACTATTTACATTGTAGATTCTCACTGAAGGCATCAAAACTATGAATGAACACATGTGGAATTATGTACTTAACAAAAAAGTGTCAAATCAACTGAAAACATGTCTTATATTCTAGTTTCTTCAAAGTACCCACCCTTTGCTCTGACAGAAAAAAATAATATATATATATATATATATATATATATATATATAAATAATTATATACACACACACACACTGTATATATATATATATATATATATATATATATATATATATATATATATATATATATTGTCTGTCATAATTTACGTAATTGCAGGAAATGTTACAAACTAAAGGTACGTAATAGTCCAGATGTTTTACTCTTTTTTAAATCAACAAATTGGATGTCTTCTCTTGCCATGAACCTACATTATCTATAAATACAAATTACTGTGCAGTTCCCATTGCTTACACTGCCATTACTTTGAGAAAAACAGTAAGTGCACAGTTTCACTGTAGTAAAGGAAGTGTTTTTCATATTTTCACAACTGTGACCTGGACATATTGGTATTGTTTCTCTTTTATCAGTCTGTTTCTCTCAAATGTACAATGTATAACTGTTTCATTCTTATTTGGTGTTTCTTTATTTCCAAAAAAAGGCTTTATGAGCTCTCCTATATACAGTATGTGTTCACTAGCAAGCCTAAAACAAGAAACCATTGCAACCAGTTTGAAATGCACCAGGCTGAAATCCATACTGTTTTGATTGTGTGGTTAACAGTTGTAACAGCAGTGTGTTAGCATTTTAACAAAGTGCTGTAAATCCACAGTGTTGTGCAGGTTATGGTTAAAGCCATGGGATAAGTGTATAGAGTTTTGAAAACTGTGTTCATGCAACGAAAAACAAACTAGAGTTTTGGTCAACATGAACTGCTGCTGTGCAGAATGTAAAGCGCAGTTCAGAATGCACAAGTTGTGCCCACTGTTGTCTAGCAATCGAAAAAAAACTAATATCAAATGAGAAAATGCTATAAAAGATGAGAGCATGAATTAAACAGGATTGATAGGAAAATTGTACTATAAAGTGAAACATGCCTTCAAGTCATCAACAATTTGGCTCCATTCGTCATGAGAAAGGCTGGCTGCTGTGGCCACGGGGGTTTCCTTCCTGAGAGCTCGGCTCCTAGGGTCCAGTTTCTCCAAGTGACTTTCACAGAAGTTAATCAGATGAGGATAAATGCCCTCATCACCAGATCTTTGCACAAAGTAAAACATTTTAGAAACATATTCTGAAAGCACAAATTCCAAGCAGTATTCCAGTCAAGTTTATGTTGGAGAAAAGCAAACCATATGGAATAGAATATTTGAACATGCAAAATCAATTCTATCTCTTCACACCTCATGTGACTTTTACCTTAGTACTCTCAAGATCTTCTCCAGGTATTTTACATCTTTGCATTTTTCAATGTAACCATAATCCAGGTGCTCCACAGGGACCTTCCCACTATAGTCAACGGTGGTGGACTGGTTTTGAAAAGAGACAACTGTATCTCCGATCTGCATATCTGGGAAAAGTATCAGTTCACTCAGTTATTATGTTAAACAAAGTTGTACTGTTAATAGCAAACTCGCTCACTAAAGCTAACCCAACATTATAGTTTTGGTAATGTTAACTTACTTTGCTAGCTAGCTAACTAACTAACGACACTTGAAAATTAACGAGACTAACCTGGATTTCAGTTTAGTTTTTTTGACAAGTTTAAGTGTTCATGACAATATATGGCCATGGTAAATATGGTGATAATTGAGAGTTGTTCAGGTAGGCCAACATTAAACCACGTTAAGCTTTTTCACGTTAAGCGCTTTAGAATGTCTCAACGTTATGTGTTCGTATTTGAGGAATTAACGTTAAGACAATACAGAATTTTCATTTAGAAAAATCTCAGTGTTCCTTATAGCTGATAAACGTTATGTTAACTTAAATGAATGCTATTAAAATAAGGTAAATAGCTTTACCTGCTACTGTTTGGCCTCTTTGGATACACTCTTATTTGCAAAGTGGGGTCTGTTACTATGGTAACCACACATGAAAAGAAGGAAGGAAGAAAGGAAGGAAGCTGCACTCCAAAGCGGAAACACGTAACACAGTGGGCTCCAAATTTGAAAACGTGGCTGGTCGTTGCTTTAACTGCCTAATGGTCGTTACCTGCAGATGAATATGTAGCAAACAGAAGCAACGACAAGGGGTGCAAACTAAGGCGGAGGAAAAAACATTGCCGACAGGATAGAGTCCACGGCCCATGCATTAACGTTAGCCCAGTTTTATGTAGGGTAGCTACCGGTAAGTATTTTTGTTTGCAATTTACATAAAGATAAATATTAACGACATATTTCTGGGAAGCCATTAGCAGTAGTCGCGGTTTTGGAGGCTAACGTTGATAACTTCAGTTTATCAGACTCCAGTCCCACCGCGACCTTGATAAGCGGAAAATGTCAAGCTGTTGATGGAAATAATCCATAGAACGAAAACCTAGGTTCACAAGCTAATGGCTCTTTGATAATGTATGTGTTTATGCTTATTTTAAGTTTGTTACATTGATTAATGTTATATCAACGAATGACATTACACAGTCAAAGTAACGTTAACAATATGGAATCAGATAACTCGGTAATTGACAGGTGTTTTCGCATCATGCTAGCTAATTGTTTTAACGAATGTCTGTGGGACCTGAGGGAGTAGCTAACGTTGGAGCGTTTAGGTTTTATGTAAAATAAAATAAAAAGAAGCTTAGTCTGCATTTAACTGATATTATAATTAATTCTACATCGATTGGCAAGTGTAATTCCACAATTACGTTATTTTTGGACTTCGGGAACGCAGAATTAATTGGCAACTGCTATTTTTTTTTTTGTACGTTAACCGTTGTAACGAGAAATTATACTCCTTATACTAGGTATAAAATAGTCTTGGCACACCCCCTTGTGTCCACTATCCCGGTGTCCACTATCAGCAGTGTATCGCTAGTCGCGGTCAATTCAACTGGCTTAGCTAGTTCGTTTTGGCGGCTATAGCTCATTTTATAGCGGCATCCCAGAGAGCAATCGACGGGGGATTTAAATCAAAAACACGCCCTCTCATAGCAACGCTGATGAAACGGCAGAGAATGTTTGGTGTTGAACCAGCTGACTTTCTTTGACACTTTGTGCTTTACCAAACTGCTACTACAGTATACACGCGTGAGAAGTCCGTGAAGACCTTGCAAACAATTTAGCTAATTTCCCTAGCTTTAATTAACTTGTCAGATACCAGGCAGTCTCAGTTCATGCAGCTCAGTTTTCCTTGAGTAGACTCACTCACTACTTTTTGTTGTCTGCAGGTCAGTGACATCACCCCCACTTGGTAAACACATTGTATGGGGGAAAAAAGTGCACATAGGACGAGGAAAATGCAGTGCACTCCTGAATCCAACGTTTACCTTGAAAGCTGCAAAAGCCAGCACGGTTATGACTGCTCTGACAGTGGATACAGTGGTTTATTCCACAGCCCACAAAACATCAGTGGAGTTGACTCCTGTCGGTCTTTGTCTCCAGTAAAATACAGTGAAACACCTAAAGAGAACCTCAGGCTTTCTGTTACACCTAAGGAGAGGTTCAGGGATCCGTTTGGATCTTTGGGCAAAGACTCTAGGGGAACACAGCGGCAATCGTCAGTAAGCTGGTGTGAAACTCCTAAAGTTTACAAAAGAGATGCCTCATTGCGACACAGACTTTTAATGTGCAAACCCACCACAGATGTCAGAATTGACAACGCAAAATCACCATGCACCGGAAAGACTGAATCTTCCATCAGTGTCACGTCTGATCACTGGCTCAGTGTATCATTTGACTCTCTAGACACTGTGATGGGGGCTTTAGCATCAAGCACTTTAAAATCGGACCATGATCTACCACTATCTGGTAGGAAACGCCGTCTCCTCTTCACACAGGTGAGGACCTCCACTCTTCTTGAAGATGGCAAACTCAACTCTGGTTACCCTTCTAGTTTTGATAGAAGAGTTTCACTCTCAGATGCAGATTTCAGTGAGAGTAGTTCTGCCTCTGGTCAAAATAATATTGAGACTCCATGTTTTATCAAATCCCTGGCTGCCTCATCTAAGGAAAACTCTCAGTCACCAGTCAGGACTGTGGGAAGTAACCTAAATGACAGCTCAAGCGTCTTGTGCACACCGTCTTTCACACATTCACCCAAATACATCAGGTATGTGCTTTTTTTGACACTTTAAATGTTGTAAATGTTCCCAGCTGAATACTTGGAGAAGCAATTAATAAAGTAATGTTCCCTACATTAAATTGGTAAACATGTGTCTAATGCCTTCTTCTAACCCTGAAACAGGTCTCTGTGTGAAGATAGTGGTTTTAGTTCCCTGGCCCTTGATAAATCCCAAGACTCTTTTGTGGACCATGATGGCTCATTCCAGGAGCTGCTGCTCTCTGCCTCAAGAGGAAACTGTGAAACCCCAAATCTTGCAGAGGCAAAGCGGCGCTCCCGTTTGCAGCGTCAGCAAAGGCTTTCAACACTTAAAGAGGGGGGTTCTCAGTCAGAGGAAGACCCAACAGAGAAAAGGCGTGTACCTCTTCATCAGTGCCACAGCCATTCTAAAGAAGATGATGTTTTTGGTGAAGGAGCCACCCCTTGCAGTGTCCTTTCTGCTAAATATGGTAATATAAGGACATCTGATAGTTTCCCCTGTGCAAAACAAGACAATGCCACCCCATTAAGACCAACTACAACAAGGTCAGAAAACATGACACCCCTAAGCACAGATCTGGCTAATCCAGATGTAACTCCTCTCAGGACAACCCCAGTCAATCTCTCTCTGACTCCAGCTTTGCAGCTGGTTCATGCCATGTGCCACTATAAAGCCCACATGTTTTTTGGCCAAAGTCCAAGCCTAAAGGAGCAGATGAAGTCCACAGCAGCATTAGCTGAGACCCCGGTGATGTTCAGGACCACCATGCCATTGGCAGGGTTGATTGGCAGGAAGATGGGCCTGAGGAAGGTGGACATACTCACAGAGCTGAAGAAGAGGAACCTCAGACACATCCTGGCTATCATCCTCAGCCACCTGACCTCTGAGAGCATCTACATGTAAGAGTTAATCTTATCTACTTGTATACAAAGTAATATCTTATTTGCTTTAATATTTTTGTTGCATCTACTGTATGACTAGGCACACCTTCCTTACTTCTCAAAGGTTCAGTAGTTTGATTTTCAATTTGTGATTTTTTTAACTGATACATACTGGAGATGACGTTATTAAATATTGTTATATAAAATCAAACTCTACAGAATCATGTAGGATTCATACATAATATGACTGCTTAGAGCAAACCACAGGACTTGCTTTTTTGTATTATTAAATTAACGTAAAGACTGATTATTAACTACTCAAGACATGAGGCTCAACAGTCACACAGTCTGTACTAAAAGTTCAATGGGGGTGGAAACTATTGGTCTAATACATTTGTTTGTTGGGCAGGTGTGGTCAGGTGTGCAAGACATGGAATAAAATCATCAAACAAGACAAGCGAGCTAGTTTTAAGAGAAGAAACCACCTGAGTGAAGTGGAGGCTGCTCTTGAGGTAACAGTTTGCCCTTATTAGCCACTATTGCTAATGGCTGGCCAATGACAAGCGGGTCTCATCAATAAACCGTGTGTGGGTGTGTGTGTGGGGGTGTGGCATGCTGTGGTAGCCATGCTGATTCAGTATGCCTTCAATTTGGAATAAATCCGTAACAGTGTCCCCAGCAAAGCACCATCACACCTCCATGCTTCATGGTGGGAACCAGGCATGTAGAATCCACTCTGTCACCTTTTTTGCATCGCACAAAGACACGGCGATTGAAACCAAAAATCTCAAACTTGGATTCATCGGACCAAAGCACAGATTTCCACTGGTCTAATGTCCATTTCTTGTGTTTCTTGGCCCAAACAAATCTCTTCTGCTTGTTGCCTCTCCTTAGCAGTGGTTTCCTAGCTGCTATTTGACCATGAAGGCCTGATTCGCACAGTCTCCTCTTAACAGTTTTTCTAGAGATGTGTCTGCTGCTAGAACTCTGTGGTATTCATCTGGTCTCTAATCTGAGCTGCTGTTAATTTGCGATTTCTGAGGCTGGTGACTCAGATGAACTAATCCTCAGCAGCAGAGGTGACTCTTGGTCTTCCTTTCCTGGGGTGGTCCTCATGTGAGCCAGTTTCGTTGTAACGCTTGATGGTTTTTGAGACTGCACTTGGGGACACATTCGTACATATACGTATATACACATACGTTTTTGCAATTTACCGGACCGACTGACCTTCATTTCTTAACCCTTGTATTGTCTTCACTTTCGGGCCCTCTCGTATCAAATTGACCTGTGACTTATTTGGGGTTTTAAAAACAATTCTGAAATAAAATTTTACTTCATTTAAAATAAAGAAAAAAAAAAAAATATGATACAAGGGTAAAAGTAATGATGGCCACTCGTTTCTCTTTACTTAGCTGATTGGTTCTTTCCATTAAATGAATTCTAACAGTTGTCCAATAGGGCTGTGTATCAACCTGACTTCTGCACAACACAACTGATGGTCCCAACCCCATTAATAAGGTAAATTCCATTAATTAACCCTGACAAGGCCCACCTGTGAAGTGAAAACCATTTCAGGTGACTACCTCATAAAGCTCATTGAGAGAACACCAAGGGTTTGTAGCGCTATCAAAAAAGCAAAGGGTGTCTACTTTGAGGAATCTAAAATATAAGACCTATTTATTTCACTTTTTATAAGTACATAATTTCATGTGTTCATTCATCGGTTTGATGCCTTCAGTGAGAATCTACAATGTAAATAGTCATGAAAATAAAGGAAACACATTGAATGAGAAGGTGTAACTTTTTGTGTGTGATCTCATAGAGACCAGTATAACAGCAGTTTTCTGTCTGATGTGAAAAATCAATATGGATATCAACTAACAGTGACCAATAGTTGAAATGACTTAACTTTTTGTACTGTTTAATAGCTCGGTGGTGCTGTCCATGTCCCTGACGCAGAGACCAGACTCGCTCTGCTTAAGCGGTCAGCCCTGAAGACCGTTCAGGCCCAGTCTAGGACGTCCAGCTACTGCACCCCGCAGTCAGGAAATAGCACTTTAACCCCATCCCAGCACAACGCCTTGAATTCAGGCAGCAGCCACAAACAGGATAAGTTTTTAGAAGTGAGTTTTTAAATGATTACACCAGATTTTCTTAAATTATATGCAATGTTTGGATGTATTGTAACTAGTTTGTATTGATTGCAGTTCAGTGGAGGATGAAAGGGGTTTCTATTTAAAGGAACGACCGAGGGAAGTTCATTTGAAACATTATTTTAAGTCATTTTTCTTTCTTTCAGGTTGCCAAAACCCTATTCAATGATGAGTGCCTCAAGCCTTGCCCTCGATGTCAGCATCCCGCAAGGTGTCACTCGGTGAAAGGGGAGGGTGTATGCAGCAGAGCCGACTGTGGTTTCCAGTTTTGCACAGCCTGCTTGTGTACTTTCCACGGCTCTAGAGAGTGTGGCAGCCAGTCTGTAGGCCGCCGCAAGAAGGACATACTACTTCCAGGAAGTGCTCAAAGCAAACGCAACGTTAGAAGATTATGAGCAGAAAGTGAACAGTATTCCTGTTTATTATGCCAAGGTCGTTTTAGGATTTATTTTTTGCCTAATTTACAAGCAACAACGAAACTGGTTTGTAGCAGGTAAATGAGCGCAACATCTGTACTTTTCAATGTGTCTGTGCCTGTCCTTGTACTGTATTTTCATCCTTTTTTCAACACAGTTCTTGTGTGTTTTTAATTATGAATGTGAAGGAAGTCTCACCAGCAGAACAGTGATTGAATTTTGCTGTTGATGTAGTATTTCAAACACATTGATCAAATGTACAGAATGTTTTTTGGAATACCTCTGAGATTTTCAACTTTTACCAATGTGTTTTCAGAGCAGTTTTAAAATTTTGTTTTTGTTTTTAACCTGTTGCATTTGTGAAATAACTGGTGCTTTTGGAATGAGTTTATTGTAATCTGTACAAACATTTGTTAGTGTTTGGTGCCCTCTAGTGGCATGACCTTACCTTGTTTAAACTGCAACAAGAATGTCATCTCATTTAACTTTTTTACTACATGCAGTGATTCTAGAATAGATTGTAATATATGTTCTGTGAATACTTTAGAATAAAATATTTTTTGGTTTTTAACTACAAGAATAAACTTTTCTTTTCTTTTTTTTTTTCTTTTTTTTTTTTTTCTTCTAGTTAAACTTTTACCGCCCCCTGTGTTTTGAAAATGAGTCTACTTCCATAGCAACCTGCAGTGTGTCTGTAATTACACAGAGGTTTGTGGCTGCCCGAATGTTCAAATGTGACGTTCCGGCTAGACTTTCTGGGTAGCCAGTTTATAAAAACCTATACAGGTGTTTGTATTTTCAAAGTGAACAATGTGTGGAGTAATTTCAACAGGTAAGAGACTTTTTAAAAGTTTTAATTTTATTTATTTTTAAAATTTTTGGCCGAGGGGTGGTTTGGTAACTAGAGTATGACTTTGTATTTTGAAGAGTTTCCTCCTCTTACTGCTGGCAATTTTGTGAGTACGAGTTTTGATTATTAACATTTTATAACTGTCAGTCTGTAAGAGTAGTTTTGGGTTTGGAAAAATGTCTATACTTGGCCTCTTCCACTAGTTAGTCCTTACTCCTGTACTATTTTATCCTTAATCTCCATGCAGGAGAACTCTCTGGCCTCTGATGATGTATTGGCTCACTTCTTCAATGACTTCCTGAGTCTGCCGGTAAAGAAGTCTTAATGTTTAATTCTAGCATAGTTTTGACCAAAACCTTACACCCCTTTTTTTTTCTTTTTTTTTTATACCCTCACAACTATTTCCAGTCTTTCCCAGAGGCTTTGATGTACAACCAGGAGTCTGGACAGTTTGAAGTAGTGAATGGAGCAGCTGAGTTTGTCTCCAGAAGAATCCGATCAGTCCTGCAACGCAGCAAATCACAACTTCTTACTGGTGACCCCACAGCCCTGGCCAAAACCCCTCCAGTAGACAACCATTATACTATCTGTGTAAGTAGTGAATACCTCCTTTATGTGAAAATCAGGAGTTTGATATATTTGGTTTTGAAAAAGAGCAGAAAGCCTGTAATGTAGATTTAGAGGGTTGACTTGAGGAATCCGTCTCCCTGACCTTTGCAGTGCCTGGACAGAGAGCAAGGAATTCAGTGGATCATCGAAGAAAGGTTGCCCTTTTTCCTTCAAAGTGATTGCTACAATGAATACAGGTAGTGCAAGCATTGGACTGATTTGATTTTGTAGTTTCACCTCCTATAGAATGTATTGATTATGTTTACATTTTATATTATTGCTAAACTTAGTATTCAGTTTTTCTCATTCACTTTTGAAATGATCTGTTCTAAGAGCTAATGCAGTTTCCGTCTTGCTCTCATTACCTCAGCCCTGCCATAAGATAAAAGATTATTGCTTACTAACCTAGTTTTTAAAGACCTTATATACCATACCATATTATGATCATCATTTCAAATAATGCATTTGTCAGTGATTACAGAGTGTAAATCTTCAGCAGTACAATGCATTACACTGTGGTGTGATTTTGTTTAAGACTTCCCCTACTTCCTTAGTGTCCCATCCCTGTACTCTAACCTGCCACCTAGACATACACATAGTAATACAGAAATAACAAAAGCCATGTCTATTAAAACCTTTTTATCATAAAAGGAATGCTTTTCAAAAATGCAAGCTTGTATATTCTGTGACTTGTGTGTCATTTTTTGGTGGTCTTTCCCAGACTAGCCAAATTGTTGTTTCAGTGGAACCCAATCTTTTGTATCCAGAGGAAGAAAGGCAGTTCAGGCCGAACCACCCTGTCAGCCCCACAATTACGTTTTGCATCCCAATTTGATGAGGAAAAAAACAAAGCACTGAAGATCTTAACATGCTCGCATTCTCAAGAGAACATTTTAGCAAAACAAGGTATAGATCATGCGAGTTTCCATTTACACATATATGTTTACTGTATATACGAGCAAAATCAAGTTAGAAATATAAGGATTCTGATGTTCTCTCTTTCTTTACTGTTCAGAACACACTGTTACATGTCGCCCCTCTGGCCAGAAGGAAAATATCAACACAAAATCCAGTGAATCATCCAGATGTTTCTCTAGCTGTTCTGAGCCAGAGGACCAATGTACCTTTTCCTCTTTGTCCCCATGTTCCTCCGCTTCTAACGGGAAATGTGAGAAAAACAAGAAACACCGGAGCTCACAAACTGAGTTGAGCCTCTACTTCACGGAGCCATCAGCTGACCGCTCAGAGGAGCAGCATCTCAAAGAGTCCAGTAGCCAGAATTATGAGTCTTCTGAAGGGCAGCTGGGGTACCTGGCTGCCCAAGTGGTTAAACAGGTGCTTAACAATGCACTGTACATGATGGATAGTCATAGTCAGGCAAACACTTGTGACGGTTCCAGCAAGTCAGTGGACCAGACTAATTGTACCAGCACAGACAGATCTTGTAAATGTAATATTTGCCAGCATTCAGCTGATGGGGTCCCAGAAAGGTTTGGGGGAAAGAAAGACACAGTTAAAGAAGGCAAGAGGCTAAGTGGAGGTGAAGGAATAACAGAGTGCTTTAAAAAGTTTAGGGAAATGGGGAGTAGAGATGCAGACCAAGGAAATATCTGTGATATTTGTTGCCATGGTCCCTGTTGCCAGGGCAATAGACCAGGCTTGGATGAGTTGAAGGAGTTTTTGCAAGGAACGCCAGGAGAGAAGCTGCTTAATCTCTGGATGGATACAGAGAGATTGAGAGCTACACAGAACAGAGAGTGGAAGAAAAGGTAACTTGGTCTTTTTAAAAATACAAAACGCTAACTGCCAGTGTTCAACGGTCATGGTTTGATATTAAACTTATAACACTTTGGATAACAACTGCAGCTATATTAAAAAAAAAAAAAAAATGTTATGTGGTGTTTTATTCAGGTATTTGTTCCAAATGAGGAGCCGGTACCTGCTGAGCAGTAGCCAGAGCAGTCTCAATGTGGAGTTTCTGTCCAGGCTGGGACTGACTACCTCCCCCTGCTGGACAGAAGAGAAACTGCGCTCAGTTCAGCCCTTGCTCATTGAGTCTCTGCTCCGCTACTGGTGAGATTTACAATTCACAGTATTCAAGTTCCCTGATATAAATCATAAATGCTATTTGTCTGTGCAGTGTTCATAGATTTTGTGTGTCCATACATATGCCTCGCTACTTTACTTTTGTGATAGACTACATATACTGTAGGGCAATAGCCTTGTCATTTGCTTGTCATTTATGGTGAGTCATACCCAGTGTGGGGAAGGTTACTTTGGAACTGTAATAATGTAACGATTACAAGTTACCATTATTTTTTAAAATTAGTTTATCAAAGTAATGCCAGTTTTTGATTACTTTATAATAAATGTTTACACCTGGCAGTGTTGACCTTAGAGCAGAACACTGACTACTGGCAAACTCCTTTTAAAATCCATCATCACATAAATTCAGATTATAATTAACAACATTTTGAAGAACAGATACCACAAAGTCAGACTTCAACATTTATTTATTTTTTAATAAAAAGGTAGGTATTCCTTACTTTATAATATGACTGCTTGCAGTTATTGTAAGCCAACTGAACTTACATACCTACAGATGTTTCCCGAGGTTGGACATTTACAACATCAATAACATTTGGACTGCTGGCAAACATGTTCAAACCCTTCTCAGATTTTTGTACAATTTCTTTTTTTTATATTTCTAGCATTGGAATATGTTTTTTTGTCTGTAGCCAAAGTGGCAACTCCCAGACAGCTTGAGAGGCAATTTAACTGTTAGACGGGTAGAGACTCTGCAAACAATTGGACCAATTCAAAGGCATCAGAATAACTGTCCTTGGGAATTCTCTTTGCCTTTCCCCCCACAGGGTTCCTCGGTTCTGGACGTCACAGAGTGTTCAGGAAGACCGTGATGACTCCCCTCATCTAGAGCTGTGGACAGAGTGGTGTGTTAGCCCTCTATCAGATGTACAGTCCCACCATGGCTCTATGAGCCTGCCTCCCCTCCGCCCTGACACATGTCTGCCCCAGTCCCCCCATGCTGTCCATACACAGGTAGGAGAATTAGGATATGATATCCCTAGGTGCCGAAAATCCGTATAACATACTGATCAATGTAAAATAATTTTCAAATACTGTCATTTATCAAACAAAAATGCAAACATTGATTTCCAGCTTCTCTTATGAGGATTTGTTGCATTTTTCTGTTTTATATAATAATAAAGACTTTGGACTTTTGGTTGGACAAACAAGCCATATAAGATGTTACCTTGGGGATTTTGTTTTGGCCGATTAAGCAATAATGCAGATGTAGATTCACGTTTTTTTCTGTATGAGTTAATTGTATCAACAAGTTTCTTTTCTATGTATGTATTTCATCAGTTATTTTCTAGCAGAAGTCAGTTACTGGGCAGCAGAAGAATGGAAAAGATGTTACAGGCTCTTTGTGTTGACTCGTGGGCCGGCTTATACTTCACAAACTTCTGTGAACAATCGGGAAACCAGGTACAATAGCAGCTACTCGATTGTTTGCACTTCTATTCTGTAAATTCTGTTCTTCTGAACAGTATGTTTTTTTCATACTGAGAAATACAGAGAGAGACGTGTGGAGCTGATTCTGAGTCTTATTTAGAAAACAGCTAAAGCTTTAATGAGGTGCAATAACATCTTAAGTGTACACTTTATTATTTGATGTGGTAAACATTTTTGACAGTTACGAGTTTTTTTTTTTTTTTTTGTCTCAGCTTTGGGAGAATGCAGCTAACTTTTGGACTGACCTGCAGCTCTACTATGAGCTGTTCTATCAGGATGGACTCGATCCCTACAGAGTACAGAGAGAAGCACAGGTTAACACACACACACACACAATTGTTCCACTTGGGGGTTTCTTACGTTCATTTCACACCAACTACTCAGTTAAGGAAAAATACTGAGCTGGGGTGTCATTTATAAACGTGCATATGCCACTCCCCACGCAAAGGTTGTCATTTATAAAAAACAAACTTGATGGGAGAATGTGTTGTTCTCCATGCAAACTCTGACCTATGCGTACGCACATTTTGGAGATAATGGGAATTGACAACGCAGATGGTGAGGAGGTGAACTGAAGTCAACCTGCAGAAAGTAAATGAGGGAAAAACGATTAATATTTTCAAGTATTTTCACTCCATATCATCCACGTTATCATGGAGATTAAATCCAGCAGTGTTATTTGCGCTTGTACTGAGTTAATTGTTCCATAAATACCTTGTAAAATCCAACTCAAATCTTAAGTAAAAAGGTGTTATTAAAGGTGCTCTAAGAGTTGTCACGTGTGTTTTAGGCTATAACATTTGTTGTCACATACTGTACATCTCACTATCCGCGAGCTGCCTGTCCCCAGAACACACTGTAAAAAACCACGGTCTCTGTAGATAGCCCAGGGTCTACAAACGGCAACAAAAACAAAATGTGCCCACCTGCACCACGAGGCATAGACAAACAGTCTTCCAGCCAATAAACAACAAGTATGTAGGGGGAGGGGTTGGGGGTTAGTGTGCAGAAGGGAGGGGACGGGATGAGGAGCAGGGAGGGGCAAGCTAGTCTTGTTTGAAAATACTTCTGTCAACAAGAAGTAACGTCACCCGACATCGCTTAGAGCACCTTTAATATTTAATCGGCGCTGTCTCACCGTCAGAGTCCGCTACGGAGTGCAGGAAGAGGATGTCCTCGTTATCAGTCCGAACTTTAATTCTGTTCGTGACCAAACCTGCATGAAGAAAAGTGTGTTTGCCTATTAGACCTTCGCCTTAAAATTGCATCTCTGGGTGGGGGATACCACTAGTTGATCGGCAATGTGTTAACAATAACAAATTGTTGTAAACATATAAAATCTGTGGTGACCCCGTGGATAATGCTGCATGATGGTACTGCTGGCCCTGCAGGAGGACTACGGCAAGGGAAGAATCAGGAGAGAAAAAGACTTCACCATGATGATGGCTGGCTAATTTAAATTCCTTAAAGCTGTGCTGTTGGATCTATGTACTGAATTGGGCCCAGTAGAGAGGGCAATGCGCCGGAACCGTGCCATACCAGTTCAAATACAGGTCCTCTGGGGGCAACCGGATGTTTCCTGAGGGAAATGGCAGTCAGTGTTTTATATAAATAAAAAAATAATCTTCAACTTCATCACTAAGGCTTGTTTGGATATAATAAATAGTTTTGTTGAATCTGTCCCAGAGTGCCGTAATGCCGTTTTGGAAAGTATTATTATCAAGATCAGGTTCCTCTACACTATGCAGGAACAGGCCAAAATTATTCAATTTACACCAATTCACCAGAAGTTTTTTGCTTTTTCCCCCGCCAGTCAGGGTTTGGAAGTATCAGTAGTATAAACATCTAAAAAGAGGACAAATAAGCATTTTTATCTAAATAATCCAGAAGGTATTTTCTTTACAAAAAAATGTTATGTGAAAAATTGTTAGTTGGTATGTGGTATGACCGAATTAGTGTTACGATGGAAATGCAGGGATGAGGCAGGCAGGAGAGGGTTTAGTTGCAGATTTATTCAAAAGAGTTCAACCAACAAATATATCGAAAAGGCAAAAACACAAAGTCAAGAAACACAAAAATCCACAAAAGGTCCAAGGAAACAGGCAAGGCAAAAACAGAGAGCAAGGACAGGGAAAAACTCACGGGGAAAACCAAAGGCCACAGGAGCGGGAACAAACACAGAAGTACGCAGACTAAGTCACACAATGATCTGACAAGAGACAAAGGGATCACAGAGGTTAAACACAAGAGGTAACGAGGAACAGGTGATCAGGTGAATCACAATAGGGCGGGGCAGGACAATCAGACAGGCAAGAAGTAAAACTAGAGACAAGCCAAGACAGAAACCAGACTTCAGAATATAACAGGAAACAAAACATACCGACACTCACAGGGGAAAACAAGACAGAAACTACCACACAAGACCAGGGAGGAAACTAAGATACAAACACGAGGAGACAAAAAAACCAAAGAAGGAGGAAAAGAAAACACCCAAACCATAACAATTAGAGTATTATTATTATTAGTTGTGTCCAGGCTGCCTAGTTTCTGGTACCTTGGTCCGTCTTTGTTTTCTTTTTGCCAAAAAATACCAACACACTGTTCCAGACATCAAATTGTTTACGATTTTTTTTCTTACATAAGATTTTGCTGCTAAAGCCAACTGTGCAATATCTAATTTCAAGAAATAAAAATAGGTAAAGTACAAAAAATGTTAAAATGTTTATAGCTAATTTAAAACTCAAATTAAGGGAAACAATATCCAGAGAGATACAGAGGCCCCTTTTAGAAAGGTTGCAATGGAAAAATAAATTCAATTTGCAGAGAATAAACCGATAATGAAATACATAGTCATCCTGTATGCATGCTCTCTTGTACTGCCACTCCCATACTCCTCTCTGCTTCTCTCTGTCCTCTTTACCTCTCACCAAGTGGAGAAATTTAAAAGTTTATAAAAACACGTGAGTCACACACACATACCCCCAACGCTAGTCCAATCACCCAGAATCACCCTGTTTGGCTACAGCTGGACCAGGGAGGAAAGCTGAGCGGTCCGGTCCAGAACCTCAAAGTGAGATCTATTTTCCTTCAGTTAACCTTTAGTTCACCAAAGGAATGACATTTAGATGGTCTTTCCATAGTGCCGTGGCCAAGACAGTTCAATGAGTGACATTTATGTAGTGTGATGGCAGCAGTGATGAGAGATAGTGAATATTGTGTATGAAAGCACACTGACCAATGGTGATGATGGAAGGGATGGTGGTTGCGAGGATAAATGTTTCTGAAGTGATGACATTTTTATGACCTTCTTTTCTCCTCTCTTCTTTTCAGCTCCTTTACTCCACCTATGTGTCCAGCTCTGCCAGGAGGAGAGTTGATGTCAATGAGGAGATCAGAAGGGAGGTGTATGACCAGCTGATCCCCGCCTTTGAGGAGCTGTTTGACAAGGTTGCGGAACACACACTGAACATCCTGCTGGAGCCTTGGACTCTGCTGGTCAGCAGGGACAAAAAGTCCTTCCAGATGGTAACCACAGTACACACACAGTTTAATTAACTTGGAACAGAGGTGTTCTGATTATGCTAATTATTTTCTTGATTAATCATTTGGTGTATTAAACATTTAAAAAAATTGAAAAAATTACACAATGTCCGAGGGCACAAGAAGACATCATTAAATGTCTTGTTTTGTCCGGCCAAAAGTCCAAATATTGATGAATACCCCCAAATATTCAATGAAATATAATGCAAGAAACCAAGAAAAGCCGCAAATTCTCAAAATGAATTACTTAAATAATGAATCAATTATCAAAAAAGTTGTTAAATATTTCCTTTCATTGACTAATTGATTAATCAACTAATTGTTTCAGCTTTAATTGGCTGTGTGTGTGTGTGTGTGTGTGTGTCTCCGTCCAGGTGTGTATGCAGGAGGAGGTGCGTTATGTTGACAGTCCGGAGTACAGGGAACTCCAAAGTCTGTATGAGGAATCAGAGCGCCAACTGAAACAGGTCAGCGAGCATCAACAGATTTATATAATCTGCAGCTCATAATCATAAACACACACATGTGAGCATAAAACAGCTAATATCAACAATGTGAAAATGGCCTATATCCAGGATTGATGTATGGCTCGGTAACAATGTTGGTTATCTACTGGTCCAAGCCTATATTACTTGGCCTGAACGTGCCATTTACAATGGTGTCATATGATGATGTGGAAATGTTACCATTATGGGTTTTACTCCACACCTTATTTATCTCTTTCCTGCTCCATGTTTGTCTCCACTTCTTCTTTCCCCTCTGCTGCTGTGTCTTCTGTACAGGCGGAGCAGTGCAGGTCCATGCTCTTTCCCTCTCATAATACTCACCTCTCAGAGAGCCCACAGGTGCCTGACTCTTGGTCCAGAGTATCTCCCAATTACCAAGGTTACCGTCTAGGTTCTTTACTTCGTCACCGCCATGAGATTGGGCACTTTATGTCCTTTCTACGGAATCAGGATGCCAGGTGAGCAGTATAACACACATATACAGTTGTCCTTTGTTCAGACTTATGTCCTCCACTTTACCTAAATATGTACATAGAATGTATGCAATATTCACATTCAAATTAAGTATACAAATGCACAGAGAGTGTATTGTTTGCAAGATGTATGCAATATACAATGCAGAAGGCTTTTGCAAAAATAACATGGTTGTTCTGAACATGTGTTTCCTCTCAGCATCCATCTGACATGCTGGCTGGATCTAGAGCAATACAGGAGGACTCCAAAGAAAGACAAGGCTGTCAGACAGGAGAGATCGTCTCATATTGCAACCAAATACCTCAACAGCAAGTACTTCTTTGGCTCTGACAGCCCCGCAACAACAGAGCAACAGAACGATGTACGTCAGTCAATCACATGATTTAAAAAAACAACAATTTGCTTAGTTTTATTGGGAAGCCCAGTTTATCCATTTTGGGATAGTTACATCTCCATTGAGAAATATGGTGCCCATGACATGACCATCCCAAGACGAGACGTGAGCTCCAGCTGGGGCTCAACATCCAGATTTGATAAACAGAGGCTGCTTTTTCCCATCCCCTTCTAGGGCGTCCTGCAGACTTCATGTTGACAGCTCTGACAGCAGGGTGTCGGTGGGAAACGGGGAATGAGAGGACATGGTTAGAATTAAAAGAAGAAGAAGGGGAAGAGTGTGGTTTTGATCCAGAAAGATTAAAAAACGACTAGCTCCAGTAGGATGAAATCTCTCCTGACATTTATAGTCTGAGATTAGGTTTCTGGATTCCAGGATTACTGTAGGATTGCATTCTGTGTAGAGCTAGAATGAACAGATGGGACACTGAGCGCAGAGCCTGATTTTCTCTTACAAGAGACGGGTACTGTGTAGTATTTATATGGTTACAGAAAAGATGTGTTATAGGGTAGTGGTTCCCAGCCCAATGCCCTGTCAGATAAACCCACGTACTCCTACATTGAGATCACTGCATTTTCCAGTGTTTATTGGAATTGATTTTAAGCTGGGTGTTATTTAACATTATTAATTATATTAAGCAATATAAGCAAACTAATAGGTTGGTCGGATCAATTGCTTTTGTACTACTACCACTTGTGGCAGAAGCTGACCATTTCAACGTTACATTTACTATTTCAAATAGGTAATACTGTAACTATTTCAACCATTCATCCAATCCAGAACTTGTTTTGGTGGAACATTTGCACCCCTCAAAAGAAAACACCACATATAGTATTAAATTAAGTTAACTGTTCTCACAATACAGTAAAATTAGCTATTTAAATAAGTTGGATACATGGTTAAATGTAATTTGTTCTTAACAGTGTACCGCTGTGTGTAGGGTCCCAAAACGGCAGATAGCAAAACCTTTTAACCATTCCCCAAAAGAACCAAGCAGGCCTGCCTTGTTGCACGATCCAAATATTCAAAACCTGACATTTTTAGCGCATATCTTGCTAGCTCAAACTTTGTGTTCGTTTCCAGAAATGAACAGACAGACACACACACAGAGAGCGTAAGGTGAGGGACATGCGCTGGCTGTCAAGCAATTATCCTGGAAATGTACTTCCGTTGACCCAGATTAAGCTAACGCCAAATATTTCAAATGTTTATCTGTCGCTTCTGGCTAGCAGCAACGGTTTCAACAGTTGGGAAGCACTGTTATATGACATTAAAGTAATGGCCATTGATGACCCTAATTTCAAAGTGTTATTGAGGCACACTGGGATGTTGACCTGACTTCAACTCTGGGGCATGAACTTTATTATTTGTCACCCTCATATCATAAATACCATTAAAATACTTATTTTAACTGTGCTTTTGAGCAAAGATGCAAATTCTAGTGCTTCTAACTCTGTGGGATTGAGTCTGGCTGCTGCTCTTGCATCTCAGCGTTGGTTCTTGTCTGCGTGAGGGATGTAGGGAGACTGACAGCTTTACTGCTTTGGCCCTTCACTCTTTCAATCACTCAGTCATCCAGGCACAGATTGGCCTCCTTTCATCTACTGACGCCCATTACAACTGGTTCTTATTTCTGAAGCCTGTGTATGTGTGCATGCATTGCTGTGTGTGTGTGCAAAATGAGATGAGTGAAAATATAAAAGATATAAATAGGGAGACATGGCCAGATCGACATATGAGGACAGGAAGGAGACAGGCGAGATGAAGAGAACAGAGGGATTGTGGGAATGCAGAGCACAGCAGGAGTCAGAAAGGAGAAGAGTTTTCAGTCGTTTTTTTCCACTGTGGGCAGTATTTTTTTCTGGGTCTGTCCTCATATGTTTTTCATGTTGTTAGACATCTTTAGCATTCATATGAAACACAATAACACACGCAACCATCTGCCTCTACTGTGTTTTAACTGTCTACTGTGTTTTAAGTGCGTGTGCGTGTGTGTGTGTGTGTGTGTGTGTGTGTGTGTGTGTGTGTGTGCGCAGATATTGCGTCTGGCAGGTGGACTGGAGCGTCTGAAGCTAGAATGTCCCTCGAACCCAGTGGTTGTGGAGATCCAGGACATCATAAGGAGTCACATTGAGAAAAAGTGGCTGCCTCTGTTTCTGTCCACAGCAGAGTTCACAGAGCGACTGAAACACAAACCAAAGGTGGACATCCTGATTCTTAGCTCAAACACAACTAATTGCTCATCTCAGAACAGAAGTTACTTAAAGCACATAAAGAAATAGTTAGATGATGCATTTCAACTTGTTTAAGTCCATTAATAGCTTTTAGCTACTTCATAACTATTGCCAGTCTTTCTATACATTACACATGGCCGTTTTCAGGCAGGATATGTGTTGATTAGGGCTTCAACTAATGATTGGTTTTATTGTCGATTAATCTGTTGATTATTTTCTAGATTAATCCATTAGTTGTTTGGTCTATAAAATGTCAGAAAATGGTGCAAAATGTCTGTGTTTTCCAAAGCCCAAGATGACCTTCTCAAATACCTTGTCTTTTCCACAACTCAAAGATATTCAGTTTACTGTCATAGAGAGGTAAAGAAAAAAAAAGAAAAAAATAGTCACATTTAAGAAACTGGAATCAGAGAATCTTTTCTTGTTTCATAAAAAAAACCACTCAAACCAATTTTCAAAATAGTTGGCAAATAATTTAGTAGTAGAAAACTATTAACTAGTATTAATAATGTTGGTTTGATTTCAAATGATTTGTCATTTATTGCAGTGCACTCCTTTTTTATTGTTTGTGAAAACAGAATTGAAAAAGTGGAAGAAATGTTGGCCCATACTTACTTACTTATTAATTGTCTATATTAATATTAATTGCCATAATAGCATCAGATCCCTGCTGCTGGCTGTGAGAGTGAACAGACATCAGAGCACATTAGTGTCTCGGCTATGTGAGAAACCACTAGACGGTCGCTCTCTCAGGTTGCCTCATCAGGTGGCACTTAAACCGCAGATTCCGCTGCTCTGCCTCATTATGTTATCAAGTTTACTATGTTTGGTTACACACAATCTCTCATTAAGTAATGAGAGGTTGACGTAGTTTAGCATTACATGCTGGAGGAGGATGTGGAAAAGACGGTTAAGAGGAGGATGGAGGAGGTCAGGGGTGGGAGACAGATGACGTCAGAGAGGTAAAGATCTTTCTAAGAGGAAATAAAGACTGAGGGGAGGTTGAAGATAAAAGAGGAGAGAGAGCTTTAGTTACTCACTGCCAGTGACAAAGAGGAGAAGAGAAGTTTAAGAGGTGTGTAGTGTGTTAATCCTAGTTTACTCAGTTTCTGACTTTTGACCTGTGTGTGTGTGTGTGTGTGTGTGTGTGTGTGTGTGTGTGTGTGTGTGTGTGTGTGTGTGTGTGTGTGTGTTAGCAGCAGCCCCAAGCAGCAGACAGCCTCTCGCAGCACGTCTACCGTCGACGCAGAGCGAGGAGAGAAGCCTGGAAGGTAAGGAGAACTCCTCTGGGGAAGCTGGATATTTTGAATGGAGAGAAATAAGGCATTTCCTGGCCTGAAAGCATGTGTGATTTAGTTCATGACTTGGCTCCAAGCACTGGCTTTGTCAAACACCATTTTGGCCTTGTGGTTAGTTTTCCCAAATTGGATCCAGGATAAATAAGATTAAAGCATCAGCCTTACTAACCTTTCTTTAATAGTGTTTGGAGTGTTTTCCAGGCAGCCCCTCGTCTCAGCTCCAAAGCAGAACACGGATATAAAACATGAATGTTTTTACTTTTCAAGTAGGATGATTACAGGAAGGAGTTTTCATACATGATTGTGACTATCGCCTTTATGATCATTATCTCATCATTGGCAGGTATTCTAAATAAAGGAGAGTAACATTATCTCAGTTTTCTGTGAGCTAAGACTGTAGCTCATAGGTCACAGATCATCTTTACTGCTGTTGTACTTCATCTTCTGCTGTACTGCTGCACACATATGCTTGTGTTATAATGTTTACACATCAGTAGATGATTATGTACTGTATCTATCCCTGAGAGGTTTTTCTCTCTCCTGAAAATGTTAAACAGTTTACAGTGTCCTTCCGAACCTACCATAGCTCTGCTGTGTCCTTGCAGGCGGAGGGCTTGTGGATGAGTTCCTCAAAAGAGATCCTGCTGTTTCGACGGATCCTACTCAACCCTGTCACTTGTATGCAGTTCCAGCACTTTGTCTCTCTGAAGGGAGACTTCCTAGAAAATGATGTGCTCTTCTGGCTGGAGGTGCAGAGATACAAGGTAAAAGAAGCAAAAAATACCTGGCGGATGATGTGCTGGTGGGTCACATGGTATGGCTGCAACGCCATCGGGTCTGAGATTGCCATTCGACTTCCTCTCTTTCCTGTGTCCCTCCATATTAAAGTTACTATAGGCTATGTAACATTTAATGTTCCATATAAATTCCAATGATATTCCAAACATTTTAGTAACAATAGCAACTCCTGTAAAATAGTTCTTACCACACATTTCCTACCCCTCATTTCTCCTCTGTCCCCACTTCCTGTATGCAGGACCTCTGTCACTCCCACAGTGATGAGGCCACCATCCAGCAGAAGATCTCCACCATCATTAACTGTTTTATCAACTCCTCCATGCCCCCCGCTCTGCAGATAGACATCCCTCCTGAACAGGCCCAGCACATTCTGGACAAACGCCATGAGCTGGGTCCTTACATCTTCAGAGAGGCACAGGTAGAGTCTGTCTGTCTTGTATTTCGCCTGGTATGTGGGCTACATGTGTGCGTTTTTTTCCTCTGTTGTTGTAGATGTCAGTCTTCAGTGCTTTGCTGAAGTTTTGGCCCGAGTTTCAAGAGCTGAGCGGCAGTGTCCAAGAGGAGCAACTTCTTCCTCTACTGCAGGAGAAACGAGTGAAATACAGAGCCAAAGTCCGGAGACAGAGGAGAAAGGAGGAGGAGGAAGAGGAGATGAGGCGAGCTCAGGTGAGGAAACAGTCAATACTAAAGGAATAAAGGATGATGAGCAATTGACGCAAATGTGATCACTAGTCTCTAATAGTTTTTCCTTGTCCGATGTGAGGGTCAAAGGGTAGAGGGTATTGTTGGCTGTACAGATTGTAAAGCCCTCTGAGGATGATTTGTGATATTGGACTAAATAAACATGACTAGACTGTATACACTGCAATAGTGTTGACAAAAGGAAAGTATTATAAAATAGTATATTTGGTAAAAACTAACCGTTCAGTCTGCCCTCTTTTGTTTAGGAAGAGCTGGGGAGGCCAGAGTCCAGTTTCAGAGAGGAGGAGGAAGAGACGGATGACGAAGATGACGTAGAAGAAGAAAATGAGGGAAGAAGTGATAAAAAACAGTCGAGGACACAGAGCAGAGTGCTGCTGACTCCCACACAGTCGGTAAGGAGCATAAACATAATAAATTTAAATCGGAAGATGTTTGTGTAGAATGCATCATACAGTAAGACCCAAGGGAGCCAAACCAGATTTTTTCCTTTTGATAGCTATCTGAAAGCACACCATATTTAAATTAAAAGAAACTGCAGTGATGAAAATAAACTCAATTACAGCAGGAAGTCCAAACGAGGCCTCATCAGTTCCAACCACAGACTATAAAGGAGAAACCCGATCGCCTAATTTACCCATTTTTCTAATCACATTCGATTTGACTGGAAATGTTCCCTCAGTTGTCGTGGTCCTACTCCAAGTACATGGCTGCTCTGAAGAGAGAGAGATGCTGCTAAGGAGACAGAGTCAGCTGGAAGCATCGTTCTCCATAGCCTCAGGTACACCCCCCTTTTGATCACTATCAGACTAAATGCAAGAAACTAACTTTAGCTGTTCCCACAGTAAAATCCAAGCTAAAATTTCTAAGGCTCCAATTTTATCTGGCAGTTGAAGCCAAACTGTCAGAACTGTCTCATTATGTAGAACTCCAGCCAAAACAGACACTTCAGTCTGTCCATTAAGTGTTAATGTTCTGTGCAGGAGTTAGTCAGAGCCCTCACTGCGTGTTCATGTAAATGACGCGTGATGCCAACACAGTTAGTTGCAGTCCATAGTGAATGAGGACAAGTAGAAACCAAGCACAGTGCAAATAGTGTTTTAATGGGATGGTATAGAGGCAAAATAGTGTTAAGAACACAGATGGAGATCACTGATTTCTGCATGGTAGAGACCAGCTAAGCATGAGGGTCTGGGTGTACATGTATGGCAGATACAGAGATATGGTCCACACAGTTGTTGGAGGTGTATAAACATGAATGCCTTACCCTGTCTCTTTCCCCTGTGTCTGCAGACTGCTCGTCTGACTGCAGTGTCAGGTCAGCAGACAGTAAACCCAGCCGCCAGCAGCCCTCACGCCACTCCTCCAGAACGGACAGTAAACAGTTTAACAGACACAAGAGTGAGTGAAGAAACAAGATGACACACAAACATAAGTTACTTTGCTTCTCAAACATAACCTGGCTCTCATGTTTTACTGCAGGAGGTGTGAGAGCCTGCGACATGAAATGAAACCAAAGAGTAAGAAGTGACTTTATGACGCACAACAGACGAGGTTGCCTGACGCAGTTATCGGAGTGAAAACTGAGAGCAGAGCTGCTACTGATATCCTGATGAGGTCGAAGTTTGAGGCTGGGTTAACATGATGTAAGAATATTTGCTTGAACCCTCTGACAAACATCTGTGTGTAAAACTCACTTGACTATATTTACAACTGGCCACATGTACATCCGTCATGTATTCTTATATAGTACACAATCATAGAATAACATGATTTTTAATATTTTTATTAAATGTTTCTATTCATATATTATCCATTTACATACATTAAAGGCATTAGACAAATCTTATGCAGAGATAAGTGGAACAATATAAAAAGGCAACAAGAACATGTTGGCATCTACAGAAAGTTACAAAGAACAGTGTTATTGTCAAACAAGTATGTTACACCCATAAAACATTTTGGTTGACAGCTGGTATCTAGCGTCCATCAACATATAATATTGCACTCAACATTGGCACGAGACATAGTCACTACACAGAATGTAAACACTAAGAGCTTATACTGCAGAGTAAAACATTACACACTGTTGGGATAGAATTGTTGTACACTGTGCATTTCTATCTGCAACACTGAAGAGGTATCACACTGACAGAATGAGCCCGGCTTTAAAGTTGAAAGAGAACACACTGTTGGTCCATAACGGTTCAGGTTGACACAACTCTTACTTGTTTTAGTGTTTGTGTGTGCACTCAGTGAAATGTCTGAGGACAATAAATGTCTTAACTTACATGTATTTCTATGATTAAACTGAATCTAATGGTGTAATGGTTTATTACTAAAAAAAAAAATCTTTCAAATGGCAATTTCTAAGAATTCCCTACATCACTAAGGTATGAATGAGAAGGTGGACTAAATAAATTCTTTTAGATCAACAGGTAAATGGTTTATGTTTTGCATAAATGGAGTTATCTTTTAAGGCTTAATTTAAATTAGAACAAAGGATCAGATAATTTTCTTAGTGGAATCCGATGCGTAAGGCTTTATTCTTTACCATGGTGAACTTGCTGACAAACACCTTGGCGAAGGCGGGATCCACCAGGTAGCGGTAAGACTTGGTGACAGAGGGCGGCGCCTCGGCGAGCGCCACTGGGAGCTGCAGCTGGAGAGAGGCAGCGGAAGGGGAAAGGAACTGGGAGGCTCGCATCACATAATCCACTAAGCGCCGATACTGCTGCTCTGACAGACGCTCACGAACACCGTCACCCTGAGGAAGCACAGACAGATGATTACCAATGAAGTTAAATCTGATGCAGGTATGACATTCCAAGGAAACATTTCTTAAATATCTCCAAGTGAGAAACTTTATTTCTTCTATGCAAAACCAATCAGTCGTGATCCCTGCACTTTTGTCCTGAGAAGATATAACAAACAATTGCAATGAGAGAAGTTTGAGTTCATCAATATATAACTGGCTTGCATCTGGCTCTAAAGAATCATAAATATGTAGACTTGAGACATCGAGGGTGGACTTAAAAGAGGACATTTCAGAAAAACCGGTGACGCATCTCAGAAACAAGCAGCAAAGTCTAATTTAAAGCTACTCCAATATAATTGGCTGATAAAGACATACACAACTGTTAAATTGAATAAACAGAACAGTAATACAGTGCTGCTCATGAGTATAGGGACCCCTGCTTAAGTTGACTAAAAAACATCTTTTGGAAATTGAACTTATTAAAAATGAGGAAAAATCCAACCTTTAAGGACACCAATTTTCTTTGTGTATGAATAATGTATCGTAATTAAATAAATGTTCTTCCTTAACATACAGGGGGCATGAGTATAGACACCCCTATAAAAAATTCCCATAGAAGCAGGCAGATTTATTTTTAAAGGCCAATTATTTCATGGATCAGGATACTATGCATCCTAATAAAGTTCTCTTGGCTTTTGGAATTAAAATAGCCCCACATTTCCAAAGGTTCATTCACGAAGAAAATTGGTGTTAGATTTTTCCTAATTAAGGCAATACGATCAATTTCCAAAAGAAGGGGTTCCTATACTCCTGAGTAGCACTGTATACCTGACCTTTATTTTAAATGCAATAAGGCTAAAGGAACATTTATGCATGTTGTCTGGAAATGGGACAAAGTTAAAACATTCTGGAGGGTGGTGGTCAAAACCATGCTCATCTGGTCTGTGAACCTTCCACTTAATAAGATAAGATTTTGCTGAACCAACTGAAACTAAAGAGTCCTAGAGCATCTCTCCATTTTTAACTAGGTAAATTCTTTTATTAAAATGCAGCCTGTGTAAGCAGCGTATAAATTAAAACACTATAATTCTTCTGATTCATTTCCACATCATATTGTTTTCCTTCATGTGAGCGCTGTGCAGCTCCATTGCTTTGAGCTTCAGGGTCTCACCTCTGTGTCGCTGGCTACTGTCTGCTGCTGTAAGCTGAGGGTGAGCTGGCCCTGCTGTCCCGGCTCCTGCTGACACTCCACCTGCACAGGACAGCACGGTTAACATTCACTTAACAACAACACAGCTGAAGGAAGGTTCATTTCACCGTTAGTCAGTCTGCTGAGATCTCTGTTGTGTGGAACACTTCTTTTCTTTACCTCTGTGATGGGGAAGGCCTGCTGCTGGGTGTCCTCACTGAGGCTGACCACAAACAGCACCTCGGAGGTGAGGAGCAGACAGCCGGCATGCTGCTGACCTGACCCGCTCACAATGGTCACCTCCAGGGCCATGTGGAGCTCCGGCCGCCCTAGTGACTGGAGCATCTTCCTGTGGTCACAGAGCACATGACGCAAGAAGGGATGGACATTATAAACAGGTTATGTACATTCCGCAACTTAGAGGAACATGTTTGGAAAATTCAACCTTAAAGCTATAGTGCGTAGTTTCTGTTGTCCCAACAACACTATGTGCATCCACAGGAAGCCTTCGGTGATCGCACCCCCATGCCTCCTACACGCAGTTGCTAATACGAAAGATTAAAAAAATGTGACTGGACTCTTCAGAGAGATCTTGTAATTTTGATGTCCTCTTTGTCTTCAAAGCTGAACGATGCCGTTGTCCTTTTTCAGAGGTGATGTAAAACGCATCCGGACTACACCATTTTGTAAACATAGCCGAACTGAGAAATAGAGTTGTTTGCAGCTGATAGTCTTAATTAGCTTTGTATTAACTTTAATTTGGCAATGCATTGAATGTAATGGACGATCATTGATGTAACATAGTTACACACTTTAGCATTCCGTCAAATCATATGAAATATCAAATTAAAATACGGCTTTGTAGTTTTATGCTTAATCCACACATGTACTATAGGCAGCAATCAAATACACATTACTTCTCATGCGTGCATGGATTATGTGCGCACCTATACGCACACATATCGGCACGCCACCGAACTCCAGATATACACTTTCCCTATAAACACAAGACCACACAAGGTGCCCAACTAACCTCAACACACACAAACACGTGGTCATACCTTTCTCTATACATCCTGCAATTTAAATCCCGCAATTTACATTCTGCATGTCCTCTGTAAGGTTTCTATTACACACATGTTTGATAGGGAAATATGTATGCAGGAACTGAAGTCTTCAGTCATGTTTCTCTGACAGTGTTTACTTTGGATGGCAGGTGTTCAAATTGCAGAGCAGATGTTGAAGCAGCCACAGTAGGGACAGTTTGGTTCTGTTCAGTGTTACTCTGCTCTAACAGTCTGACCCCTCAAGTGTCTGGGCTACCTGCAGTTGTAAAAATAATTGATGGATGCCTGATGGAAACCAGTTTGACTGCAATGCAACATGAATAAAACCACAAGGGAGCATTATCTCAGCAAGTTTATCTTTTTTCATCTTCCTCATACTTACATTAGCACAACATACTGCTAACCCCTCGAGTGCAACTAAAGTGGAAAGTCTTAAAGAAATATATCTAAATGTTGGCCTTTGTCCTCATGGCAGTTGACATGCGACACACTGCTATTAGAAGTAAATGTTCGATAGCTATGGAAACCAAACTAAATTGTGGAAAATGCATTATAAAATACCAATGCTTTTTCTATAGCTCTTCTGGAGACAGAGGCCTCTTATAAATTTTCATGATAATAAGTGCTCTGCCGAGGGAGCATACTGGAGTCTTTACTGATGCAGTGCTGTCAATACCACTGCCATGTTTTTTTACAATGCAGGACCCAAAGCTAACCTTCTGCTTGGCCATGCAACCTTTGCAAACTGAGTCTCTCCCAAACTCCAAACCATTCCAGCACACAAAAAAAAAGTGTTCCGCCATCTGATGGCACTGGAAACATCTCTGGATAGACTCATGGTTAAACAACAAGAACAATTTCTAGCTGGCGGCTTTGGCAGAGTGCTTATAAAAACCTTTTAACATGGCTCGATGAGAACAAGGGAGGGCAGGCTGGCTAACATGTGTGGGATCGAGGTCAAACATTTTTCCAGACCTTTTTCTTTTTTGTGGAAAGTGGGTAATGAACCCTCTAAGGTGTTTTTTTTTTTTTAAAACAAGACAGCAACAATGATGAGAGGTAAGGGATAGAAAATGAACAGCAGATCCTGGAGAGACTCCAAGAAAAGCAAAATGTGAGAACACATGTCCTACTTCTAACAAATAGTTGGACAAAAATAAAGGAGATGACTGCAGAAGGAAGGAATGACGTGGAATGGCCAGGGATCATACCAGACATATTTAAGGTGGCTGTTTGGGGCCTGAGCAGACTTCTCCTCTGTAGGCAGGTGCAGCTGTTTTGGATGCTGCCACAGTCCTGCTCCATGGAGGATCCCTGTTAGAAGAGACACAAAGACAAACATGCACTCAGCATCACTATCAGGGAGGTTTTGTTTCCTGTGTGATGTTGTGTATTATGGATTAAGGCAGACTGCTACCATTCTAAGCTGATAAACTGCACATTTAATGAAAACATTTCTAATCCAAACACATGACTAGGATGGCTCTGTGTGTATATGTGAGGGGAGTTCATAACCCATGTGCGTGTGGTCAGTTGTCCTTCGTCCTACTGCAGCAGCAGGCCAGTGAAGTCATCAAGTAGTCAAAACTGAGCCATAAAGAACACACTGAGATCCATTAATGATGTCAGTGTAGCGGTACTCTGCTGCTCAACTCTGAGTAGGTGATTGCAAGTGTTTGTGTGTGTGTGTGTCCTTTCATAAGACAGGATGGAGAGAGACAGAATTATGACACACAGTTGATCTGCTTATACGTATTAGATAGATTTTTCTGTGTATGTGTGCCGATGTGTACGCTGGTCAGTGTATTTTGCAGCGTGCCTTTGTGTGCACTCATGAGCAGCCATGTGGATCCACATGTATTTGCCTAAGTTTGTGTGTGTGTGTATATGTGTGTGCGTGTGCGTGTGTTCTGCTGAGCTCAGAGGGTCAGGCAGACCAGAACCAGACACCAGGGAGACATCAGTCTTACATAGAGCGGTTAGCCTTGCTGGTAGTTTATGTGCTGTAGCCAAGACCTGTTAGCGCCAACATACCACAATCCTCTGGCCCTCACACCCCGCCCTATCTTCTACCAACTATAAAACACAAACTAACCCCAAAGACTTTAACTGACTGTATATACAAGTGTTTGTGCATAGATTTTTAGGTGTGGGTGTGTTTGTGCGTGCGTGTCAAAGGCCAGGGTCTTTCAGCAGTTCTCTATGAAGTCCTGTCCTACTGAAGCCCTGACCTAATAAGCACTTGTGGCTTGAGCCAAGAGGACAGAAGGGTAGAAATTGTCCACGCACTGATGGATTTATGATTTTCCTGACAGACAACTCTAATTTATGAGTGTTTATTTGAATATTGTTGCCTAAGGCTCCTTGGAAAGTAAGACGCATTTGTTGAGTTGTGTTAAATACATTTGAGACTTTGCTGCCTTACCAAATCTCTCTTTACGCTTCACTTTACTGCTGTGTGACGTGATAATGTGTGTGTAGAGGATGTAAAATTTTTGCATCTCTACAGGACAATTATAATGTTATCTTTGACTTTCCTGAACTTACCGTATCCAGTTTGGGACACCAGTTCAGCTGCTCCTCCAATGGGTTTGGTGAAAACCCCCACAATGCCTTTCCCAACTCCAGCGATGACCCCTCTGGCCTGGCTACCAGCTGAGCTCTGCATGTCCCAGTTCCTTTGGAAGTTCTGCATTGGCTGGTCCACAATGCCTGCTATTGCTCCTGAAAGAAAAATGGAAAACTTGTCTTTTATTATTGTGCATTGCTCAATAAATCCTCAATGAGAGACTTACATTTAAAAAATACAGAATGAACACAGAATTCCAGACATCTTTTGAGGACAAAAAGAACGAGTAAGCCCTCTTAGTGATTTTATTTTAGCAATACTTGGGAAACAGAGATAGACATACAGATTGCAAAGTGTCATAAATGGGACTCCCACAGGGATTCAGACATAGGTTTGTCCCACAGAAAATACCTGACCCTTCATTTTATGTATGACACAGATGTTGTGATTATAATCCACTGTAATGCAGAGAGATGCAAGCAGCTGTTTGGTTTCAGTGACAATATTTACTGCCCTCTGGGTGTTTACAGAGTCCCTGCTCTGCTGTCTCCACTGCTCCGTCTCATGCTAATGCCAATGGACAGCAGATGAAATGTGTGTGGGCAGAACATGTTTCCATACATATTGACGGAGATGGGTAGTTACTTTGTAACTGTACCCAAGTAGATTTTTCATATATTATTAGTTTACGTTACCATTTCTTCTTGTGCCGACTTTTACTCCTACTTATTTCAATTACTACTACTTACCACCACTACTGCTACTACTACATTTTCCAGAATTGGCTTGTTACCTTAGTTTTAAATAATTTCAGTGGAGTTACCGTTACTGTTTTTTGCATCATCATACAAATTCAATCTAATTGGATGGGACTATACATTGTACTTCTGCATTACTACAAGACAACTCGACAGATTTGGCGGCATTCAGTAAAAATTTACTAGCTGTCAGTTCATATCTTATACGCTGCTGCCATCTAGCGGTTGTTAGGTGTAACTCTAAAAGTATGGGGAACTTCTTAACTAATGTCTGTTTAATAATTCATATTTTATCCTTTATTTTCTTTCCAAAAGACATACATGTAGATTATTTTAAATGTTAAGGGGAAGATTAAAAAAGAGAAACTGGATCTGTGAATTCTCACAGAATCACCAATGAATTCATATCTTGCTACTCAGTCAGAATTTTATTAACCTGGAGTCCCAGTCTCTGTCACAATAATCATATATGTGATGTTTTAGGCCTGTTTAGAGACATCCATTTAAGATATTGCCAATGGCATATAAAGAGCCTGTTTCCATGTCCACTGAAGTTTCTCAGCTTCCACTATAGTAACATGTGGTTCAGGTAAATAATGGTTGTCATTTGCAAGGCTACTTTACTACTACTTTAATACTTTAAGTACATTTCCAAGCCTGTACTTTGTTACTTTTACTTGAGGAAAGAAGTTAAATCAGTACTACTACTTTTACCAGAGTATTTTTTAACATAAGTATCTGTACTTCTGCTTGAGTACAGGAAGTGAGTACTTCATCTCTGCATTTCAAGTGACTTCGAAGTTAAGTGTTGGTATCAGTTTAGTGTCTTTTGAGTAGTTAGCTAATAGTGTAAATGCTGACACATGACATGAGGAGTGAGGTGGAGGGGTGTGTGTGTGTGTGTGGGTGTAATGCTGATCATTCAGTCATTGGCCGGTGTGTAGATGAGATTGATTGATTTGAGGAGATTGCTTCCACCTGGAAGCAGTGACAAATAGCCTCAAACGGAAGGCTGCACACCAGATGTTTCTACACAGAGAACACCACGGAAGACAAAGACGCTGAAAGACTTTTCTTGTTTTCCCACAAAACATATTTTTTGAAAACACATTTTAAAACCTGAACTACAACAACAAGGAAGAGCGGGGCTGGCCCAGCTAAGATGGCAAGGACAGAGCACGCGGCGGGGCTGCGGACCCGAAGCTGCGGCGTGGTCATGGAAGCAGCAGCCATCTTCAGACGCAAAACCATGCAGTGTCTGGAGGAGTCAGTTTAACACAGTACAAACCCCTCTAGAAGAAAGACATGCACTCATCCAGGCAAGTTTAGTCTCATTCGCATGTTAAACGCAACATGTAGGGAGAACAAAACAGGCAGATTAATGTTACCGGCTAGGTCATGTATGCCATTTCCTATCTAAAACCACCGTGTGTTATTGAAAAGCAGGCTAATTAGTCTACTTGAAGTCTCACTAAGCCAGACCCTCCTCTAAACCGCGCTAAAAGAGGGTCTGCCAACTCGTCACAGTATTCAGGGATGGGGGGAAAGACTCACTTTGGTTTATTGGCATTTCTTTAAACCAATCAAAATCATCAGAAAAAGCAGTGTTGCCTCTGCAAAATCGCTTGTTTTGGTAGAACGTGTACATTTAACAATGCAACAGAAAACTCAGATTGGACAGATAGTCTAGCTAGCTGTCAGGATTTACCTTACAGAGATCTGAAAAAAGGTTAATCATAGTCCTTGTAAATCGACCAGAGTTTAAAATTCCAACACAAAGGAAGCCCAAAGCAATTTATTGTGCGGGTATCCGGCCTAAATGAGTGAAATCCAGCAGATTTTCTGTTGGCAACAGAGCAATGCCAGAAGTACTCTACTTGAAACCCCTATAGAGCCCATATGAATATGCTATAGGCATAGTGGATGACATTAAGCGGGGTTGCTAAAAGTTGTAAAGTTACAATTTCTTGTCCTTATTTACTGGCAGTGTCTTATAATTAGTGTGTTATACTTTAATTGCCCAAAATGCAACTTTCAGTAACCAAGCTTTATTTAATCCATTTCATCTATTTCTGGGTCCAAGAAATTTCCAGTAGACTAAAAAGTAAAAAAGCGAGTTACAGGACCAGGAACAGATTAGAACTAAATTCTGATATTTAGAGGGGTGATGACACAAATGACAAAACTGCAATGTGCTGCTGTATATCTGATTTGAAATGTTGTAATAATGATGATTGTGTGTGTATGTGTGTGTGCGCTGTGTGTTACTGTGCGTGTGTAGCCCCACATACCTAGCAAGCTAATGCCAAGTCGTGATAGCCCCTGCCTCAGTCCGTCCCCAAGGCTCTCTGGTAGCTGGCGTCTCCACTCCTCCTGCCTGGTGTAGTGCTCTTCATCCAAAGACAGGCGGTCCATGTTCCTGGCCAGGCTCGTTGCCAGGTTAGTGATGGACGTCAGCGTGCCTAAAGACAAATGTGATATCTTCATGAGTTACCTATCTCTCCAAAAAAACAAAACTGTTTATCACAAATGTTGTACTAGTTATCAATGCATGATGACACCCTGAAAAGAAACAGTGTTTAATAATGTATGTGTTGTATCAGTCTGGGAGAAGACATAGTAAGCTACTACTTTATATTTTTAGTCCACAAATACAATTGTGTGCACATAGATTAACATTTTGCTGCTGTGAAAACACCACAAACGTTATGAACATCTGCGTTACCTTTTGAGATATGTTTGACGAAGGAGGTGGTCCCTCTGGACACCCCGCTGACGAAGGCTCCAGGCCCGCGTGTCAGACCCTCATACGGCAGCCGGAAAAAGTCAGACACACCATTACCAATACTCCGCACCAGGCTGGCAGGACTGCCCAGGATCTCCAAAGATCCCACCACCCAACCTGTACAAGATATGTCAAATAATACTTGTTATATCATCATAATTAATCATAATCTTTTTTTTGCATAACATTGCTATCCAGCCTACTTTCTGGTGCACAGTCCTGAGTCCGGAAAGCAACTGTTTACATATATAAAATAGCTTTGAATACACATTGTGCTAAAGTAGATAACTATTAACAAATAAATAAATATTGCACAGTAATGAAATGGTTAAGTACTAAATAATAAATAAATATTGCACAGTAATGAAATGGAATGGTTAATATATTAAATATTGCACTGCATGAAATTGCACAGATTCCAGTGTCCTTTGAGGTATTTTATAACAGTATCACAGTATTGCACAGTCGGAGGGAAGAAGAAGAAAGTCCGGGAGCCGGGGGTAGGCTGTGGAGTGGAGTCAGTGCATATGTGAGTTCAGGGTGGTTATGGCCTTTGGGAAGAAACTGTTCTTGAGTCTGTTAGTCCGTGCTCTGATGCACCTGTAGCGCCTATCTGAGGGCAACAGGTCAAACAGATCAGAGCCGGGGGGGGGGCTGTCCTTGATAATGTTCTCTGCTCTGCTGAGGCTGCGTGAGGTGAAGATGTCCATCAGGGAGGGGAGAGGGCAGCCAATGATCTTTTGTGCTGACCTAACAACCCTCTGGGTCATATAATCCTACAGTAATTTTTTAGACTGGTAAAATGGGTTTTTTGGGTCACTAATAGATGTGGAGCACCTGCTCTTAAGAGGAACATTCCACATACAAGCCTCTTGAGTAAACTTTCTCTATCCTCTACTTGCCAAAAGCAATTTAGAGTGAGAGGCTCTCCCCAATCTAAATATTTTAGAGAATAACAGCATTGTGTTCATTCTATCAGAATTATTTTCTAAACAATACAGAGATTTACAAAAGCATTCACATATACACTCATGCACACAGACGTACCCACTCCTGCATGAAATCATACATGTGCCACGGTTAGATTTACAGCCTCCTACTATCTCACCTCATCTCTCTCATTCAACCATAGAGTCCCCTTCAGATGGCACAGCTCAGTGATATTTATGCCCTGACAATTGCATCTCAGAAATCAAATAGCCATTTCTCAAGACGCCGACCCCGCTCTGCTCTTATTCTCCGTCAATTTGCACTTGACTGATGGACTCTATAATGGTAGGAAACCAACTCCAGTGGGACCTAGTGGTCATTTCTGCTTCTAATGGTCTCTCGGTTGTGGTTTTGGTAAAGCATTAAGTCCGGAAGACAGGAGCTGATGTTTACAGGGTTGAGTCATGCTTTTAAACACACATACATATACTGGTGTGTATGCATAGCTACCCATGTCCATAAGTCTTTGCATGTGTATGTGCATGGATTTACGCCGGTGGGTGTATGTGTGATTGTAATACCGTACATCCTACTACTAATCAGTCCCAGAATGCAATGCTTCCCGGTGCCCCACACTCCACTGTGACTCAGGGAGAAGTGACGTGATGAAATACGAGCAGAAGTGAGGGGTCTAACAAGAGACAGCGGGAAGGAAGTGTTCGTCCAGAAGGGTGATTTCTGATGTGGAAATGACTGGCTTAAACCAGAACATGTGTTGAGGCTTTGACTAGACAGGAGGACAATGTAGGAAAAAGGCACAGCGCCTTTATGGGGACTGAAAAGTCAGGCCCTGCCATCCACAGATTATCTATAACGTACTACCTAAACATGAGTCATCAGTTAAATCGTGTGACAAAACCGTAAATTACGAGAGAATCTAAATCTTTTCCGAGCCTTCAGTGATACTTACTTCCTGGAGCTCTACAGTTTTACTGCACTTTCTGCCACAAAGCAACGCTCCTTTTAAAAGGTAAACTCTCAATCTAGTGTGAATAAATTGTGAAATTTCTCACTTGCGCACACATCCTGTTGTTCTTCTGTCCACATTTGCTTTAACTGAGTGCATACTATTAATGGATTTCAGTGTGAGCCTATCTGAGACAGATTGTAAATCTGAAAAGAATCCGTCTTGTTGGGGTGTATACTGCATGAAACAAGACGGCTTGAAGGACCATTTGCTCTATGGTGATGTGACAGCAGGTAGATATGAGGCATTTGCATAAGAAAGAAGTTGTGACTCCCTCCGTTCACTACCTACCAGCTCTGAAGAGGGCTCCAGCAGCATAGTGCATGGCCAGAGCATGGACTAGCTGCCTGGCTGTGGTGCACAGCGGCCCTCTCTCAAACAGGGAGAAGGAGAGAGGAGTGTGGTCTGAAGCGATGTACAACTTCAGGGAGGCGTGGATGCTGACCAGCAGGTTGACTGGCTGGATGGTCAGCCTTTGCAGGCACACAGGGTGTACCAATGCCTGCACCGACTGAAGTACCTGGAAGACGTGCTAGTTTTAGTATTGACATCAGAGAGTAATGACCACAAGTAATACTAACAATTACAATATCTTGTGATATGCAGCCCCGACACAAGTTGCTTTATTGGACTAGGTAATAATGGCTGAATTCATTGTTATACAATATTACATGGCTTGGTCAAATACTAATGATTCTGATTGGTCAATCACAGGATTCTGCGGTCTGCTATTTCTGTATAACAGACCGTTACAGTTCGTACACTCTGGAGGACCATTTTTAACCCTTCTGTTGTTCTTGGGTCAATTTCACCTATTTTCAAAGTTTCTACACCGGAAATTTGGGATTCTTCCAAATAAAAATCATACAAATAAAACGTTTAAAAAAGGGTTAGTTATCAATTTGTACCCAAGAGAACAACAAGTTCAATGGTTTACGGGAAGACAACATGAGGGTTGAACCAATAAAATGCTTTTTAAATCAATATCAGCTGATAACCATAATGCTGCTTCCTGTCTGGCCAGAGCTGAATGCACCACTGTAGTAATTCTGGAATGAGAATGCAGTGACTAATCCAAAAAAACATTCAACCTCATCAGTTCCTAAATAAAAACATGATGTTATGAATAGTGCACCTGTTCAGGGACAATGGGCGCTGATCCAAACTCTTGACTCCTCCGGGTCTCTGCTGTGGCTGAGACCATGGCACTGTCAGGGATGTAGGTGTGGAACAGGGTCTTAATGTAGTAAACAAAGGTGTCTTCAACATAGACTCTGGCAGGCTGGAGCTGAAAGGTGATCTGAGGATAAAACACAGAAAGCGTTTATGAAAACCCATGACTGTTATGAAGGAAAAAACTGATTTGGACACACTAGTGGTTACCCTGTCTCTTTAAGAGGAACTGTGCTTTTTGTCATGAGCACTCAGGTCTCCCTTGCAAAGAGGAATTAAATGAAGGCTATAGTAATATGCACCTTCTACTGTAACGCAGAATTTTGAAAAAACAATGACAGAAAAATGAATCCAACCTCCTCTGCAGTGCTTCTGTCCCCAGCGAGCCTCATCCTCAGCTGCAGGAAACAAGAGTGTTTAAACTCCTCCAGGGATTCTGGAGACTCAGTGGGGTTGGCGTCACTGCTCCACTGACCCCCAAGTTCAGCTCCTCCTCGCTGATCCTGGCACAGCAGCACGGGGAAGTGGAAACTTGCTCGGTTGAACAACTGGTTGTCTACTTGCAGACTGGAGCAGTAGACCTCGATCAGAGAGGCATCGGGCATCAGAGGGGAGTCAGGGTTACCTGCCAGCTCGGGGGGCAGGGAGGGTGGTGCTGGAGCCAGGCTGAGGAACAGCTTGGTCAGCGTGAGTCTAAGGAGCTCCACAGATCCAGAGGGATTGGTGATGTCATCACTCAACACCACACTGGCTTCACTGAGGAGGACTCTACAGGACAGCTTAGAAGACCTGGAACAAAACAGAAGTTATTCATGTTAAACTATTTTATAGTGACATATTCAAATAAAAAAACAATGTAAGGAGAAAATTAGATTGTCATCGGTTTTTCCCCATGAATTTGTGTCTAAGTAGTATATATCTTTGACGTTCCATTTCCAGAACTGCTCCGGTGTCGCCAGAAATTCCACCGGAAGTCGCTCTTTTCGGACGGATGTCCGGTACCTTCCGATTTCTTTGTGTAATTTTACTACGGTCGATTTATAAGGACTATGCTCCTCAGATCTTTGCAGGGTAAATTCAGACAACTAGTTAGCTAACTTTTGAATGTACCTATGTTCCACCAAAACAGGTTCCTTCCGAAGGCTATTTTGCAGCGGCACCGTGGCTCTGTCCGGTGCTTAGCACCGCCCGAGACGATTGGGATTGGTTTAAAGAAATGCCAATAAACCAGAGCATGTTTTTCCCATTCCGGAATGTTGTGTGGACTAGTTAGACCCTCCTGTGCAGCACTGTGGAGGAAGGTCTGGCAATGCAAGATTGATGTCTAAGTGACTAATGTGAACAAAAATCTTTGAAATTGGTCAAGTTTTGGTAATGTTAATAGTGTGGAACACGAGTGGGGACAGAGGATTTCCAGGGAGTAGAGATGGCATAGCTTTGTGTTGTTTAAACGATTGTCTAATTTGTGTCAATTAAATGTCAAGCTACACTTTTATAGACGTTACCTGTGGATCCGTACAAGTTGAAGTCGGTGCTAGTTGTGCTACAAATGGATCCCAACACACCAGTCCATAAACAGCGCCTCATGACCATTTTGAGCATGGATGACCAATGCCAGCCAAAGAGGAGAAGACATCCAAAACAAAAGCACATTCACATAAAAAGAAATGCTGCTCCAAGAGTTGAGAGCTCCAGAGCCGAGGTAAGCTAATGCTATTGGCTAAAGTTACAGTTTTGACCTGGCATCAGTAAGTTACACAAGAAAGCATGGCAGGATAACTTCTCAATCTTCCCATAATGTAGTCAGACACTTATAATGATAACTAATAACAATCTAAGCCTGTCCATCAGTGGCTGTTAATTGCCCTTTACTACTGTCTAATAGAGAAAGCAAACATCTCCATTTCAGATATTACTTCAATCTTAAGTAGGTGTATTATGACTCAGATGATTTGTAGAGCATAAAGAGACCAAACTCACTGATAATGTTTCACGAATTTCCTACCACCAGAACAAAGATCATCATCTGACCCAATTTGCTTACATTTACCCCAATATGTAATTATATTAATTTCCTGTTTTTGCCAAAATGAAAAAGCAGCTGTTGATGTAATGGAATAAAGCTGTAATACCATGTTCTACTGTACTAATTCCACTGATGACAACACAAGAAGGTTTTAATGACATCCTGTGGTGCAAATGATGCCTGTTTCTTCATGTTTGGAGTCTAGCAACAACTGCTGCATGAAAACATTGCTGTTAACAATAATCATGAAACAATTTTTACACACAACCCAATAAAAGTCACAATATTCAAATATGCAGGGAGCACAAAACAACAATAAAAACTGCCTGTTCACACATACCTGCTGTGCTGGTTGATAACAGCGTCCATGCTGCCCTCTGGTGCCAGAGACAGAACCAGGGTGCCTTTCTCACACACCACGTCTATGTAGAGACAGCCAAAGCCTGGCAGGAACACCACCTAAGAAACGGAACACAGATCAGTGGTAAGATAGATCAATCTTTGTGTGTGTGTGTGTTTCAGAGCATACATGTGTCTGACTTTAACCTCCACCACTCCAGGTTCAGAGTGATCAGTCCCTCACATGAAGAAAAGGAAGTAGATCCCCGGTGAACGCTTTGCTGAGCAGTCATAACAAGTCCAGCCTTTGGCCTCTCACCCCTCCCACACGGGTCAGACACAGAGCTCACAGTAACCAGAGATACACAGCCTCAACCTCAACCCTAACCTGCAGATGGCTAGACACAACACAAAACATTACACACACTGCTCCTTAACATCTTACTAACCCCACACTACAACTCTGACCTATGAATCAATACTGACTGGCTAGCTACTTAACATCAGTGGAAGGACGGACAGACACACACACGGACAGATGCATGCACGTACAAACAGGTGTGTGCGCGCGAACGCACACACACATTACATTATATATATATATATATATACATACATATACACACACACACACATACAGGATGGAAAAGATTTTTCTCCAAATATAAAGCTTGTTTTATGAATAAGGGGGATTACATCCTGTCATGTATCTGGCTGTTTTTAGTCACTTAATTAAAAACATCAACTGCCTGTGATGTGGCTATTTTACTTAGTCCTGCTAAAGCATGACAAACTCAGGCTCCACCTAACTGCCAATTCACCCAAATCAATGACTACCGACATCAGTAGTCATTAAGAAAGTAAGATCTCATAACGAGTGCTCGAGGGCAATCTTTGTGTTGAAATGACAAGTGCAGATGAGAAGTGCAATTTTGGGAGGAGGGATGATGTCCCCTCACACCTGAGACAAAATCCTGCGTACGCCATTGTAAGGATTTATACTTAAGTAAATGTGCTGTATTTATATAGCGCTCTTCTAGTCTTAATGACTACTCAAATCGCTTTTACATCATACAGGAACCATTCACCATTCACACACATTCATACACTGTGGCTGCTGTACAAGGTGCCACCTGCTCATCAGATAAACACTCACACACAATCACATTCCGATGGCGCAGCATTGGGGGCAACTCAGGTCGGTGTCTTGCCCAAGGACACTTCGACATGGGACTGCACTACACCACCAACCTTCCGATTGGCAGGCAAGTGCTCTACCACTGAGCCATAGCCGCCACTTATGCACTGGTGCGCACTGCATGCTTCTTCTCTTTAAGAGAATAACAGAGGCGGTGTGTGTGTGTGTGTGGGGAGAGCATAGAGTGAGTGACTGAGTGACTGGGATTAGCTTTGGAGCAAGTAAAGTGGCAGAGACGGAGGAACAACCACGCTTTCTGACCATGTAAGCAGTAGTAGGAAAGGTTTGTGAAGTGAAGGAGAACCCGAAAATAAGTAGGAGGAAATGTGATGCTACCAAGTCACGGCCAAGTGGACCAATCGCAGCGACGTGAAGTTAAATTTCTGGGGACACATCAGGTGCACATCAGGCTACGACGTAGGGTTTGTATCTACGCATACCTACGTACATAATTAAATTCAATTTTATTTATAGTGTCAAATCACAACAGTTATCTCAGGACACTTTACAGATAGAGTAGGTGTAGACCACACTATAATTTACAATGACCCAACAATTTACCACGAGCAAGCATTTGATACAACAGTTGCTTTACTAGCAGAAACCTCAGACAGACCCAGGCTCCAAGTGAACCGACATCTGCCGCTGCAGGTTGGGACACAGAGACACTGATACAGATATACAGAAATATGATTCAAAATAATTATAGCAGTTGGCATGATGTGCTGTAACAATAAAGATAATAGAACTATGCGTAGAAATATTAGCTGTAGCAGTGCAGGGCATCGAGCAGGACCACGGCAGCAGCTGACAGTGCAGGGAGGGATACGACTTATGTTGTAGATTTAACACAGAGCCATAAATCAGGCTTTACCTGAGTTCCAGGGCAGTTGATATCTATCGGGTCAGTCCAGTCGGTGGAGCCGTGGTCTGAGGTGGTTTTCAACAGCAGTGTGGGCAGCATCTCTTTCTGCCTGCACTCAGGGAAACTGGAAAAGTGATGGTAGAGCTCATGGTGCAGGGAGCAATTAGGAGGCAGAGGACGGCAGTAAACCTCAGTCTTTGGAGTTTCTATTCAAAGATAAGAGGAATTAGTATAAAACACTATTAGTAAAGAGTATACTAGTAGTAGTAGTAGTAGTAGTAGTAGTAGAATGAGAGGAGAAGGGAGGGGTTGGACAAAATGAGAGGAGAGGTACGGAGAAGAGAGGAGAAATGTCCAGTCAGGCCTTTCCCTTCCTACCTTTGACAGTTTCCTTCAGCAGCAGTGGGATAGGACACTTGTTGTGGATCAGCATCCGAGGACAGGGGTCCTCATTCAGGGTGATGTATGTTACCCCAAGGTGTTCCTGATATGTCAGTACTATGACTCTGCAAAACACAAATAACAACAAGACCATAATTAAACTGTCCACAGACAGATCATGTCCCAATCCCTTCTACACACACACAAATAGGAGCTCACACACAAACAACATGTCAAACGTCACATTACTGCTTTGTCTATTTGTAAATCTCTGAGGTGCATCCATGGGCTAACTGAAGCTAGGTGTTGACACACTGTCACTCTGTGTGTGTCCATATTTGTATTTCAATTTAATTATGTGTGTCTGGCTGCACATATGTTGCAATTACACACAGTAAATGAGAGCCAATCTGGCCAGTCACACCAAAGAAAAATGTGATATGCTCATTGGCCTGTGTACTGTATGTAGCCTGTGTTTTTTGTAATTGAAAGATGAAATTCTTTTTCTACTTGGGCTAAAATGAAGATAAAATGCCACATGAAAAGAAAGAGAAAGTAATTAAGTAAGAAAAAGAAAGGACATGAGATAGACTGTGAGGTATCAATTTTACAAGACAAGCAGAGAGACCGACAGTGGAAATGTTGAGGGCATTTCTCCTTTTGTTTCAGCTGTTTATTAACAAGCTGTGACGAGCAACAGTACCTCCCGGCTTTATGTCCTGTGCCAGCCAGGATTCTGTACCGTGCACTAAATGGACTGTCACAGCCAGCAAACCACGGATGCTCTGCTTCACCCACCTGCTGCTCAGGCCACCCCCAGAGTCTGGTTCCCCAGGAACAGACAAACTCTGCCTGGGGAAGTCTGGACGGATAGAAGCAGGGAGGCTCCATGCTGCAGATCCAACTCCACCATCATGCCTGGGAAATAAGCTGAAGAGCATGTGTCTGAGCGGGAGGGGGAACACCGTATCCCGGACACTGGTTTGGAGGAGGTCCCAGCATGGCACAGAGCAGGGTTTGGCCAGGGACGATTCATCAGTGGGAGGCAGGCTGAACAGTGCTGTCTCTGGTATCTCACAGGCCTGATGAGAGGACACAATATATATGTGATGAAAAGGGAAGACGAAGAAGCAGCGATAGAAAAAAGTAGGAGGAGAGGAAAAGAAAAAGGCGTGGAAGAGATGAAAGGATATGAGGAGAGAAAAAGAAAGAAAAGGAGTGGAGAGGAAAGAAAAAAGGGGGAGGCAAAATAAAACAAAATAACCAGATGAAGGAAAAACAAAAAATCCCAAAAGATGGAAGAAAAGAGAAAAAAATAATTAAAGTAAGGAAAGCAAATGAGAATAAAGACAAATGAAGTGGGTAGGGAAAAAAGTGGACAAAAGTTGCATCACAAAAGAATATGAGATGGTACATTAAGAAAGAAATACAGATAGCAAAGAAAATGCAAGTGATTACAACAAAAGATACATGGTAAAACCACATTGTTATTGTACTTTCTTCTCTCTCCCACTGAGCTTAGTGCTAAATTGGTAGCAGAGAAGCCCTGCTGTGCTGGTTTAGCAGCCAGTGAGCAGCGAGTAGTTGAGGACTACAGGGATTAGGCACTAAGCATGATGAATAGACCAACTAGAAAGGCATTCCTCGCCTTGTTTGTGGTCTGTGTTATTGTTAAGCCCATCGCCCGCTATTTAGTTTTTTTCTAAATTTCTTTTTTTTTCTTCTTCAGTCAATTAGTGGCAACTGGCAAGCTTCGCCATCCTTCTTTAAGAGGATCTGAAGGCTCGTTAAATGACATCACTACATTGTTGCTCTCTTTGGGGACAAGCAGCAGATGAAAGCGAGAAGAGAAACCTGCATCCAATTCTGGGTGTTTGTCTAATGTCCCAATGAAGTGCCATAGCCACATGGTGAAAACGGCGGAGGAAGAGGGGGGAGCAGCATGATCTGATGGAAAACGGCTTGCTACGTCCGAGCAATGTGCATGTGTGGTATTGCTGGGGTGAAAGTATGTGTGTGAGTAATGTGCATGGGGAATATACTGTATGTGTAAAGCTTCAGCGGCACAGGACAGACATGATGCAGGGGCCATACACATTTATGAACACACACACACACACACACACACACACACACACACACACACACACACACACACACACACACACACACACACACACACACACACACACACACACACACACACACACACACACACACACACACACACACCTCATGTCTTATGGTCCTGTAATAAGGTCCAGTAATTTTGGACTGGGATACATGATAACCTATGTTTGATAGCATGCTCATGTTGCAAGTTGTATGCTTTGTATATAACAATGTTTAATTTTTTTTAAAACAAAAAATAAAACATTGTTAATCACAAAAAAGACTGCAGGTAACAGTTAAGCTGGTGGGGACTTAAGAGACTGGGCAGGTGTTGTGATGTCAAATATTAGCATAGTATAGATTGAAACCTCTCATATGTTCTAGAACTTTGCCAGCACAAGCAATTATTTTAGTAGTTTAAACAAAGGTGAAGAAAAGCCAAAGGTATTTTACCATGAACAAAAATAATCCAGCGTTGACATGATTAAAAAACATGTCAAAAAAGATCATCTAGACTCTTGTGAAACTTCCTTTGTTGAATTCAGCGAAACCCTCAGTTCAGTGCACAGTGAGAGGAGAGAGTGTTTATGCGAACCTTTATGGACATTACCTGGTCATCAGTTCCCAGAGCATGGTCAGTCAGCAGAGGCCTGTACTGAATCATATAAGGAGTGTTGTTGACAAGAATTGTTCTGTCCTCTATCTGTAGGATCTGGATGCCGTGTCTCACCACGGACGACACGCAGAACTGACACAGCTACAGAGGAAACAACAGACATTACTTGAGAAATCTGGATATCAGCCTCCTGTGGTGAGACACAGAGCTAAATCAGTAGTTGCCGTAATTAAATACACATTCAAAAAAGTCTGCTTAAAAGTTTTTCAGTAAATTATATTACAATGAACTGTACTACAAAACATTTTCATTGTGCCCACCATAGCTTTAATGTAAAATTCAGTAACTTTACCAATCAGATGACATTTAAAGCTATAATGTGCAGTTTCTATGGCCCCATGAGAAATTCTTTAATGATAACAAAACTGTCGGCGCATCATGCTCTGATTTATTGGCATTTCTTTAAACCAATCACAATTGTCATGGGTGGACAGAGCCACTGTGCGGCTGCATAATAGCATCAGGAAGGTACTTGTTTTGGTGGAACGTGTAGGTTCAAAAGGTGTTTGAGTTGTGCAACAAAAAACTTAGACTGGACGTATCTAGCTAGCTTATGAAAGCATTGTTTCCCTCACCTTCTGCCTGCCAGGGAAGGCTCCCAGGGTGATGTCGGCCTCTACATATCCCTCCTCATCCAGAGTTATCACCTCTGATTCTGATCCCTCTTTCCATCGAGGAGAAGTCAGGTCATGGACCAGTTTGAGTGCTGTAGACTTGTGGACGGTGTTAGTGTGGGCCCAGTAGATACCAAGCTGGAAGGCTTCCTGGATAGCAGGGGGAGAGAATCAGAAGTTCAATCATTGTCAGACCTGTCAAACACAATGTACTGTATTTGATTGCATTTTGGAAATGGCCACATGCTAGGGCCAACTGTGGCTTCATTACCACAACTCAGCACAATGTTCCTGACAATGTCCATGTTCTCTGCATAGCATTCAAATAGTCCTGGAGCTGGCCAGTATATAACTTCCATTACTGCTGGCTTTGTTGTGAGAATATAATTTAAGTGCCCCACAGATGCTTAAATGACACAATGATTGTTCATCTGGCTCTGCAGCAAGCAGCATCATGAAACATGCCGATCAAACTGCAACGTTTTCCTCATAAACCAATCAACTCGCATAGAGTCTCAGCAGAGACCAAATCTTCTCTTCACTTGTTATGCCATGATAAACAGCAGAGCTCTATGGAAACAAGGCTTTATTTATTTCTATTTCACAGGCTATTACACATTTTACAACTTTTAATTTTGTTTCTCTGAGCTGACCCATATCAGCACTTGTTCTTTGATATGCTGCCTTCCCTGCTTAGCACTGGGTTAGTGCTAGAGAAATCTGTGTATGTATGTGTGTGTTATACAAGGGGAAAACCATCTGCAGACCTCTTCTTCTGATCTCTAAAGCCAGTGAGAAGACATGCCTACAGTGTACGGTGACAGAGCTTGGCAGCAGATAAAGTCTTAGGCAGGGATTTGTGCTTATTAGTGAAGATGAGAGACGAGTTGGTTTCATAATGATAAAAAGACCATTTTCCAGGTCTTAATCTAAAGACAAAATTAATCTGCAGTGTAACAGGAAGATCACTGTAGATCATATAGAGTCTAAAATTAGGAGAGTATACAGAATTAGAATTATTTCTTACAGGCAAAGTACTTTTGCCAATATTAAACTTTTGACCAGATGGAAACATCCATGCAATATGACTCACTTGATGTAGCATAGTAAATTATATGCAAGTGTTATATAAAAAATGTAAGTGGTATAAAATTAAGAACAGCCTATTCTTTTTTACTTGTCATGAGGAGCACTACTCAGTCCGGGAAACTGTTGTATATTGTCTTCTGTGGCTATGGAGGGAGATTTTTAAAGTCTGAGGAAAAAAAAACTGATGACATCATCATCTCAATTTTTTGTGGTGTTGTAGGCCTTTATTGGATAGGACATGAAAGGGGAGAGAGCGGGGGAATGACACGCAGTAAAGGGCCGCGGGTCGGAACCAAACCCAGGGCCACTGCGTCGAGGACTGAGCCGCTGTATATGGGTGAGCGCACTACCAGGTGAGCTGCCCTGACAGAAAGCCTGTCCTTTGCAGGATACATATACATACCTTGAAGGTGGGGGGTACAATGACCTTGCCGACTGGTATCTGCAATACGATGGTCTCTCCTTCAAAAAGCCACAGGTCCCATTGGGAGTTGTTGGCCAGCAGGGCCCAGGGCAACAACTCTACCAGCAGAGTTTTCAGACCGGACTTCCAGCAGGATAACTTAACCTGCATGGGACTGTCCCACTGGGCAAGGGGCTCAAGCAATGACCTATGGGGAGAGAAAAAAACTCACATTTTCTAAATGACCTATAAATTAATCCTGACGGTGCTGAGGCCTTGCTCAACACTACTCTATAAAGTGGGTTAGACAAGACTACAGACAAGCAGGCAGACATGCTGAACACATTACTACTGTTCAGAACTTGTTAATCATTTAGGCCACTCCAGTAAGGCTATGGGTGCATGGACCGTAAACACTTTACCCTAGGCGCATAGCTATAATGACATAGATATAGACAGAGAGACAGACACACAGCTACCTGTAATGCAATATTGATAAACAGACATTATTGTCATCTCGGTAATAAAACTCATGTATGCTCAATTACTAAGATTAAGGATATAATTTGCCCCGTCTACTCATGTAATTCAGCTATGGACATGTTTTACACAGTGCCAAATATAGAGCGGCATGCAGCCTTTAAACAGGCATTGAAATGTGTTGTGTATAAACAAACAATTCTTATACTGATATACTATGCAGACCATTAACACACTGACAGACTGTCAGTCAAGCTAAACAAACACATAGAAACAAAGTCTGCAGGAAAGTTATGCAATACAAACAGATACAGAGAACAGTTGACAAGGCATCTGGGAACACACATGGGCATGTGGAGACACAGACAAACAGGCAGACAGGCAGAGAAACACAATCATTTTTCCACCAATCCTCTGACACAGCAGTCATTTCACGGTAATCATGGTCTTGTGAACCCTAAACAGCGCAGTGCCAGAAGAGAGCCAAACAAACAGTTCTCTCAGACTTACTCTGAAGTTCAAAGCCATCAAAGGCGGCCCAGTCTTCTCTCTCCCTCAAGGCTGCCTCAACTCTGCCGGACCTACCAACCTGCCATCTCTCCATGTGACTAAAAAAAGCACTGACAAACCATAGCTTTTCTTTACCATTTACTGCTGTTTTTGTGTGTGTGTGTGTGTGTGTGTGTGTGGGGGTGTTATATAGGACATTGACCTCAAGGCTGAGGGCAGAACTCATAAATCACATTACAGAGCTCACAAAAAGGTAATTGAAAGAAATGCACTCAGCAGCTTCTGTCAAAACCTGCCAACTCTGGAGATGAGGGTTTTAGAAGTGTGACTTTTAAGAAGCACACTGCTCTGAGCTCCCCCCTCACCCCCTCTACACACACAGCCTGCAGCTAGAGCTTACCCTAACCCCAACCACTACAAGATGTTTGTTTAATGATTGTGGAGGTGCCTCTTGGCCATTAAAAAATCCAACAAAGAGAGAAAAATAACTTTTACCACTTTCAACTTCCTCTGCCCCTTTAAGACATAATATGTACACACTCCTTGCCAGGGAGTTCAATTGGTTTGGTTTCTTCACTGTGCCAGGGAGACTGAAACCTCTTACCAAACAGCAAACTGTATCACTATTATCTATATTCCTCATATGTTAAGGAAAAATATACAAATTAAACTGTGGCTTTCACTTGCTGTCCAAGTACTGAGTGTGTTTAGAGATAGAAATCAGTGCTATTAATCCTCCAATGGCACTTCTCATTCCATTTTTCCCCTCATTCTCTTAAATGAATGAGGCCTGGGTTTCACACAAACTGCCACTGCTACTTCCATGATGGGAAGTGTGCTTTGGCCTTGGGCTTTTGTCTAGCAGGGAAGTAAGAGGCCCGACTGACAGAGAAACCCAACACCAAACCACAAGATAGCAGCTCTCCACTGAGACACATAGTGTGTGACATTTAAAGGTGAGCAATGTGTATGGTGGTGTGCGTATGTAACACAGTGTTATGAGTGTGTACACATGTGCTGGGCAACAATCTGTGTGCATGTTTGAGTATGTATAGTGAGCAGAGAAACTCGGGAAACCACAGGCAGGCAGACATATGGCCCACATGTCCAGCAGATCTACTGGGACTCTTTGTAACTTGGAGCCTGTGGGAGAGCATGTGGCTACATCTTTTTCCACTGCTATCAAGAAGTGATTGCTTTGTGACAAAGGATGATTCCCAGAGTGACATTTGTGGACAGTTTCATGTGTGTGCTGCCCGACTGTAGTCTGTACGTACTCTCATGCACGGGCCACATACACATATGTGAACACATCTTTACAGTATACACACTGTACGCTTGCAAGCTGTGCCAAGTTTTAACTGGATGTGTGCCCTGTGACTTGTGTGAGAAAGTGGGACTGTGACAGACTGACAGCCTAAATCTCCAGTCTGTGGGGACGGCAGTGGGATCCCTGCTAACTTCTGATGCATGGCTTTGCATTGTCATTGCAGTTAACAGTTTTATTATGTGAACAAAGAGTCAGCAATAAAGAGAAGCTTTCCTCATTAAAGGGCTTGCTTGCATAACTTTTGCTTTGAGGGTGGATGTTGTATGAAGCTTATTATTAGAAAAAAAACACTCTGGTGGCTTTCAATGAAATTTGTGTTATGCCATTTTACAGTAAAATTTAATGCTTGCCAGAGAAGTGCTATAATAAAAGTTAGAAAATAATTACACATGTTGACTTATTACAAAGGATCATAAGGTGTCATGGGGTCTTGGGGGTATGAGGGCTCTTGCACTCATGTTTGAGTGTGAATCTGTCTCACAACTTGCATTACAGCATGTGACATTATTTCTCTATCCATTGGTAGAGCGGTCGCCTGCCAATCGGAAGGTTGGTGGCCCTGCAGTCCCATGGCAAGACACTGAATCCTGAGTTGCCCCCGATCCTGCCCCATCGTTGTGTAAATGTATGTGTGAGTGTTTATCTGATGAGCAGGTGGCACCTTGTACGGCAGCCGCAACCACAGTGTATGAATGTGTGTGAATGGTTCCTGTACTACGTAAAAGTGCTTTGAGTAGTCGCCAGGACAAGAAAATCGCTATATAAGAACAGTTCATTTACATTTTACACTTACATTTGTTTATCCAACCCATGTGCTTGTAAATTGTGTGTGGCTCCTCAAGAGTTATGTTTCAAAAAAGACAAGCAACAATATTCACAAAATAAGAGCTCAAAACTGCAATTCTCAAAATTGCAGGACACTGAACGAGAAGGCAACAACTAGTGTGGAGTACCTGTCGATATTGTTGGTGACGTAAGGCCATGGTGGCCCAGTGGAGGTCTTCGGACCATAGAAGTCAGCCAGGATGTGTTCCAGGTTGTCTTCATTTGCATTCTTGTTCACTATCTGTTTGATTAGGCTGGTGGAGATTGGTACAGCACAGTGGGAGGCATCTTCATCCTCCCTGAAAGACAGAGCACAAATCATTATAGATTTCTCTAACATGACGAACATGAGTGTGATGCATGTGTTTATTTGTGTGTTTTATGTGGGAACATGTAACCAATTTTCATTTGAAATACGAGATACCTTTCAGGACATGTATATATCCTCAAACATGTGCTATCTTTACACAACAATCTGCAGGTCCTCCTGCCAAGCAGGCACTGTACCAGCTGATTTCACTTATCTTGATTATGTCCTCCTCTGTGGTGGACGGTGTGATAAGTGATTGCTTGGAATGAAAACCTACATACTACTTGGGTCATAACGGCACATGGTTGAAAACCAGTGCCTGCTGTACATTATGTCAGGAAATTTGGCATGTTAAGTTATTCTATGCCAGAATCAATTCAAACACATTTTTTATTTCACTATAGAACAAGACATCTCTTGACAGCAGCTCACTATTCCCATTGTTCTGTTCAGAACAATTAAAGTGACCTCCAGCTAAACTCTGCTTTTACCCTGAAACCTCTAAGAGGGTTGAATCTGCCTTTTGTTTTGAATTTTTCCTGACATGCAGTCTTAACTTTCAAACACTAATTCACAAAGATCCTAGAAAAAGCTAAACTGCAGTAAATAATCCTATTGCATACCTCTAACCCCAGACATTGGTCAATTAAGGCTTTGCAAGGAGAAGAAAAAAGAACTAAATTCAAACTGTAATAGTTTCTTCTCTTTCTCTGGGCATGATCCAGTTCCACTTGGCTAAAGCAAAGCAGCCCCTTACCCCAGAGCAGTAGTTTATTAATAGAGCTCATTGTGCTATAAAAGGAACACAGGAGCTATTGCTTATATATCTGGGGGCAAGACACAGGAGAGGGACAAGGTGTTGACAGGAAGATTTTCATCCAGAGCAGTTCCTGGGGGGGAAACTGGAAGAGGCTTCTGATTGTAACCCTCAGCTTTCTAATGTGGTGGCCAATATGAGGAGAGCAGGACAGAATAGTTCTGGTTAAGACTTGTCTGTGTCTCTTGTGTTGCAGACCGCAGCTCTGCTCTCTACCTCGTCCATTAGAGCCCACAACTATGTGTAATAACAGGAAGGAAAGATGAGCTGTTGACCAGCGAACATTCAAGATTGGATCTGTCCTAGAGGTTTGGGGTTGGAGGGCCTGCGTGTCATACATGTGTATGTGAGTGAAGGTACGTTTACAATTGTGGCTTGTAGTCTGTGTGTTTTTGAGGATGGAGAGGGATGAGGGATGGATTGAATCTGGGGGACAAGCGAGGGGGATATGTAAGTTTGTGCGGTGAGAAGCAGTTTAGGCAGGGGACAGATTGTAAACACAAGGAACATTGTGGTTGCAATCCAGAAAGACAAGACACTTAGTTGTTTCTGAGCTTGCTTTTGAGCGCATGAAAAAGGATTTATCTACAACAAACAGGGGCCAAATATATTCCCAGTCACTGTATAGCCAGTGTGGTTCCTTTATAGCAGCTGAAATAAAAATAAGCTTTGTGACCAGATATCTAAACACACAACGGTTACAGCTAAAGATTCTATCAGGGGGAGTCAATTACACTCAACGTTTACTCTGTTTATTCAGATCACCACTAGTTGCTACCAAAGGGGTGATGTACAGATAGGAAATACAGTAGGAACAACAACAATACCCTTAGGGCCACCCATATTGAAACATAAACACTGAAAGACTTTGGACAGATACAGTACATGGCATTTCTTTTAACAGGGCGGCTGTGGCTCAGTGGTAGAGCGGTTGCCTGCCAATCGAAAGGTTCCATCCTGCAGTCCCATGTCAAAGTGTCCTTGGGCAAGACACTGAACCCTGAGTTGCCCCAGATGCTTCTTATACTCCTCCATTATACACCTTCGGAGTGTAAATGTGTGTGAGTGCTTATCTGTTGAGCAGGTGGCACTTTGTACGGCAGCCTCGGCCACAGTATTAAGGTGTGTGTGAATGGTTCCTGTACTATGTAAAAGCGATTTGAGTAGTTGTTAAGACTAGAAAAGCGCTACATAAGAACAGTCCATTTACTTTACATTTTGATACAACTAAACATTGACAACTAATTCAGCTTAGTGGAGCCTTAAACGATGAACCGTACGAAAGAACTTTCTTACAAGAGGATACGGACAATATGAGAAAGTGTGAACACACACTGACAGACTGGGGCCGAGTAACAGGCGCAGCAGTGATGTATGTGACAGACTCTGCCCATGATGAAGTGGCGGCTGTCACACTTACAATGGCACATGACTATGACAGACACAGACCACACAAGGATACCAGGACACATACTTGTTCACCCATGCAAACATGTGCATGCACGCACGCACACGCACGCACGCACGCACACACACACACACACACACACACACACACACACACACACACACAGACAGACAGACAGAGACAAATATGTTGCCAATATGGGGCCAAAAACCTGCTCTCTGTTAGGGTCTGTATCTAAATGAGGTGTAATTATGGTCCAACCTGACATGTAGGAATTGGAGCGGTGTCTTAGTTGCTGCCAAACTGGCTTCCTGTTTCACTGAAATGTGCCTGGATTCCACTAGATCATGTCTTCATGTTGGCTCAGGGAGATCAGAATGTGGTGTAAGAGAAGCTTAAGTAAGTGTCTCATCCATTACAGAAGACTAAAATGAGACTCTGTCCTTTGTAGTAGAATGAGCTGGTGGCTGATGACATAATATAACACTGGACTGAAAGAACTAAACAACAACTACAGTGAATTTTCCTGCTGATCAGCATCCATCTTGGTAATGAGGACAGAACAAGGACGGAAACAGAAGACCCGGGAAAGACGCAGTAGCAGGTCTGCCTCAGTCATGAGCATAGATTCTGAGTGATAATTTATCATGAGATGTGTACAAAAGGTTAAAGTATTGTGGGTCATGTAGACTTTTAACTTTAGAACTACCTTGCCTTTTAAAGCTATAATGCGTAGTTTCTGTCTCCCCCATAATGGTATTCTAAGTAATGAAAACTGTTGCCGCATCCACATGACACAAGCCTTCCGTGGTCGTGCATCACCCCCACCCCACCTCCACGCAGTTGCTTGTAGTCAAGGAAAACACAGAGGATTCAAAAAACATGATGGACTTCTCAGAAAAAGTAATTATCTACCTCGATTTTCTGCGTGTGAAAGTTGCCTGATGACATCATTTTCTAAACATAGCAATAGTGAGAAACACAGAGAGTTTTGTGGAGCTGATAGTCTTAATTAGATTTGTATCAACTCACATGGCAATGGCTTGAATGTAAAACAGACATTCATTAATATATAAAAGTTGTGCACTAAAGGGTGTAAATGTATTGTCAATGTTGGTCAGTACTATGTTCTAGATGGTATTTTTTTTTTTACCTGGACTGAAAGATTAGGTGGTGGGTAAGGTCAGCCTCAGTGTTTAACAGGGGCTCCTGGTGGCCCTGGCCATGTATGAGCTGGCTCTCTTTCAGTCCTAGACTCCTTTTCTCTATGTGGACGATTACTGGATCTGGCAAGTGGCTCCTCATGACAAACAGTGGACTGAAAACCACCTGAAACCGAGGATTCAGAAAGAACAATCATCAGTGACACATACTACACCAACAAACTGACTCAATGTGAGGATGATATTATGTATTCAGCTGCCATGAATCCTTATGTCTGTTTTCTCATTTTGGACAAATTAATTAATACAGCTATAGAAGATGGGTTGAATATACAACAGCATGATGTGACACCAGTACAGATCAACTGAGTTAAAAAGGAACAAACCAGGCAGGCTTGTGAACATATTATGTCAAATTTTACCAAAGAAGTGTTGCTTTACCACCCATCTACTGTCTTTTTTTATGCAACTGGGTGTTTTGTGTTCCATAGTAATCAATAATATATTGCCCTAACCAGCTGGCAAAAGCTGGAAACCTATACAAACATATAGTAACAGCAGATAGAGTATCATTAAAAACATCAACTTTGTGTCACAGTATGGAAATGAACACTGTGGATGTGAGTGTGTGCATGGGTATACTCACCACTCTCTGCTGCATGTGAGAGCCAGTTTCAATTGTGATAAGTGTACACCAAACATAGAGCAAAGAACCACTGGAGCAAGGCACCTGAAATGAGACACACTGGCTGTTATTGATTCATCACTTATAAATCCCTGTCCAATTGAAAACAGTTTAGTCATACTTATCTTTACATTATTGCAAAGGGTTAATATAAAAAGATTGATCAAGGACAACTTAATTGTGTTTCTTTGTGGTGGCAAAGTAAAAAAAAATGGATATCTGATTACTTTAATGCTTATTGGCAGAATGTTTATTGCCTTCATCAGTAACGCATTATCATGTTTTGTACTAAAAAAGTTCTCTCTTAGCTTCTTCCAGCAGTTAAAAGTTAAATCTCCCTAAAGCCCTGCAACACAATATCATGGCTGAGGCAAATGACACTGTTAGTGCCAGATAATGGGTCATTACAGGCAGTTAAATCTTAGTAAGATTTAAAAGGCTGAGAATGTGCCCACCGAAAGCTGAGCGCTCTTTATATGTCACTGGTGTTTGTCCCATTTACTCCTCACTCCTCATTAAAGTATCGGGATGCCAAGGCACATTACAAGTGGTCTAGTTTACGATAGACTGGGGACTTGATGTACTGGTGGAGACAGCAGAGTGGAGCACAGAGACAGAGTGAACATTCAGTTTTAATATTGTGGGCCTTGCAAAACAGCCTTGTTGGGATGAGGGAGTAAAACTTTAGAAAACAGATACTCTTTAGGCTTGGCCCACCAAAAACACTCTGGGATAAGGTCAAGACGACCGCCTGTACTTTGTCAAAAGTGAAGGACAGGGGCAGAAAAATGCTAAAAAGGTTCGGGAGGAGTAAGGTGAGATATGAGGAAGAGGAGTTACTTGAGATGGATTTCTGACACAGATAATCAGGAGACAGATGAGAAAAGAGACAGCCATAGACAGAGGAGAGAATTAGAGAGTGGAACAGGTGGACAAGCTGAATGCCAGAGGATAAAGTAAATAAAATAGAGGAGTTAACAACTACAAGATAGATGAGTGAGCCAGTGTGTGGGTGAGCGAGTAAAAGTAAGGGAGGAAACAAGAGAGTGAAATAGCAGGAGACAGACAGAGATAGAGAGATCTAAGGACCCAGCTACTAGTCCAGGCAGCTCTCTTATTTGGAGCCAACCCTCCATATGTGTAATGAATGGCTGATCTGAAGAGAAGAGATAACAACGGAGGTTGGAATGGAGTCAGAGATGTTTAATCCCACACACAGAAGCTGAAGCTGTAGAAACAAGCTAACTGTTAACAACATGGGGCTTATAAAAGAAGAAAACAAAGAGAGAGGGACAGTAAAAGACAATACAGAACAAGAGCAAGCAATGCAGGAAAGGAGTGATTGTCTGGCACTAATCCAGCGGTGTGAAAGTGCCTTCAAAGCCTCTCCATGTGCCCACGTATCAGCTAGGGTTTCCTGGCTATGGTTAGTGTTGTTATGAGAGAGAATAAACTGTATTTTCTGCCTCTCAACATTGTTGAATTATGGTTGGAGGGCCTTTGTAAGCCTATCTGAGGGGTAGATCTCAATCATTCTTCTAATTGTGATTAGCAGCGTGGAAACTCTGCCACTGTGGCCACCCAGGAGAAGAGCATCCGACCATAGTTGGTGGTCCAGTTACCAGCTCCAAAAGTGTGTGTGGCAGGAGAGCCAGTGGGAAGTAGTGGTGTGTGCAATGTATCAAACATGTCTTTTTAAAAATGACATTTGAAATAACTAGTCTGCATCAACAATACAAGTACATTTCCAGTATAAAGCCTGACATCCACAATCAGAAACCTCTTCAATGGCTTTGCCCCTCCGCTTCCGCTCTCTGTGTATTGCCGTTCTCAAAATCCCTTTGCTATGGGATACAACCACAACAACCATTAAACTAGCAAGATGAAAATGGCAGGTTTAAAAAAAAAAAAATTTGGATCATGCAATAACATTGTGCTTAGGTCATTTGGTAAATGATTGTAAATATTTATAAGGAATACGTTAACTGCATTTACTTTCTAACTGGGCCGATGGTGGGGATTGCTGTGGACGAACTACACACGGTGATACATTGGTAGGAGCAAATCATGTTTAACCATGTATCCAGTTCAGCAGCTCACGTTACGTTACTGTATTGTGTGACCAGTTAACTTCATTTAATATTGGATGTTGCATTTTCTTTTGCGGGGTGCAAATGTCTCACCAAAACAAGTTCCTTTCTGACTATTGCAGAGGCACCGTCGCTACAACTGGAGCTTAGAGCCGCCCAAGACAACTGTGATTGGGTTAAAGAAATGCAAACAACCAGACTTTACTCCACACCGCTGTGGAGATAGGTCTGGCAATGCGAGAAAAATAACTAATGTAGCCTATACAGTAAAGAGCATCCAAATAGGTCTTTTGGAAAATCAGTTCCACTGGCCAACTTGTGGCTATATTACAAAATAGGTAATGTACAGTACTGACGCTGAAGTCTCAGTCAAAGTCTGTGTTACTGTACCTGTACAACCGCGCTGCTGTTGCCTTTTTCCATCCTCTCTAGTTGAACATCCTGGGACCAGTCTTCATCTCCTTTGGCCCTCACACACAGCTCTGTCATCTCCGCGTCCTCTAACACATATGACGGCAACTTGGCCCCTGCCTCCAGGCAGTCACAGTGTTCCCTGACCACCGTCTGACTGTCAGGCCCCACGTAGTGCTGGACAACCCGCAGCTCAATGTCCTGAGTCAGGTAGCTGCACATCACCTGCCGCCCACAGATTATTACCTGGAGAGAAGTTTACAAGGGAGAATTGCCACAATGAACATAAAATAATTAATCTCATGTACTCTAGGAGGCAATAGACACTAAGCCTTGAATAGATTAAATATGTGTTGTTGCTGGTGATCTTATGTCCTCAAAAGAAAATGCTTTTACATTCACTGTTAATTGAGAATGACCCTACAGAAAGATGTGTTACACTCAAAACTTTAACCACACACAAATCACAGATTGACACTTTCAGCTCTAGATCTAAAGCATGTTTTTTTTCACTGTAAGGATCACCCTATAGCACTGCTACAGTATATGAGTGAGTTAGAGAAAAAGAAGGAACTTTAAATGGCAAAATCCAAACACCTGCCCTCTAAGTCATAAAAATACTGGTATGCAGGTACAGTGTTGGTAAGAATTGCTAAATGAGTACAGTGTTTCAGACACTGTTTAAAAAGCAATTTGGCTGAAGCATACAGTAAAAAAAGTGAAGAAATAGTGATGCATTACATATTTTTTAGCCATGAAGGGGAAAGTCATCATCTGTGAAATCTTCCTCACTGAAGGTTCTGGTGCTCGGAATTGCATCCCACCCTCAAGAATGATGGATCAGTAAAATTCAACTTTCACTGTTATTAAAAGTGATTCCCAGGGCCTGTCTTTAGCTGCACTGTTGCTGTGTCTGTTTTCATCAAAGAGTTGCTCTGTTTAACGTGATTGCTTCCTCACTGACTGATCATTTTCCAAGGTTAGAGTCTATTATTCCATATACAGTATGGACACTGCATACTCTTTTCCTTTAGTCTTACGTCATATCCCATTACGGTAGGTGTTTTTTTTTTTTTCTGATACGGTGCTAAAACGATGCCATTCCTAAACAGTGCCTGAACCCATACTTAAAAACAACAACAGGGGAATAGGGTATTTTACAATTACTTTGAATGCACTATGAGGCTTACTAGTTTCAAGTGAACGCACCGTCTGTGTTGTTTTCCGACAAAGGCAACTTCACACTGCTTAATATCCCTGTAACTACCCGATGTGAGTCGAGTGCAGATGTGAGTTTTGCGGTTTACGGCATAACGTGTTATACTGAAATTTGTGAAATCAATGAAATAATAAACTTTTCTCATTACAAACAATAACGGAAGCTGTCAGCATTTTAACCGTGTTTAACCCAGCTGCTAGATAAAGGTTGGCTAATGTTACCTGCTGTCAAGTAAAGTGTTAACGAGCGTCACGTGCAGCAATGCTTCTGTTGCCTCTAACATCTGTTTCAGAGCATCAGAGAGCAACGCAAAAAGCATTTAATTGGCACCAAAATGAGGCATCAAAAATCTACATTGCTATTTGGTCCGTTAGATACCGATTGTATAGGCACCGGTGCCGTATTAACACTCACACAGGTGGGAGCCTACTTTCTCTGTAGTGGCAGCCGCTGTCCCACTCTGAGGCTTTGTGTTGTGAAATCAATGTGACCAACACTCATACCCCTATCATTTGATCCAATGGGAACAAGATGTAAACAATGTCTGGGACAGACGGAGGAAGGAATGCGAAAGGCCGAGTCTGTTTTGTCTGGAGGACGAGAGGGAGACATGTGCGACACTTGACACTGTTTACATAACAAAGTGTCACCGCTATAATGTGACGACTTCTCTACATTTTTAGGAATTCAACGCCTCTGCCTCGTATTTGTGGAAAAATCAAAACATGATTCACCACTGTCCTGGTGTAAAAACGGGAACACAGCTGGTTTATGATTTGGTTCTTGACTTCCTGTGATCTTCTTTGTGGATTGATGGGGCACATTGTGTTTTTGGATGGCTTGATGCTCATAAACTTTTCTTCAAGTGCTATGAAATAGATTATGACAAAGTGTCAAAAACACAACACGGTCTGTTGTTAGCCAAGCAACTACTAAATCATAACATATAAATGGGGAAAAAAACTGAAGAGTAAAAAGTGCTCATCCCAAAAGCTGCACTAAGAAAAAAAGGCCAGGCATAATACAACAAACAAGTTCCTACTTTCTTTGTAATTCTGATCCACTTACAATACTTTTTCCAGGTTAGCAGAAAGATAAGCTGCAGAATCTCCACATTCTTGGTTTTGTTGAAAACAGGACTTTGTTTATTGCTGTGGTATAGTTTCACCACAAATCTATTCAAATAAAATGTATTGCCAGTCTATTGCCTTGGATTTTCTGATTAAAATCCTGGTTCTGTAACACTCACCACTGTCTCATTAATTGCTTAATATACAGTTGTGTTCAGAATAATAGCAGTGTGTTTAAAAAAGTGAATAATGCTCCAAATCCTTAGAATAGCTTTTAATTCCATAACATCAGTGCATTTTGGACACTGCACATTCAATTCCCAATCAAAACATGACCAAAATTGATCAAGTTTGTGTGAAGAAAAAGGAATATTAGACTGTTTTTTTTACTGTATAAACAGTAAAATGTCTCAAGGGTTTGCTTTACTTTGAATAACTGCACTAATATTTAATTGCATAACCATAATTTCTGAGAACTGCTTCACATCTGTGTTGCATGGAGTCAACCGACTTCTAGCACCTGTGAACAGGTATTCCAGCCCAGGATAATATAACTGCATTCCACAATTCCTCTGCATTACTGGTTTTTGCCTCAGAAACAGCATTTTTGATGTCACCACACAAGTGTTTTAGGGGATTGAGGTCCGGGGATTGAGCTGGCCAATCTACTATAACATCAATCGTGTTCATCTGGTACCAAGACTTCGCTTGCTTACTGGTGTGTTTTGTGTCATTGTCTTGTTGAAAGACCCATTTCAAAGGCATTTCCTCTTCGGCATAAGGCAACATGACCTCTTCAAGTATTTTGATGTATTGAAACTGATCCATGATCCCTGGTATGTGATAAAACACCACAGTACGAAAAACATCCCCATAACGTGATTTTTGCACCACCATGCTTTACTGTCTTCATAGTGTACTGTGGCTTGAATTCAGTGCATGGGGGTCGTCAGACAAACTGTCTACAGCCCCTAGACCTAAAAAGAACAATTTTGCTCTCATCAATCCACAGAATATTGCTCCATTTCTCCTTTGGCCAGTCAATATGTCCTTTGGCAAATTTCAACCTATTCAGCACGTCATTTTTTTTCAGCAATGGGACTTTGAAGGGGCTTCTAGCTGATAGCTTTGCTTCACATAGCCTTCTTCTGATTGTACCAGTACTCACAGGTAACTTTGAGTGTTCTTTGATTTTCCTGGAGATGATCATTGGTTGAGTTTTTGCCATTTTGGCTATTCTTTGATCCATTCAAATGATAGTTGACCATTTTTCCCCACGTCGTTCAGGCTTTGGATGCCATTTCAAGGCATTTGAAATCATTTTGGCTGAGCAGCCTATACTTTTCTGCATTTCTTTATATGTTTTCCCCACTCCAATCAACTTTTTAATCAAAGTCAGCTGTTCCTCAGAGCAATGTCTGGAACGACCCATTTTGCTGAGTATTTCACTGTGAAATGCACTATAACCAGCATGCACAACATCTGCTTGCTTCCTTCCTTCCTTAAATATGAGCCATAATTGACACCCGTTTCTTCACAGAATCAATCACCTCACTAATTGACTAGAACTACAAAGTTCTAAATTTATTCAGGTTAACCTTGATGCTAATATATGAAATTTAAAAAGCAAAACTTTTTGTATGTCAGGAATTTCTAACCAGGAAAAACAAAACATGACACATGATGGTGAATGGTAATGTTTGGAGGATGGAAATGTCAATAATGTGAACACAATTTTCTTTTATTTCATATTTTCTCAAAAAAAAACAAACAAAACAGACAGTAAGTCTGTGAAAACTGACTGTACCTGTTTCTGGACACCGTTGAGCTGCACCACCTTGATGATGAGTGAAGCGGTGCGTCCTTTGTACTGAATGGTTCTCAGCAGAGTTCCCACATTGTCCACGCTGAAGGCCTCTGACCAGCGCCAGTTCCCCCATCCCTCGATGCAGATGTGCAGCAGCTGCAGGATGGGACAGAGCAGGATACACACAAAGAAACAGAGACAGAAGACATCAGAGGTTAGTGTTCTTGCCCTTTATTTATCCCCGAGCAAAAGGCAAGTAAACAACAAGAGTCTTTGTTTAGAAGATTTTGCTAGGGCGAAGAAGGGAGACAAAAAAGTTCCTGTTTACTGGTGCTGAACAGACCTGCTGCTGTTGGAAGTAGAAATGGAAGGTCGCACACAATAAACTGGCTGGTGGAAAACAGCTGATGTGGAAGCTCATTATGGCTGCATGCATATGCATGTGCGTGTGTGTGTGTGTGTGTGTGTGTGTGTGTGTATACACTTGTGTGGTTGAATGTGAAAGGCTCTGTTCTCCACACGTCTAAATAAGAGGCAGATAGTTTGGCTCTCAACCTTTCCAGCTTCATATCCATCACTTCAATGTGGAGCACATCCATGTGTGTGGCTGGCTGTAAACCCAGACTCAGGAGGACAGCTATAAACAGACGCTGTCCCATCGTTTGACATCCAAACAACTTTACAACAGTGACAATTCTTCCAACCGTTTTCAACATATTTCTTTGTATTGTGGGCCACAACATGGCAGCAGGGCTAGAAATATGTAAAGAAGATACAGTAACTACATCTGTATTTGCAGACTGTCTGCAGATACAGCTGTAGTGTAAAACACTTACTTAGTTTTAAATAAAGTGCAAAACACTTATTTAGTTCTAAAAAAAAGGGTGTCACAAAGTGTATATTGCTGCAGAATTTGCTACATGCCCCCTCCATCTAAATCAACACACACATAGTCTCGCATTGCCAGACCTATCTCCACAGCACGGAGGAGGAAGGTCTGGCAACAGGAGCATACACTCCTGGATATGAGAAAAAACTGTCAGGGGTTGTTTTCTTGCATTTCTTTAAACCAATCACAATTGTCTTGGATGGCACCAAGTGCCACACGCAGCGAGCGATCTTGGGAAAGAACTTGTTTTGGTGGAATATTTGTGTCCCGCAAAAGAAAAGGCTACATACAATATTGAATAAAGATAACTGTTCACACCATACAGTAATGTGAGCTTTATAAAGTAGCTGAATACATGGTTAAATGTAATTTGCTCTTATCAGTGTATCAGCATGTGTATTTTGTCCATAGCAAATCCCTGCCAATTGGTCCCAGAACGTCTCAGTTAAGAGTAAATGGCATAAACAAATTCTTTGCAAATCTTTACAAATCATGCCTTGAAAGTACCAAGCAGGCCTGTCTTATTGCACAATCCAAGTTTTACTTAAAACAGGCGTTTTCAGCCTGTGTCTTGCTCAAATGTTTCCGGTTAACGTTGATGCGTCAGGAGTTTAAAGTTAACACAAAGAAAGCGGCAAGTGAGGGTCATACAGCGGAACTTCCGGCGGCACAGAACTATCCCATAAATGAACCGTCATTGATATGGACTAACACACATGCAGTACAAAAGGAGAGTGGGCCAGTCAAAGGTCCATCCATGCATACAGCACATCTGTGCTTGGGTCAGGTCATATACAGACTAGCTATCCACCACAGAGTGCTACATGACGAAACTCATTTGTCAAACAACGTGAGTGTTGTCATTAGATTTTGGTCACAATACAGGAGCAGAATCATAAATACGTGGGGAGATCTAAAGCCTTCTCCCCTTGTCAGGCCACGTGGCTGACCTTCCAACTAAGTGAACTCTCTGGTTCAGTCCAGCTGCCAATACAACTTCAAACTTGCAACAGTTAGATTGAGAGGAGAAAGAACGTGAGAAAGAAAGAATGTATGAAAGAGAGAGAGTCTAGAAAAACAGGGGGGTACGGGGGTTCAATACTCTCCCAGAGGAGTTGTGACTCCAGTGAAACACTGAAAAGCCTTCTTTTTGAAGATTTACACTTTGGCTTGTCACCTCAATGTGCCAAACATTTAGCCAATCTGACTAAAGAAAAACAAATTACTACTGAGGTCAAAGAGCATGGGGGACCCTGGTCGAGACCTTCTATGTTTCTCTCCGCTGTAGTCTTTCCTCACTGTTTGAAGGCAGATTTCTTTACAATAACATTCTCAATCACAGCCTGAATTCACTTTCTTCAAGATCATCTCTTCTCCCTGTCGGCTGAGTGGAAATGACATAATTTCTCAGATCTCCTGCTCAGTAGGCTTGCTCACAGGGAAAGTGGTAGAGTGGTGTAAACTGCCAGCTGGCAGAGGTTAAGGTAAAACCTAAGAGTGGAGAACAACTAGATGATTCCCTAAACCAGCACACAGTGAGGGGGCTTTCACACCTCCCTCGTTTGGTCCGACCAAAAGAGTCTTGGTCCAGATCAAACTGAACCATGGTCCGGTTTGTTTATAGTGTGAAAGCATTTTTTGGATGCGTCGGACTTTCAGACCAAATAAAGGAAGCTCTGGCAGGCTATTATCTGTCAGTGTGAAACCAACACTTACCAGATCAAATGTAGATACATGAACCTTGGTCGGAAGAAAACATTAAAAAAATAACTAATGTGGGATTTCCTGCTCCTAATCTAATTTAAAGGTTAACTTCATTTTTTCCTATGTTTTTGTGTGTAATTGACTGATGAGAACAACAATCTTTGAAATTGGTCCAGTAAATTAATGGAGAACGCTGTGACCACCAGCCGCGAACAGGGCTGCAATGTAACTAGGGCAAATGTGCATTGTCAATGTCGTCCACTAAAAGTGCAGTTTTTGACACTGACTCAGGTTGTTATTATACGTTCCTGACAACATTATGGAAAGGATCCTACAGAGATAGACATTTTTGAAAAGAGTAAATTCCTTTTTGTTAAACCAGAAACAGCTCAGAAATCACTATTGTTAAACCCACCAGGCTCCATTTAAAAAAATATATATATATATATTTTTAGCGTGTATAGAGCCAACATATTTTGACATTGGTAAACTATGTGTTCATTTCAACCAGAGCTTTGATTGTTAGAAGAAATGGACAGACCAAAACGGCTTTAGTTTTATTTTGCGTCTGTTGACTTTGAATGAAGTGTATTTTACAATGATAAAATTACTGATTATTTACACGGAGTCTGGTGGCTTTAGCGGATGTTCTCATTTTTAAAAAAAGCATCTTACTCTTTAACAGAAAGGTTGACATCCTTAGAGAATCCTTTCCATAATGCTGTCAGACACAATGGCAAATCAAGCTCTTTTGTAAAAGTGAATACACGTTCTGCGATGCCCTGTTACATCCTGCCACGCTCTGCTGTGCCCTGCTACGTCCTGCTGTGCCTTGTGATGCCGCACAGTGCCCTGCTATGCCATGAACTACTACAAAGAACTACTACAAACTACTATTTTTTGTGACTGTTATTGCCATTCTTTATTCTAACCCCAACCGGTCATCAGACACCGCCTACCAAGAACTTGGGTCTGTCTGAGGTTTCTGCCTAAAAGGAAGTTTTGCTTGCTCTGGAGGAAACTACTAGAACTGTTGGGTCCTTGTAAATTCCGGAGTATGGTCTAGACCTACTCTATCTGTAAAGTGTCTCGAGAACTCTTGTTATGAATTGATACTATAAATAAAATTGAAGGTGCAAAATTGCCCAAAAACTTACTGTAGCTTGTTTCACTGACTGCTGACTGCAGCAGTCTTGCTTAATACCAGACAAATGTTGAAAGATTGTTGTTCCCATCAGTCACTTAGACACAAAAACATAGGAAAATAGGGTTTAGGTTGAAGAAAAAAAAGTTACCCTTTAAGTGACCTGGTACTGGGTGAGATGGAAACCTTTTAATTTACATTTAACTTCAAAATCTTTTTAACTTGTTAGCATGAGCCCTCTCTTAAAGATTTTATATGATGAGTGGTACTGCATTGGTGTTAATAATGGTCAAAATGTTATGGTGGTGAACCCATTTTTGCCGTTCCTCAGCACCATCTGCGAGGAACGATTTGTTATTTCAACACTTCTCGCTCCTTTAATCCCTCTGTTCCTCCCCCTCTTGCTGGGGCTCAACTTGACCTTTAAGGGAGAAGTCATAATAATGTCTCTCCTCAAACTTCAAACAGCGACAGCAGCTCGTGTTTTAATTCATCACTGCTCTGACTCAAGCAGTGAAAGAAAAAACACAGCAGTGACACAGATGAACTGGACACGTAGGACAACAAGAATGAAAAATAAGAAGCTGTTTTGCCTCTTTGTGACTTATCCAACTGTTGTTGTGTGACGCTGAGAAAACCCAGTCAGCCACATGTGGTGCTTTTATGCACATGGATTACTTCATCAATAGAAACGGCTTTGTAGGAAGATCTGAATCTAACTGAATTAAAGGATAGGTTCACAGTTTTCAAGTATCTCAATACAGTATTAAAATACCCATATGTACACTGAGTTATTTGTTGCTTTAGGAGAGGGTTTCTTTGCACCCAGTACGTGCGGCAGGAACAATTTCAGCAACCAATAACCCATTCAATGTACATATGGGCATGTCAGTATTGATTTACGACTGTTAGTGTGTAAATCTGTTCTTGATGTAGAAGCTAATGATTTTTTTTTTTTGTATAATTTTGTATAGAATGTTAATATTGAGTATACTGTAGGGGACAAGATCACTCCGGTCCTGAAATCCCTCCACTGGCTGCCCATTAAACACAGAATTCAGTACAAAATCTGTCTCCTTACCCACCAGTGCATACATGGAACTGCCCCTGCCTACCTCAGTGAACTCCTCACCCCACACACCACCTCACGAAACCTCCGCTCCTCCATCTCTACCTACTGCCTGCACCAACCAAGGACTAAACTCTTGACTATGGGAGACAAGGCCTTCCAGGCAGTTGCCCCACGGATCTGGAATTCACTCCCAGAGACCCTAAGGGTCCCACAAACTGTGGAGATTTTTAAGAAGGGCCTAAAGACATTCCTATTTCAAAAGGCCTTTTAACAGTCATAGTTTTAATTTTTAAATTTTAGTTTTATGGTGTTTTATTGTTATTTGTTGATTTTCTGGGAGCTGTTTTTAACTCCTTGCTACTGTAGCACTTTGAGATTTCACTTGAAATAGTAAAGGGCATTATAAATAAAATGTATTATTATTATTACAAGATGACAGTGGAGCGGGGAAACTGTGATGGAAATCAGAACTAGGTATTGCACTCACTTGTGAAACTTAAATACAATGAGAGTTTAATTGTCATGTTAAAAGTCTATAATCCCATCGGCTTTCTAATTCGAAGATCTCTAACCTTAAGAACCAAAATGATGACCCTAGGCCCATGTAAAGGTGACAAACAAAACTGCACTAAAACAAAAGAAACTTATAATTTCAGATAAAAAAAGCCAAAAGAAACTCACACTCCACTTTGTGGAAATGTGAATTGTAATAATCTATATTATCTATATATTATAACTAAAATGTGATTTTCTTAATCTTCTAGCAGCTTGAGAAAAAGTATTTAAGGAAAACCAGCTTTCAGTTTTTAATCTCAGATGCTAAGTAAGTTTTTTTCTCAAAATAAATCTTTAAAAAAAACTTCTAAACTCACCCTCAGACACTGGCGCTGAATTGAAGATTTGTTGTCCAAAACCAACTAAGAACCCATTTGTCATAAGATGATATACCCAAGTTATGTACTGAGTGTGAATGAAATGTGAAATCTCAACCTCTCCTCATTTCCCTTAAATCCCCAGGGAGAGATTGTGATTAAGGCTGGCTGATGGTGAACACTTATCTTCCAGCACATTACTGGGCTTAAGATGGGGGATTATTAAACTGAGCAATTGGATGTAACCATACAAAGCATTTTTATTCTGTGACTGCATTGTCCTGTAATATCGTCTGTTATCCGTTTTGCTGATAGTGAGCAGGAGGTGATCAGGGTCACGTCACACTACATACAATACCAACTCTGGCCACAAGCTCTGACATTAACACTGACAAAATACAAGCATTCATCCAAATTCTTTGATATAACTTGACCAAGGATATTAATATATAAGGATATTAATATATCAAAACGACGGTAAGCGTACCTGACTCATTTCCGTTTCCTGTGCTTGTGTGTTGGTAGTGTGTTGCTGCTCTCTAAACTACTAACTTAGTTTTGCTATTACAGCGGCAAACTGCCCGCTAAACACTTATTCTTATAGTAGTTCTGTGCCTAAGCACTCACAGTCCTTTACATGTTCAGTGACTTTCATTAAATAAACAGTTTTCGAAAGCTTGGTAGGTAACGCCAAGCGACTTTAGATTAGCTGTTAGCCATATCTGGTTAAGTGACTGGAACTTGAGAAAAGGTTGTGCATTAAACTACATTTGCTTCGCTTAGAGCTCGCATCAACGGGGCATAAGCATTTGTTTTACGTCTTTCAGTTACTTTCGTTAAATAACAGTTGTTTTGAACGCTTGGTAGCTAGCGCTAACGCTACCGTACTTTAGCTTAGCAGTTAGCCATGTCGTCTCCCTCTCCTGCTTTGTCTTGTCCGATGTGTGAGATGTTTAGTTACTCCTCTGCATCCTTTAATGGCAATGGTATGTGTAACAAGTGTACTTTATTTATGGCTTAGTGAGTTAGAAGTCCGTTTCCGCACCATGATAGATCAGTCATTAGTTACTGTAGCTAACCCCCGGTAGTCGGCGCGGGCCGGCCTGAGCCTGAGTTAGCCTCTGGTAGCCGTCCCCCGGCAACTCCTGAGCAGCCAGGACATAGTAACTGGGTGACTGTGCGAGGAAGAGTTAGTCGTAAGCTTTCAAAGGCCACGGACCGCCACCAGCCTGTTAGCGTTTCTAACAGATTTTCCCCACTCAGCGACACACCTGTTGAGAAACCAACTCTGATTATCGGCAGCTCCATTTTGAGAAACGTGAAGTTAGCGAAGCCGGCAGCCATAGTTAAGTGCATCCCGGGGGCCAGAGCGGGCGACGTTGAGTCTTATTTGAAACTGCTGGCTAAGGATAAACGTAAATACAGCAAGATTGTTATTCACGTTGGCGTTAATGACTCCCGGTTACGCCAAACAGAGGTCACCAAGATCAATGTTGAATCAGTGTGTACATACGCGAAGTCAATGTCGGACACCGTAGTTTTCTCTGGACCTCTGCCAAATCTGACCAACGATGACACGTGCAGCCGCATGTCGTCATTTTGCCGCTGGCTGTCGAGGTGATGTCCAGATAATGATGTGGGCTTTGTGGATCACTGGCAGTCTTTCTGGGGAAGACCTGGTCTGATTCGGAGAGACGGCATTCATCCCACTTGGGATGGAGCAGCTCTTATTTCCAGAAATCTGGACAAGTTTATTAGTGGACCTAATCCATGACAATCCAGAGTTGGGACCAGGAGGCAGAGTCGCAGTCTAGCACACTTCTCTGCTCCTTTATTCCAGGAGTTACCTAGTAAAAACCCCATAGTGACGGTGTCTGCCCCCCGACCATTGAAATTATTTAAATCAAAGGTAAATAGAGGAGGAGCTGTGCATGAAAACCTCATAACAATTAAAACCACAAGTGCAATAGTGCAAAAGAATAGGAGAATTAAATGTGGACTCCTAAACATCAGATCTCTCTCTTCTAAAGGTGTACTAGTAAATGAATTAATATCAGATTCTAATATTGATTTATTTTGTCTTACTGAAACCTGGCTGGGTGATGGAGAATATGTTAGTCTAAATGAAGCCACCCCCCCAGTCATATTAATACTCACATTCCTCGAGGCACAGGCCGAGGAGGTGGAGTTGCAGCTATCTTTGATTCTAGTCTACTAATCAGCTCTAAACCTAAACTAAATTATAACTCATTTGAAAGTCTTGTTCTTAGTCTTTCACACCCAAGTTGGAAATCACTGCAGCCAGTTCTATTTGTTCTAGTGTACCGAGCACCTGGTCCATACTCTGAATTCTTATCCGAATTTGCAGAGTTTTTGTCAAATTTAGTGCTAAAAACGGACAAAGTTGTTATTGTAGGGGATTTTAATATTCATGTGGACGATGAGAATGATAGCCTTAGTACTGCGTTTATCTCTCTATTAGATTCTATTGGCTTCTCTCAAAGTGTTCATAAACCTACTCACCGTTTTAACCACACCCTCGATCTTGTTCTGGTATATGGTGTTGAAATTGAACATTTAATGGTGTTCCCACAGAATCCCTTTCTATCTGACCACTGTTTGATAACTTTTGAGTTTATACTACTGAACTACACGCCAGTAGGCAAAACCTTCTATACAAGATGTCTATCTGATAGTGCTGTAGCTAAATTTAAGGATGTGATCCCATTAGCATTTAATTCATTACCAAGTCACAAAGTAACGGAAGACTCCTATGCTAATTTCAGTTCCTCCCAAATTGATAATTTAGTTGATAGTGCAGCAGGCTCGCTGCGAATGACACTCGACTCTGTTGCCCCTCTAAAAAAGAAGATAATAAAACAAAGACGATTAGCTCCATGGTATAACACTGAAACTCGCAAATTAAAGCAAATATCACAGAAACTTGAAGATTTGGTGTTCCACCAAATTGGAAAGTTCTCGTTTAATCTGGCAAGATAGTCTTAAAACATATAGGAAGGCCCTCCGTAATGCCAGAGCAGCGTACTACTCGTCATTAATAGAGGAAAATAGGAACAACCCCAGGTTTCTTTTCAGCACTGTAGCCAGGCTAACGGAAGGTCACAGCTCTACTGAGCCAAGTATTCCCATAGCTCTTAGTAGTAACGACTTTATGAGATTCTTCAATGATAAAATTATAACTATTAGAAGCAAAATTCACCAAGACCTGCCTTTAACTGGCACAGACTTATCTCTAAACTCAGGAACCTCAGAAACAGCTGTAAAACCAGATGTATGTTTAGACTGCTTTGCTTCACTTGATCTTTATAAATTTAATTCAATTATTTCTTCATCTAAACCATCAACCTGCCTCTTAGACCCCATCCCGACTAGGCTACTTAAAGAAGTTTTACCATTAGTCAACACTTCTCTACTAGATATAACCAATCTGTCTTTATTAACAGGCTATGTACCACAGCACTTTAAAGTAGCTGTAATTAAACCTCTTCTGAAAAAGCCCAACCTTGATCCAGATGTTTTAGCCAACTATAGACCTATATCCAACCTTCCATTTCTCTCTAAGATTCTTGAGAAAGCAGTCGCCAAACAGTTATGTGACTTTCTGCATAACAACAGCTTATATGAGGATTTTCAGTCAGGATTTAGAGTTCATCATAGCACAGAGACAGCACTTGTGAAAATTACTAATGACCTCCTAACTGCATCAGACAAAGGACTTATCTCTGTACTGGTGTTATTAGATCTTAGTGCTGCATTTGATACCATTGACCATCATATCTTATTACAGAGACTGGAACATTTAATTGGCATTAAAGGGACAGCTCTAAGCTGGTTTAAGTCTTATTTATCAGATCGATCTCAGTTTGTTCACGTTAGCGATGAATCCTCTGTGCACGCCAAGGTTGGTCATGGAGTCCCACAAGGATCTGTGCTCGGTCCAATCCTGTTCACTTTATATATGCTTCCTTTAGGCAATATTATCAGGAAGCATTCCATAAACTTTCATTGTTATGCAGATGATACTCAATTATATCTATCGATCAAGCCGGATGAAACTAATCAGTTAGCTTAACTTCAAATGTGCCTTCAGGATATTAAAACCTGGATGAGCTGTAATTTTGTAATGTTGAACTCAGATAAAACTGAAGTTATTGCTCTGGGACCCAAGCACCTCCGTGACGCATTATCCAAAGAGATAGTTACTCTGGATGGCATCACCCTGGCCTCCAGCACCACTGTGAGGAATCTTGGAGTTATCTTTGATCAGGACATGTCCTTTAATTCCCACATAAAGCAAATTTCAAGGATCGCCTTTTTTCACCTACGTAATATTGTTAAAATCAGGAATATCCTGTCTAAAAATGATGCAGAAAAACTAGTCCATGCATTTGTTACTTCTAGGCTGGATTACTGCAATTCTTTATTATCAGGGTGCTCGAAAAAGTCCATAAAGACTCTTCAGCTGGTCCAGAATGCTGCAGCACGTGACAGGAACCAGGAAAAGAGATCACATCTCTCCTGTTTTAGCTTCTCTGCATTGGCTTCCTGTAAAATCCAGAATAGAATTTAAAATCCTTCTTCTCACCTACAAAGCTCTTCATGGTCAGGCACCATCTTATCTTAAAGAGCTCATAGTACCTTACAACCCTGCAAGAGCACTGCGCTCCCAGAATGCAGGGTTACTGGTGGTTCCTAGAGTCTCTAAAAGTAGAACGGGAGCCAGAGCGTTCAGTTATCAGGTTCCTCTCCTGTGGAACCAGGTTCCAGTTTGGGTTCAGGAGGCAGACACCGTCTCCACATTTAAGAGTAGACTTAAGACTTTCCTCTTTGATGAAGCTTATAGTTAGGGCATAGAATTGAATATTGTCCGCCTATCCCGGCCTACCTGCTTCTCGTCATAGTTGTCAGATCTATCTATCATATAATCAATAATATAATAAAACTAGAGGGTGGCAGGGCATACAGCCCGATCCGGTTGCGGAGAGTTCTAGCCCGATCCGGCAGCTCTCTTTACCCTGTCTCTCCTAGTTAGTCATGCTCTCCTAGTTAGTTATGCTCTCCCAGTTATGCTGTAATAGTTTTAGACTGCTGAGGGACTTCCTTTGACACACTGAGCTCCTCTCTCCTCTATCTTTTTATCCTTCTATCTTTCCATTTGTGTGCATCCATGTCCCAGAAATGCTTGCTTGTTACTAACCTAGCTCTGGGGAGTCATTCCCCGGAGTTCTTATGTTCTTTTCCCCCCAGCATGTTTCCTTGGATCAGGGAGGCTCCAAAATCATGGTAGCAGCTGTAGCCATGGTCCCGCTACACGTCCTGCGATGCCGTGTTCATCCTGCTACGTCCTGATGTGCCTTGTAATGCACAATAAACAATTCCCTGCTAAGCCATGAACTACTACAAACTGTTATCTTTTCTGTGGCTGTTATTGCCACTCTTCATTCCAACCCCAACCGGTCGTCAGACACCGTCTACCAAGAGCCTGGGTCTGTCCGAGGTTTCTTCCTAAAAGGGAGTTTTGACCTCGCCACTGTCGCACTGTTGCTTGATCTGGAGGGAACTACTAGAACTGTTGGGTCCTTGTAAATTCTGGAGTATGGTCTTGACCTACTCTATCTGTAAAGTGTCTTGAGATAACTCTTGTTATGAATTGGTACTATAAATAAAATTGAATTGAATTGAAAAGGAGGCTTTTGTCAAACATTTTCCACTCATTAATATAATCAACTTACAATTATTAATTTCCTTTAGAAAGGAACAGACTACAAGTTACTAATATGGCTTTCGGTCTGACGGCACATCCCAGCCTTGTATCATCGTGAAGGTTTACAGTGACATGTTTTTCTAAATACGCTAATATAACTAAGCTACAGATGATTTGTTGCAGTTCCATGGAGATGACTCACCTGAGTTATTTGACACTGGAATTGTCTATTCCTGCATGACCTGAAACCACTCCAGTCTTCTTTGGTCTGATGTCAGCGGTCAGACTGCAGAGCCACATCATCACAGGGATTATTTGCCTTGCAGTTGTCAAACACGACACTGATGAAAGCTGAAGTTTGATATGGTTTGTATATTACCATATTACCACTGGGTTTACTGGCTTAGCCACAATCCAATCTGCTTGAATAACTTAGAGCCTGCAGGTATTGCTGAGCCCATAATAAGGCTTTGACATGTGTTTTCAAATCAAGCAGTCTGCTGAAATTGTGACTAACCTAAATGTAATAAGGAACACCTGTCTCCTAAACCAAATATCAGGGGGGCAGAATGATGATGTTAAAATCCACACAGATCATGTTGGGACCATGTATGGTCCTATCATAAGATCAGTACCACATGAACTTTTTGAAACCCCATCACCCAGATTTCCCAGTTGCTATGGAGACTATATACTGAACCCAAGCATGGGACTGACACATTCAGAAATGTTGTTATATAAGGATCACCTCTCGCCTAAACTGTAAATTATACTCAGTGAGTCAAACAACCAACCAAATTCCACCATGTGTACGATGTCATGTCTACTGCTTGGTACATTGCTTAATCCTGTCCCGAGAGAAAATCATTAGCAACGTTTCCTGTAAAAGACGGTAAGATATCAGTCAGTCATAACCAAAGCAATGACTATTAATTTCCTGGTAAATGCAGAGTCATTACATCATTTGGATGGCAAACAGTGTCTGCTTTGATATGTGGGTGTCAAGCATAGATGAACAGAGAAACACATACAGTTGAATAAACACAAAACCACCCTTTTTCACGTGTGCGGCCACGCACACACGTACTCACACACATACACACACAAACAACTATCCATTTATTGTCCTCTAGCAGGAATGTGCTTGGGTCCACATAAAACAAATGAAGTGTCTGTCCGCAGCAGAGATGGAATCAACGTTCCTGTATGCTGCAAAGACGGGCAGACAAAGCCGCGGTGGTCATTGGTTGTCTACCCATTACAACCATTCCTTTAATCCATCTCAACCAGTGAGTCAAACAACCAACCAAATTCCATCATGTGTACGAGGAGATTTGAGTCATGGAGACATGGAGCAGAGGTATAAACTACACCAGTTAGATTAAAACATTATGATTTTGAAAATGATTCCATATACCAAAGACTTAAAATAGTCTAACAAAGTCTATGCAGTGCCTTATTGAATGTCATGGGCCTACATGAAAAAAGAGGTTTGCGGAACAGAGGCCTGTTTTGTCTGGTGAAATGAATTTGTGACCAGGGAGCTAGCTAGACACCTTACAAATGAGAAACAGGTTTATACCCAGACACCAAAACAAAATAACATGGATTACTTTGTCCTATAGAAAGAATGAGTATGGGAAAGAAAAAGAGAGAGGGAAACAAAGTGAGTGAGAGTGGAAAAAGAGCATAAATAAGTTAAAGAGAGGACAGATAGACACAACAGCATCCCTGCCAGGGCAGTGCGGGCTAACCCAGGTAACATGAGGGAATTATGAAGGCTTTAACAGTTGTCTGCAATGCTCTCCTCCGTGGCTCCTTCTCTCTGACAAAAGAAGCAAGGCGGTGCAACATCAAAGCTCAGATTTGCAAGTCTAAAAAGTGGTTTGAGAGCTGGAAGAAGGTACAGAGAGAAGGCATTGTGTGGGTCCGTGGTTGACAGAGGAGACATTAAGAGGTTTATGCTTGACTAACATTGTTCTATAGTTCTCTCTGGTTTCTACCAAGGCATCTCAGACACGCAGGGCCTCAAGGGTTCCAGGAGACGCAGACGCGGCAAGTGTTTGCACCAAATGACAAGAGCTGACAAAAAGAGCACTGTCTGAGAGGAGAGAGGTTTATAGACCGCACGATGGGGGGATGAAGGAGTCAGTGGTCCAGGACCCTTGGAAGCACAGAGACCTTGTCTCAGTCTACAAACACAACAAAAACAAAGGCTTGCCCTGGGCTCCTGTAGAAATACAACAGAGACTGTTGTAATATGCTGCCCATTCCGTAGAGACTGTATACTGCACTCACATATACAGTAGAGACAGAGGCATACATAGATTTACCCATGGCATGTTCAGACTAATGTCCACCCAAACAGCCATCCTTTCTACTCACTTATAACTAGAGCTTTAAAGATCAATTGATCAGTAGTTTCAGACAAAAGTATGAATAATGATGATGATGATTAATTTTTTTGGTTAACATACATGAAAGAAACTATTTTTCCCTCAATTTGCCACCTAGGCTTATTTTTTGCCTATCCTATAATTCACAACTAAATCAAACTTGAGTCTAATCTTGGTAATTTTACATTTTAAAATTTCCTTCGGGATGAATAAAGTATCTATCTATCTATCTATCTATCTATCTATCTATCTATCTATCTATCTATCTATCTATCTATCTATCTATCTATCTATCTATCTATCTATCTATAAAATTACTTCATAACCCTTTTTTATTTTAGATTTTAAATGTAGATGTTATACTGACAGCTAGTGTTTAAGATTGTTACTGCAATACAAATTCAAAATACTGGAGAGAGTCGTCTCCCCCGACCCCTCCTCCCCAAACTTAAAGTTCTCATTGGTTGCCAGGCTGAGACCGCAGCATCCAACAACGTTGCAAGATGCTTGTCTCTAATAGATAGATGTAACTCCACAACACAGCGGAATAGCTAACGTTAGATGCTGGCTATATTGACAGTCATAAAAGCCTGTGCTCACACAATAACAGCGAGTCTGCTGGGGCGTGGTGGCCCTGCAACTTAGGTGCCGGTAATGCATGTGCATTAGTGTCTTTCACTGGCTCTGCCTGGCTGACAGCCAACACACATAAGTGGCACAAAACCAACATTTCTTGGTGTTTTCAAACATATGTTGGACATAATATTAAAAATATTGATACTGTACTTCAAATGGAATTTTTTAATGTGTGAAAAATGTCCTATGAAAGGCTTCATGGTGGATGTAGAGTATATGGTGAGACGCCTTTCTGGGTCGGATGGTGTCATGTGACCTGTAGCTCCCACTGTGGCCACTACGCCAAAACCATCATGCAGCCCAGTGCTGTCCCTGTGGGATTGGTCATACAAAACTAAGGTGCTGTCCGTGGTGCTGAACCCAGGGCAGCACCAATGGGACCACAACGCTCACTGATTCTTCACCTGCACCTTCCCGTCGTTAGATTCAGGAGAGAATCAAACAGCGAGCTGGTAAAGCCAGGCAGACAGTGTATAGATTCAGCCTGATTTTCCAGAATCAGAAACATAATAGGATTTATTGCCAAGTAAGTAGCAATTACACATAATTTGCCTTGGTGGGTGGTGCATACATTAACACAAACATATTCAAAGGAAATAACCTAAAAACACATATGTACAATATGACTGTGAAAAATTCACCCGCAACTAATTTTAGAATAGGGACACATTTAAAATTCTGCCAAATGTACACTACATTTTGAGGGCAGTCACAAAATCTGATTAAATGCCTGCATGATCAACAACTGGGCTCTCGGATATTCCGTTGGATTTTGGCCAATCAGAAATTTTGGTCGGTTGTGTTGCAGTTTAAAGCAACCTTAAAGTAATGTTTTCAAAATTGTTTCAGTGGTTCATTAACTCGCATTCTGCATTTGTTTTGCAACCCTCTATCGGCTATAACCGCACTATGCAACATCGGGTAGTGGATCTGTAGTTCCAATGAAACAGCGGTAATAGACAATTCTGCTTCCAACCTGTAGGGTAACCGAAGAGGAAAAGTGTTTTGGTGTTGCTTTAAGCAGTTCCACAGTCCGATTTCCATCAGGCCTGCGGTCAAAAGATCCGTTACAAACTGTAATAAGCTGGTTCTAATGTTATTTGAGTAGTATTTAACACCATGTAGCTAAAAGTGTAGTCTTACGACTGCTGTGATAATCTGCAACTTTATATTCTTCTTCTTACTTTCTTCTCACGGCAGAATTGCATAAATGAATGTGACTCATTTTCTCAACATTGTTGAGTACAGCCGTCTTTTTTGATTAAACTGTATCAGAATGTTTAGTGGACAGAACAGGCCGTGGATTCCATGCCTACTTTCAGTGTGAGCACCAACTGATCTGTACAGTGTGAGCATAATAGTCACAGGTTTTAGTTGTGTAAAAACGCTACTTAAAACCTGTAATGTGAGTCAACACAATGAACAAGTTCAATAAAAAGGCAGTGTCTGTCCAGCTTAAATGATATGGAGCAGACAGGAAGGGCAAGCATGTCTCTGGAGACCTGTCTCAAGGGATGCACCCAGCACTGGAGTGCTGGTCAGTGGGTTGAAGCTGGTCAGGTGGCGGTCTCATTCACTCTTTGATCCTTTCCCAGAACCTCCCACGTTGGGTGAGGCTCTTCCATTAATTTGGTCAAGTCATTACGTGTAAACACAAAAGAAAATCAATATTAGCTACACTTATTCCATTGCTGTCTGTCCCACAACTGCTCTCGCCAACCAAACAGCTTGTGAAAATGACACTATTTGTCCCGATGTTGCCCTTTCAATGTGCTATATCCAAGACATTCTGGTCTGTTAAAAACAGCGGAAAGAACCAGAACACTGATGAGGTGTTAAAAGTTCAGGTTATGAGAAGCTGCAGAATGTTGAATGCATGAAAATTCTACATTAATTGCTAAGAGAATTTAGGAGTGTCAACAGGGTTTCAGATTTGAACACTTTTACATTTCTACCAAATAAAATGTAACTTGTTTGGCTTTTTATGGGACATTTTGACCTTTGCTTACACACTGAAACAAAAAAGACATTATTCCAAATTTACTTTAACTATACACAAAGTAATGACGAGCCTGTCACAACAAAAGACATAGCCACAGTGAGAGACCTCATTCTGTAACTGACATCACACTGTAGTACAACACGGGTGGGTGAACGTGTTAAGACTGGGATCTCAATTGAATAAATCTGCTGTCACAATGTGGTCCAGGGTCATTAAAACATACCAACACTTTTGTCATGTGGAGACCAAGTAGAAACAGTTCTGCTGGCCAAACAGGGATGCAACCCGTGGTTTAGGACTCTTTGTTGTAGTTTCGAGGCCAAGGATTTGATGGACAGGATGAAAACATATTTTTCAAACTGCTAACACATTGGCATGTTTAAAAAGATTTACATAGAAAAACAAATATGAGATTCTAGCTGCTCAGCTCTCATCAACATGATAATTAAATTAATCTCCTCATGTCAGAGTGAGAGCTTCCTCCGGGACAAACTACACACAGAGTGGAATTACTCAAATATATATACACACACACAGAGTCATGACAGACCAATCAGATATACAACATGGAATCAAAACAAAATCTTACAGCATGTCAGTAAGAGTGAGAAAGTCTTCTAAATAGTGGGTTGAGTTAGGAGGGATGAGCAGCAATGAACTGTACAGACATAAAAAAAAAAGAGCGGGTAGTGAAGGTAGAGAATCACTGTCCACCCTGTATTTTTCATGAAAAGCTTGGCTGTAGTAGAAAGCTGGGGAATGTAGGACATAGTTTTAAAATGGTTGGATTAGAACCAAATGGTTGGTTGCAGAAAGAAAAATGGGTCCCCAGAATATTTTGATTTAAAATATTACTGGCAACATTATGTTGAAACTTGAAGGTCAAACCTTCTCAAGACATGTCGTATTAATCACTAATCAAGCCTGCTACCAACAAGCACTTCTGGGTTCCAGCCCTCCAGTGACATAATAAGAATAAATACTAAAAAAAGGCCAAGTGCCAATTTCTCAAAAACAAAAGCTTTAGCTTTAGTCTTTGCATGGAGGAATGGGGTACAGGAGACTGGGTATTGCATTGGGCCTGTTGGCTGCTAAGTCATAGAGCCCTTTGGCTAATATGTCCACTGAGCTAATATAAATTTGAGAAGTATTAGCCTTGTGCATGGGAGATCCAGTTGAAGATAGACCAGTTGGGATGAAAAGAGGTGTTAGGCACAAAGAACCTCAAAGCTAAAGAGTGAGGCCTGTGCACTGGGAAGCAACTTTAAACATCCTGGAAACATGAAAATACCTGTGACCTTTAACCTCCTGGTGTTATGATGTGTGGATGTAATTCCGTATGGCTGATTCTCTGTCCCATTGAGAGAGGAGACAAAGGGGGATTTTTGGAGTCTCTTTTTAATCCATCAGCTAGACATGCTAATCTAACTTTTAGTTTGATATAGGGCTCCACTTACCTCTTTGTATTTTCTTAACTTTCTTCCTATGGTATTATTTGAGCTGTACTGACTAAGGATATGTTCCGGCGATTGTCTTGGGTTGTTTTGAATGGGCCATTTAAGTGACACGGCGGTGGGAGTGTCACTTAAATGGCCCATTTGGGTTACGCAATGTTGTGTTATTTAACGCCCCCATGTAGCACAAGTAGACGTTATATTTCAAAATTAGTGTTTTCCGTCACATCGTTTATAATTCTCGACATTTCTGACCGCACTGGAGGCAGCTTTCTTTCATGGAGATAAAGAGAAAGAAAAACAGACAGAGCGACTTTGCTGTGGCAGGAAACCGTCAGCTGTTACACAAACTCCTTTATTAGGGCAGCGCTAGAGGCAGTGATGTTTCCTGATAACTGTACGGGTTGCGTTTCACCAAAAGTCTCAACCTTTCACTGCAGGCCGCTGCGGGTTTTTTTAACCCCTGCGGCCCCCGTCACTGCAGCCATAAAGACTTGCGTTTTTCAGAAGCGCCTGAAGACCACCTAAAGACTTTAGTCTATGAGTTTATGTGAATGCAACCTAAGAAGGGCAACTCCCCCTCACTCACCATGGACATTTACTGTGCAACCTGGACCAAGAATGTGAATCGTGCATAGCTGAATAAGACTATAACCTCGCCCAACAATGACTGTTCTGTTTGTCTGAGGGTATACTACCCAGGAACGCATGATGATGATGAGTCTTCATCCTCTAAGGACTGACTTAGCTTCTGTAATAACAAGTAACAACTGACACACACACAATTCCTATCTTGTTGCCAAAGACACAAAATAAAAAAATAAATACAAACATATTGCATCTTCAAATTTAATATAGCTGCCATTTTCTGACAAAGGCTTTGCCTGAGGAATCACTTTGGTGAATTTGGGGGTTGTTTCAGAAGACATGCCTGGATCAAGATCAAGAGTGTGACAGTACAGGATAAATGACTTTACTGCATGTGAATGTGAGCCAACACACAAACTGTCATCAAAATGTAACTCAGTGAGCAGCCAATGTTGAACCTTTGCCTTAACTTTTCTTGTCATTACCATAATAATGACGACAAGTTTATGTCAGTGTAAACAGGTCAGCTTTCCTTCTGGAACTTCCCCAGCTCTAAGGGATACACTACAGGAAAGTGTAGGTTTTCTCAAGGGATCAAAAATGGACAACAGTGTCTTTCAGCGGCCTCTCTCTCTCTCCCTGTCTCTGATCAGTCAATGTGAGGGTTAACCGGATTGGAGCTAATATCTCTCAAAGGGTCAACCCAATCTACTGCAGTCAAAGCCACGATCTTGGATGAGCAGCCCAACAACACCACTTCACTTGATGGCAGTGTTTCTAAACAATGGGTCAGGACGGGGAAATATGAAATCCTATTTCACACAGACAGATGTATTTTAGGGTATAAATACACCAATTTAGATTTTTTTTCATTAATACTTAGCTTTAAAAGTTTAAACCTGCTGTAGGTTAACACACACACACACACACACACACACACACACACACACACACACACACACACACACACACACACACACACACACACACACACACACACACACACACACACACTCTATCTCCCTGTCATGCCTGCTTCCAACAACACGGCCAATCTAACCACAAACTAATAGTCCTGGGCTGCTATCTCCAGCACATTACCCCTGGGAACCACACACATGCACACTAACACACTGACGCACATATACACATGGACCAATACCACGCACAAACACCAACACACAAAGACACTCATCCAGAAAGAGAGGGGGAGAGCTCTTCAGTAGAAGCCTACTCCTGGAGTAAATTACAATTTATTCAAATTGTGAATATTCCTTGTAGGCACTTAAAAAGTCCTTCCCAAATCTAGGGGGCTTTTTACGCCCCTCTCCCACCTAACCACACTAACCACAGGGATTTCCATCAGCTAGGCTGCATCCTGTACCAAGCAGTCAGATATTTCAACCATCCACACCACACCACACGCCAGAGCCCTGAAAAACAGCAGGGTGGGGACAGTGAAGGAGTTTGTGTGTGTGTCAGATGGATATAAACTGTACTTAATTATAGAAAGTGTGTAGTTATATGCATCATTATCCTGGTGTTTAATAATCGATGAATCAATCTATCTGTATCTATCTACTGTGTGTTCTCTTCTCCCATAGGGGATATATATATATATATATATATATATATATATATAAAGAAAGAAAATAACATGTTAAAATAAATAATAAACGTATCTAACAATTGGGGGTAATTGGGTAATTGTCAGTGTTTATAAACCTCTTCACCTTGGCTGGCAAATGCTGGGGTGTGAAGGCATGCTCAGCCTGAAAGAGAGAAATTAGACTGAGAGGTCTGACAGACTCCAGGCCTTAGGAAACATTTTATCACAGTGTGTTTGTGTGTGTGTGTGTGTGTGTGTGTTTGTCAGTATGGGTCTGGGTGTGCATGTAAAGGTATGAATTTGATCAATTGTTAGACCACAGTGGGCTCCAAGGACGTGACTGCCTCAATCAACTCTTTTACTGCATCTTATGGTTATGAATGACAGCAGAACCAGGGGGGAAGAGAGAGTGGAAGGGAGACGGAAAGAAACAAAGGAGCACTGAGAGGATGTGTGACCTGAGCCGAGGTTCACGTTTCACTGCAAAAACACTCTGCATGAGCGTTCTTCTGAGAGAAGTGACAGACATTCAGAGGTATGTCAACATCATGGAAAGTGTACACTGGTTAGACTGCTCAGGATTACACACATTAGGCACTCTTCTTTCACAAACAGACACACAAAGGCACACACAGGAGATTGCACTTTAAATATTTTAAATATGCCTCCCTGTTTCAGTTCAAGCTGAAACAGCAGCAGGCCTGTTCATTTAGGAAGTTCTTTCCCCTCTCTCACGACTCTTTCAGGGCTATGTCAACGGATTGCCAATAATTAAAGTATTTAATGTACAATAATAAAGCATAGTTGGCACATCTACTCATCTATACTTCCTTTATACGTTGCTTGTGCATCACAGAAAGAGAGACATGGGGAAGGTGGGAGGGACAGCAAGATAGCAAGAGACACAGTTTTGGTTCTCTCAGCCAATCCGTGAGTGTTAAGAGAATGGCTCATCTTTTGCCCTTGCTTCCCTTTTCCATCTCCTCCGGTTTTCTCAAGTAGACCTGTACAGTCTCCCCCATGACAACTCCTTGCTACTCTCCTTTTGAATTTTTCATATTTCACTGTCCATTCTTCCTTCATTCCTTCTTCTTCACTAGCCCACGTCTCTGTGTCTCCCCCCCATCTTCCTTTTTTTCAAGATTATTTCATGTCCAGTGGGTTCTTGGGGGAGCCGGGAGAGAAAGGGGACAGATTATTTTACAACAGCAAATTAGTAGCGTGTGTTTGTGTGAGAGAGAGAGAGAGAGAGAGAGAGAGAGAGAGAGAGAGAGAGAGAGAGAGAGAGAGACTGTTTGTGCGTGGGGGACAAGTCAGCTGAGACAAACGCATCATACCAGAGCTATGAGGACAAGCTGATGGTCTGCCTTCTTGACAGGCCCAAGCTCTCCCAGTGGAGACAAGATTGGCCATGAACAACAGGGGCGGGGGATATGTACTTCAGTGTATGTGTATGTGGGTGTATCTGTATGTGTGTGGTGTGTGTGTGTGTGTGTGTGTGTGTGTGTTTATGTGTGTGTGTGTCAGGGACAAGGTTTGGAGGTAGAGATAGACGAGTGTAATGGTACTAATGACAGTTAGGTTAAGAGAGCTAGGAGGGTAAAATTAAGGCAGGGGGAACCATGACCTCATATCGACAGAGTCAAACCAGGGCTACCAACACAGTAATGTGACCCTGGATACTGTAGGAAAGGTAAAATGTACATATGAGAAGTGTATGAATTGTAATTAGAAGGGACTGGAATGGCCAAAGAACAGACCGGTCCAGGCCAGATGTGGAGAAAGGTTTCAGGGATAATCCAAAGGCCATGATCCCAAATGAGAGTACAGCGCTTGCTGGGGTGTGACAGAGATATAAAGGACTAAGTCGCTTTCTAGCCAGAGTCCAAGACAGAACAGGATAGCCAGATGGAGGCCAGTGGCAGGACAGGCCAGACAAGGGCTAATGAGCTCAGCCAGCTTGGATGTAAACAACAGAACACAAGAGTGTACTAGGGGGATTGAGAAAGGGACAAGGACAGCGCTGGGAGGCTGTGCGCTGTTATTGGAGAGTGCTAAAAGAAAACACAAATTTCCAAGTGAGACCCCAAAACAGAGTGGAGGCCAGAGACTTTCCAGGTCTACTGATCTCATCGAGCTGATGGAGGTGAAGCGTCAGAACTAAAGAGAATTGGCCTGAGCAGACGTCAATGGAATATTGTACAGCTATGTTCTCTAAACTGTGGTTTAGGGTGTGTGGCCTGACATTGGTTTTGGCCAGTGTCTGGTGGGTCCCTACAGTGCATGGCAAGAAAAGACACAGAATACTGCATTAGCATATCCACAGTATGAGTGAGCTAATTGCATTGTGGGTCCCAAGCTGAAAAGTGTTACATGTGGGGGGTTACAGCATTACACTGTTTGGATGCACTGTAAACTGTTGTTTAACATGGTTATTCAAAGTTTCATTACAGAGAAACTGGAAATTATGAAAATTGAGACTCACTATCTCAATGATGAGTGGAGTTAGATTAACAAAGGAAAAAGGAGAAGATAATGGGAGAGGCTGAGGGGTTTAGAGATTAAGTTTAAGTCCACTGTTTTGGTAGAAAATCTGTATAAATATACAATAACAGCACAAATAGGCAGCCTGAGAGTGTTAAGTGCAGGGTAGGACATAGGATAGGAGGTTGGTAATATAATTGACAAATAGGCAAGAGGCCAGGGGTTCATGGCAAAGTCTTGGAGTGGAAGTGGAGAGCAGGCTCACAAATAGAAAGAGGAAAGATGCGAGAGTATGGAGGTCTGGGGAACAAGGGCTTGTGATGATCAGAGTTGTTTTAGACACTCCAAAGCTTCAGCACAACCAAGACTCCGTCTAGAAACTGATTTGTAAGAGCTACAAAAACAATCTTGCAGGACCATTAAAGAAATACAACCCTTTCTCTTATCAGTGCCACTATTATTATAACCCCAAAATGTAATTAGTGCATGCTACAATTTGCTGAGGCGGACACATTGGCAGGCATTTTATCATCAAGTTTAATAAGTTAGCCGAGTATTTTTGGCAAAGTTGCACTATTTCGTATTTATCTAGTTTCACAAATCATGTTCATCTAGAGAACACATATTTCATATACCACAAACACATGATGGAATAATACATGACAGAATCATCTTGGAATCACATTCTTTATCTATGATGACATTTGGCCCATTCGGACAATCTTTCTTCCAAAACATCCCTGAAAATACAGAGGTCATTTTAAATCACAGCTAAAATGAGATGCGGTATTTGCTGTGCTGAAATGCCAGATTGCCACTCTTCAAGTGTGTGTGTGTGTGTGTGTGAGAGAGAGTGAGGTAAGAGTGCAGATTAACCATGGTTGATGATTAATACAACTTGACTTTCTGACTTACTGCGAGCAATTATGGCCATGTCTTTTCTCAAGCTTGACTTTCTCAGACTTGCCGTGGAACACATGGGGGTCCTGAAACATGTGCGCACCAAACACACACACATATGCCACAGATCGCCAGCCCACCCTCCGCTCAACCTCAAAACCACAAAGGGTTAAATATAATCAATCTTCTTTAACAACGCTGTCAGGGCACTGTCTGAAAGCGCTAACAGAAGCACACAGATAGTGGCTGCACGCTGGTGACGGTGTGTGTGTGTACACCTCTGTCAGTTTGTGTACTACTTACGTGTACTACTTGTGCTACAGTAATATTCTATGTACTGTAGATGTGTGTGTGTGTGTGTGTGTGTGTGTGTGCGTGTGCACGCTACCTGAGGGGACTTGTGGGATCTCCAGGTGTACTGGTGGCTGTGGAGGCTGGCCAGCAGCACATTCTCATCAGTGTCCACCTGGCCAAAGCGCAGCGTCTCGTGGGTGTCGTTACAGATCACGTAGTGGCTGTAGACCAGTTCCTCAGCCTCCAGGTTCCCATTCTGAGAGAGAAAACGGGGAGGGGGTTGTAGTTGGAGGTATTAGTGAATGGATGGATAAAGAGAAGGAGAAAGGGAGACATGAGAAAAAGAGCTTGTGAATAAAAACAGTTATCAAATACTTTCAGGTGTATATGTTTATGGTGGTTGTATAATGTACAGTATGTGTATAATGTGTCTGTATAAAAGGTGTAAAAAAATGCACATCTTGGTAGTGCAGCTGTCAGTCAGTAGGAGAAAGAGATGAGTGATAAGAACTGTGGGAGCAACACAACCTCAACAGAGGAGTGACTCATATCACAGTCTGACAGCTATCCAGGCTGAGGCAGCACAGACTGGGCGTTGGGGCCAAATCTACCCCTTGGTCCCACATAAAACCTCCAGGAGGCCTTTTTCTATATCAAAACTCAACTTTTTCACGTCCTTCTTTGAGCAGCTAAATTGTGGTCGTGAGATAAACTGGGTTGCAGATGTCTTATTGTATGTACTTATTTCAAATGGCAACTTTGTTTGTGTGTGCATGGCTTTTCCTAACATTTTCTCAATGCTTGGCAACTACGTAGGCATTCCTGTTAGCAACAGTCATCAATATATTGTGGTTTGTTAGGAGAAAACAATATGGTGGAGTCTGGCCCACCTACAGCAATGGGTCAATGAGAAAGCCTCACAGAAAACTCAAGTCATGCGAGTCGTGCAGAGATGCTGTCCACTCATACGTCACCTTGCATGCAAGAGCGAAGAGCTCACTGGCCTGCGATTGAAAACATTGGTTTAAAAGGGAGAGGGGAGTGTGTCAAGTCTCCTGCATACAGGAATTCAAGTACACAATTTCAAAACAGCACATAGTTTGCATGCGAGTTGGATAGCGAGTGCGTGGGTGCATGTGTACGTTTTACTTGAGCTCCTTCCAAAGGCTCTCAGGCCCTGATCTCTCCTGTACACCCCTCCCTGACTCTTGACGCACATGACTGTGGTTCAGACAGCTTCTCAATAACTACTAAACTATCCTAACAAAGAGGGACCCAGCCTGCTGTATACTTTTAAATGGCAGGGGGTTGATGGTTGATGGTTAAAAGAGACTGGCAGTAAAAGCTTGGTTTGACTGCCAAGCACGTTCAGGGTCCTGGGGTTGTTGATGCTATTGAAAACGGATGGGAAAGTTTACACCATTAAAAAGAACACTTGATGATAGATGTGAGAGAGAGGCAGAGAAAGAGAGAGCAAAATATAGACGGGACAGCTGCGACAGTGGGTTCAAATCCATTTCCAGTTTTATAGTGGAACACTATCTGTGTTCCCTTTCGAATCTGACACTGCGATTTACAAACTTCCTGCTGCCATCTTAAGATGCCATTGCTAAGCCCACTCTTTGATGGTATCGTCTTTCCGCTCCGATTCATGAGGCAACACGATACACACGTCAGAAAAGCTTCCTGCAGTAATCATAATCACTCTCTGTCTATCCAGGGACTTTAAGTGGACAAATATTAAGACAAAGATATTTAAACAGTCAACACGTCTTCCTTGTTAAAGAGCACAAGATGACAGCTCTTTCTTCAGATGCAGTTCTACCAGGAATCAAAGGATCCATTTCACTAATCCACCCAGATACTATTACTTAAGTTTTCACAGAGTCTAGCCCAGATCTGCATGGCAGAGTGGCACATATATAAATGGCAAGGTACAGTAAAATGTCTGGAAAACAGATTGTAAATAATGACACCCACTCAAAAGAAATACTCATGAAACAAGACTCCGTGGAGGAGATAGTGAAACCTGTAAAAGGGACATAATAAAAACAATAATCAGATCTACAATCACCTATTGACTCTGTTATAGGTGACCCTCGCCCACACATCTGCTACAAACAGGAACCTGATCTCTCTATCACTTTCTTTCCGGTTGCAAAGGAACATGGGAGGAACAGGCGGGGAAAAAACACAAGGGAAAATTCCTGTTGTCTCAATTGCACAAGCAACAGCCTGTGAACGTTCTGTGAGAAAGCAGAGTGTGTAAATACTACTGGGCTTTTGTGTGGCTTTCCACCAAAGCCACTTCCCTGGGGTTAGGGGCTGGGGGGAACAAAGATTGAAAGTGGGGCTAGGGACCGAGAATTGAAAATGGAGGCAAGGGGCCTGAGGTTAGAGTGGTGAGGGGCTGAGGTTGGGGCCATATGGGGATATCGAGCAAGAAGAGGCAAATGAAGAGGAGGAAAAAAGAATTTCATTATATATTATTTTTCCTTCTTTTTTAACCAAGAAACCTTCTAAAATGTATGACTAAGTGTACTTTTATCTTCCTCTTTCAGTTTTATATATATATATATATATATATATATATAACTGCTTAAGGTGCTGCCCAGCCTATTGGCATCAACTTCAGCGTCACATGGACACATTGCCCTGAGAACCCAGGGATCAAACCTCTAAACCTGCAAGTGGACGATCCATTCAACCTCCTGAGGCGTAGCCGACCTCAATTTTGAGCAATCTACCTGTCGTCAGAACAGCTGGCAGACTTGTTTGAAGGTTGGAGCAAAAGAAAAACGCTGGAGTTGAGGTATGGAAGAGGAGGATAGCCTGTTGCCTTGGGAATATGCTGAGAATCATAATAGATGGAATATACATTCATGCCAATATTAATGACAAGCCATCAGGAATGTGTACTTATGACTGCCAGAAAGACCTTGGTGATGTTATCAAGAGCAGTCCATGTTACCATGACGACAGCTGTATATCATAACGAATTATGGCTGTATGAGAATAAATTACAACCATATACCAATCAGTGTCTTTTATTTCTATTTATTGCAGTGCATCTGGAAGTGCTCCAGCTGTTCTGGTTGTGGTGGTCTGGTGTGACCATGTCTGGGTCGTAAGGATTCAATTGTGTGGGAGTTCAGGAATCTTCTCCACGGTTCAATGCTGACCCTACAGGCCACATCACAACAGGCCTGCCTCCCAGCCTCGACACCAGGAAACATGAAAATCACTGAAACAATTACACACGTAAGGATGCATCCTTCTGTTGCGGAAGGACAGAGCCTGTTAACATTTCCAACTGCTTCTGATTACGTTTTCAATTAGGATCAAGTTGTTCTATGCATTGAGCAATGAGTGCATGAGTGTGTCTGGAATGTAAGCGCCTATCAGATCAAAGATACATTTTAGGTTAACTGGGCGGCCCTTTATATCCACCCCTATAAGGCACCTCACCACCAGACAGAGTGTGCTTAATTGCACCCATACAAGGTTTTCTCACAGCATAAAAGATTTTGTTTCAGTGAAAATCCCAAAAAGGGAAACAATATTCCATGATCTAAGTGTTCACAACTTTCTTCCAAATATTTAAGAAGTGTTTCTAAAAAAAAAAAAAAAAATCTGCTTTTTGTACTTGACCTCTCTCTACCCCTTACTCCAGAACTACCAAACCCACATGCAGCACATTTGCCTTATAATTATGGTGTGTTTTTTCCCTTGTGTTCCAAAGTGGTAAAGGCTGGAGGTAGTTAAAAGGTTCTGTACATGTTACAAGGCTGCTGCTGTTTACACCAATCAAGAAAATACAGCAGGCTTAATCATTTTATGAATCAATACCATACCAGTGAACATGTAGATGCAGCCTTCATGGATTTGTTTTTGACTGTGTAGTGTGCAAGTGAAGAAGGGTAATCTGCATGTGTTTGTGTGAACATTGTATGCCTTTATTTTGGGTCTCAAGATTCTGGGCAAAGATGCCATTCCAAAAGCCAAATATATCACCCAATCAGTATCAGAAAAGCTTTGGAAAAAAAGCATACAACCAACTAATATCCTAACTAATCATGCCTGGCATGTTATGTATCGCCCACCATGGATACCAACATGTCCAAAACACTCCAGTAAAGCTGCAGTATGACCACTCATTACAACACCACCAATGCTCGAAAGTCTTATTTATGGCTAAATTAACCAGCAGAAATAGGGAACATTCCCGAGCTTGCCCTTCATGATGCAATAATGAAGCCATGGGTCAATTATGACCGATTATCCAACATGGTCGGTAAGAGCTTTTGATGCCACTGAGTGAAAACAAAGGTATTAAACTGCTAGCCAGAACAATCATTTTATAGTAGATTTCCTATACAGCTTGTTTAATTTTATTTTCTACAGGTAAAAGACCATAACTGCTCCTAGAAAAACACAAGTTATTATTTCTCTCACCTGGCATTGAGAGTCTGTATGCATGTAAAACCATGAGAGTATCTCACGTCTCCAGAGGCCAGTATATGAGTCAGCACAGCCACAGCTGAGCCGAGCCGAGATATGATAGGGCATACAAAACCAGAAAAGCCAGGGTGCATGCGTATGCGTGTGTATGTGCGTGCATGTGTGTGTGCGCGTGCACGCAATGGACAAGTGGGTGGAGGACTATGGCCAAATTAAGTCTTGGCAGGCAGGTGTCACCACTCAAGTTTTACCGTGTTTTCATGGGCATCACTTCACATACAAATATCCTGGCTACCATTGGCAGTGCTGAGAGCTGTGAACTGAGAGATGACGAGTACCATAGGACTAGAAGCCCAGGAACAGACACACTGTAACCTCTTAGTCAGAGTTTACAGCACAGGGAAAGGCAGTTCCATCCTGCAAATTTTATTACCACTGGCAAACAACCAAAACCATTCTCATGAAATCCACTTTGTTGTGAGTTTGTTTAGCTGATACTCCATCTGGGACAAAAGACCATCTTTCAGCATATTCTCTAAATGTACATACAATTTTTAGGTATTTCCTCTATGGATTTACTAGTCCCTTGCTCCAAAAATAATAGCTATATGCAAGAGCGCTCAAACAACAGGGCAAATCCCTTGTTACCTTAAATGTCTCAATGAATCAGACTATTGAAATGTGCAAGTGAAAAAGTTATCCTCCAATACTTTGTAACCTAAGTGACCATATCACTGATTACTTACACTGATATACTGGTAACTTCAAATGTACCACGCAGCAGTAAGAAGTTGCACAAAGACTGCTTTTATACAATATAATGTAAAATCAACTATTTTGCTTCAGATATAAGCTGTAAGGGGGGATTTAAAAAAAAAAAGAAAAGACATTGAAGGACAATTTCAGCAATCAGGACCCCTAACATGCTAAATTATCCAAAAGCTCTGAAAGCAGTGTCAATAATCTATCACACAGCACAGCGCTATGTGGCTCATTTTTTGCATGCAGCTCATGGAGCTTTTACTTATTCTTATTAAAGGTAACTCTCTGTTACCTGTTGCCAGCTGCGCAGGGCAGTGTCTACAGTGTGGATGGCATACTGGCTGATATTGAGGAACACCGGGTCCACAAACACTTTCACATCCAATGTGGTGTCTTGGGGGCAGCATGTGGCTGCAGCCTGGCCCTGAAACACACAAGAAATTAAATTAACTTAATTTCAAAATCAAACATATCTAGACAGACAAACCAGCATAAATAGCTGAGGTCTACCTGAAGTACACAAGGCTGGAGGAGCTGAAGGCGTGTTAGGTTTCTGTACTCCAGCAGCTTGCAGTCTAGCTGGGCCGAAAAGCTGAACTCCTGACAGTGACGTGGTCCATTGCTCCACTGGCGTAGGAAGACTCGCGGCTCCCTAGCACCTGTCACCATGAACTCCTGTTCCTGAGGTAACTTCCTGTCTGGCAGGAAAGGACGAAGTTGTCGAGATGGAACTGGCAGAGTGAGACATAAATTCCATATTAAGAGACTGAATTTAGGGACATTACTTATCAAAAAATGGTACAACTATCAAAATATCCAATAATACTCTATTAAGAATAAAAAGGAACACCCATATTGCCACCGTGACTAAAAAAAAGGAAATACATACTAAAGTAATGCATGTGTGCATCATTGTGGGTGTCACACAAGAGTTCAAACAGTTCAATGACAATCAGTAAAAATGTGTTTTGAGCTCTTTCTTAATGTCCTCAGTAGACTCAATCATAAGACAATAATTAATTATTATAGATTATTATGAGTAATGCTTTTTGGAGGGTGCTGACAATTGTGCCACACTATAATGTTGAATGTAAGGTAGTTAAAAGTTAAAATTGGCTCTGTAACTGATGTTACCGTGATGAATCAAAAAACATGAGAAGAGGAAGGCTGAACTACTCCCCCACCCCACCAATTAAAGTAAAAGAAGGTTTGAAGTCACGGCTAGACTACAATCCCTCCTAATGATCCCTGATGTCAACCAGTTTATATTTTTTGATCTATACCTGACTTTGCCATTGTATATATTTTGGATATGCACCTTTTTGTTATCTTAGACTTGCATGTTTGCACTCTTTATATCTGCACTCTTCCCACTTTGTATTGCAATTTCCCACAAGATAAAGTTTTATCTTATCTTTAAACTCAGAAGTGACTTTGTGACTGGGTATTCCGTATCCTACCTGTGCCCAGCTGTTCTAGATGGTGGCAGAGATGAATGTCCAGATGTGCTAGTTTAAGGGACACACCCAGGGAGGGGACAAACCAGGGTGCAAAGCAGGAGTCCACGCGAATGCAGGCTGCCAACACAATTGGAGACACCAACTGATCGCAGGGCAGCTGGGAACCAGACTCACTATCCGAACTGAAGGGGAAGGGAAATACAGCAGACAGTCACATTTGAACAGATTATGTTGTATTTCTAACAGTGAAAAACAATGACTGAGCACCTTAAAACACTAAAAGTGCAAAGAAATAAAGAAAAAGTGACTAAAGGCACTTTGTGGGTATGAAATGATTTCAAATGAAAATAATGCTTTTGTCTTTTGCAGAGTGAGTTAGACATTGTGTGACATCCTTGTCAGAAATCTACAGTGAGATTAATGCTACAATTATTCAGACAAAAGGGATTGAAAAGAGACAACAATATGGAGAGGGCCTCCTCGCTGTCCGAGGCTGTGAGTTTAGGTACTTTATTATTGCCACAGTTTCCAGCAGAACCTCTCCATGGACATTAATTGCATGTCATGGTTGATGATGTTGAATGGAAGGTAATTGAAGTGAATGACCATTTGCTCTGTAATTTGCTGCTACCATGATCCACCATAGAAAGTCCAGCAGGAAACGCTCAAGACCTTAAAAAACGCTGGTGCAGCACAGTGCTCCTTAAAAAGATAAGCATCATATGTTGACAATTTTCATTACTTCCAGTTGGCAGGCCAGCCAAGTAATTTTTCTGGTGGAAACTAAAGTACGGGAGATGAAACGAGCGAGTACGGAAAGGGGAATCAGTTTTGATAAAAAAAAGACAAATAATTTAAACATAAAGGAAATGTAGTGTTTGGACTATGATTGTAATGAAACACAGATGTATATTTTGCTTTACACTGTATCTGGTACTGTAGACTTTTTTCTGTTTCTTCTCCTACATGTTTTCTTATTCCTCCCTTTCTGCTCCTCTGGAGCTCTCTAAGCCGCACAGAATGTGGGCTTGGCAATTCTATTCCACTAAAAGTTTCCTAAATCCCAGGAGGAAGTAAAAAGGGGAGGGAGAGAGAGAGGAAAAAGAGAGTAAATTAAGATGATGAAGAAATGAGAAAAAGACAGAAAGTTAGAAAAATGGATGAGTGAAGCACGGAAGAACGGAATGCCAGGTGAGACATAAGAGAGGTGTAGTGAGAAGAAGGGAGTATAAGCATGTTTTTTGAGGTGTTATAGTGCTTGGCAGGCCTCAACCAACCTATCCCATCCCAACTCAACCCAGCCCAATCCAGACCAGGCCTAGGAACTTATGAGCCAACCCAAAGGGGGCTTTACTCCTCTTCCTTCCCCTCGATTAGATACACTCAAGGTAAGCAGGAAGGAATCCGGATGGGCCCTGACAGGCACTTGGTGTGCTGGGAAATCTCATTAGGCCGATCTGAACGCCTTCCAAGCCCGCTCCCTGCTCCTGCACACCAGATGTGGGGCGAGGGACACATTGCTAGTTCTTTGTGCTCGGCGGCCTGGGTGCGCTCTCTCTCTCTGCATTCCCTCACACTGGACGGCGCACGTACTGTAGAGCCCCACACACACACACACACACATACACACACCTGTGGGCATACACACGCTCTCTCACATACAGTTTTGGATGTACAGGCATGCATACAGATACCTACAAGCACAGTGAAACAGAACAAGACAAAATACAGATTTCCCCCCACCTTTGCTCCTCTTCTCCCTCTCCGTTTTTATTTAGTACTATTCTCCACAGGTCTGAGGCCATCAGCTCCTTCTGCTGGTCGGTGAGGCTGAGGCTGGGCAGCTGCAGTTGGCAGGCACTGCTCTCTGAAAGGCTGAACTCCCGGTATGGAACAAAAGCCTGCTGAAGCTCGTCCCAGTACTCTAGGCTGCAAGGTACCTGGAAGGAAAGACATAGTGAACAACTTACATATGTAACCCCCAAATATGTATTTTATTTAGGCTTTTATGCATCCTCCCAATCCTTCTTAGGGGAAGCAACATTGCCTAATAATTACGGTAGTTACGGTCCTTCAAATCTGATTCAAGCTCTCTTGAGGGTAAGGAACTGCAGTGCCCAGACACCAACTCTTTGTGGCTGATTTCTTCTTTGAAGACATTATAAGAACTAACACATCATCATAATAACAAAAACTACTTATGTTGTATGAAAAGTATAAAGCTAAAATGATAAAGGCCTTGTGGCACATTTGCAACTTTTTTATGCAAAATGTAAAGTTTTTGTAAGGTTAGGGACTACATAAAAGGAAATTACAAGTCTATAAGGGAGATTATTGCTGTTGGTTGTAGTCCTTCAGCAGCATATTGCTCCCACGCCAGAAAAAAACAGTATCACCATTATAATGTGAAGTGTTTATTGTTCAACAAGTTTCTAACATTATAACAAGATATTTCCAGGTTGTTCAGACATACAAACTTATCACGTTTTATATCTTGTTATAACGTGAAACGTTAGTGTTAAAACGTAATAACTTAAATTCTTATAAAGTGAAAACAAATCTGAGGAAGATTAGATTTATTTATGGTCCTACTCCACACACCTTGTAACAGCATAATCTCACCATGTCTCTAACAAAGCATAAACAATTTAAGTTATGTTGTAAGTCTATAAGGTAAAAAGGTTTTACGTTTTAACATCTATAAATAGTATATTGTTAGAACGTGATAAATGTGTATGCCGTAATAACATGATCGTATATTGTTAATAAGAGAAGAAAACATTGTTATAAGAATAAACCTTTCACACTTTAACATAGTAATGGTCTTTTTCTTTTTCTGGCAGCTGGTAGGAATGATTGAAAAATTCAAAGAGCATCACACCACCATGATCCCTGTACTCATCATGCAAACCCTGGTTAAATATCTGTGGGTCAAACAAACCCTCTCCTCCATCTTACAGTCAGCGTGCTTCTGAACAAGGTACACATCTCTGCTCAACGGTCAATTCTTCCTTCCTATTTCTCCATACAACCAGCTAACAAGCTTTGAACACAGACTAAAATGATTGTATATTTGTTTCTCTCTAAGAGCTTGGAGGAAATGTGAAAATATGGCTTTGTTGGATACTTTATGAGGACCCAAAGACACACCATAACCAGTGTGCTTCCATGGGTTGCATTATTGGGTAACACTGAGCTCTGAAACTACTGAAACACTTTTCCCACTGAAACACTATGTCAGATTGTTTCTGTTGAATATATCCAAATAAGCAACCTGCTTAAAGAGGTCTGTATGTATGGTTTTGCTGTAGAAATGATGTTTTCTACCAATAGATCAGATATTTCTTTCTTAAGATGGTGGCTTGGCTCCATTGGATGACAACATTTTACTGCAGAAGTGTTTTTATATCCCCCACTTAGTGTCCTCTACAGATGGACACCAGTGGTTTGTTACTATTGTATCCCTCAGTTGTTCATCACTTTAACCTGAGGCCCCAGTCCAAATAAACAGACTATTGTAACCTCCTCAGTGTAACCCTGATTACTCATCAGCAGTAGGATTACTGTAAGGCTTTGTTATTGCACAACAGGTACTACTTCAGTCCTGTGTTTCCCCCAGCTACACATAAAGTACTAAGCAACTGCAGCGGTCTGCTACTCATCAAACATTAATAGTTTACTCTACATTTCAAGACGTGGGGAATTCCCACTTTGGAGAAGGAATAAGTGAGGGATTTTGTCTGTATTAAAACCTTGAATTTTATTCACTTGGGACAAGCAAATTTTAAAGTTTCATCTGGTCGAAAAAAACGACAAATTTCTGACCACAGACCACCGACGTAGCAAGATGACAACTCATCTCCTTAACAACACTGCATGACCACAGCATAACGAAACACCAGGAAACCGTATGCTACAAGACAGCCATTAGCATTGAAGTCCTGGAGCTGTTTCTCACACTGAATAACAATCAGCTTATGTGAGTGTTCACACATCATGTGATGACTGGTAGGGCTCCATTCATTCCTCTCACATAGTGCCAAAATTAGCATAAATGTGTCTGGTGCTCCTGTGTGAACTAAACCAGGTTCTCAGGTTCCCTCGACCACCTGCACAACTCTCAGCCACTGATGGATCGGTGGTGGCAGGGAGCTTTTAGCAGCCCACCTGAAGGATGCCAGGCAGTAAGACATGAGTGTGTGTGTTGTGCATATGGGTGAGCGAGTGCATTTGTCTGTGCACATGTGTCTGTGACGTTCCAAGTGTTTACCAGAGGTATGGAGCTCCCTGGACACTTACAAATCTCATGGAACTGTCAACAAGTTGGTGTGTGGGTACAGTATGTGAAAAGCTTTGTGTTCACGAAATGTGTTTTTATGTGTCCGTGCATTTATACGTGTGGGGCTGTACTGTTACGGAGGAATGCATGAGGTAACCATAGCTTACATCATGTATGAAATGCCACACAGGTTTTCCTGGAATCAACTTCTCATAATTGTACCTGACAGAGTGGTGCACCCGCAACCCCAACACTGAGCCACCGGAGCGGAAACTCACTGAATCTCCACAGAGAATTCCCAGAACTACACTGCTAAAACACAGAGGGTGCTTTTTCTTTCACCTGTGATATTCTATACACATGACGGCATACAGAAATGAATATGTGAGGTACATATATGGTACAGTGGAATACATTTGCATGGTTGAATTTGCGTCATGTTCCCTTTGACTTGTAGGCCTGGCCTTGAAGGGAGTGGAGATGTAATCGATAACCAGCTCAAGAAATGATGTAGGGAGGATGGAAAAAGAAAAACTTAAATACATTTTAGCTATGTTGAGTCAGACGTACGCTAATGGATTTTGGGAGGAGAAGGCACCTGTGTATATGTCAAATGGATTGTGTATATGTGTCCGAGAGGAAAACTATGTGTAATTGTACGTATGAAAGACAATATGCATGTTTTCATATGTGTATACACAGGTGTGCGTATGTATGTGAGTGCATAATACAATCGGGGCAGTGTCAATTTCCGCTGCCTGATTGTGTGTGTACCTTATCTGATAAACAATGTGTTACCCTGAATAGCTGACATTCCCTTCACTGGAAAGGTCCAAAATGTGTTCTCCTCAAGCGCAAGACAAAGTAAGCCTGGCAGCTAGACCTCAGGGCAAAACATCAGCTGAAAGGTTATCTTAATTTTTGAGTCAAGGTTCCATTTTGGAAGAAATGTCTGGAAAGCTCCATTAAGGACTTTTAAAGTAGATTTAATATTCAAAACTTTGCAAATTTATTTAAATCCAGGACAGTTGGCAGCATCATGTTTATACAGATCTGATTTCCATCCCTGTCACCCACCTCTGCTTTGGCCAAACCAGAAAATACTACTCTGCATGGAGTTACTTTTCTGGGACTGATTAACCAATCACAGTCTCTCAAAAGGTTAACTAAAGACAGGCAGACTAAAGCAAATACACAACATACAGAAATGATTCAAATTTCCATGAACAACCCAGGTGTGATCACTGCTAAAGTTTAAATATGTCTCTGCAACTGAAGACTCCCCAAGCTCCTTCTGAGGCTGTGGCTGCTGACATCCACCGCCTTGTCTGCCATTACTTTTATTAACAATATCAACACTGCTATTAGGTCTTCTGTTATTTCACTGATGCCTATATGTCTAAAAAATCCACTGCTAGCTACCTCTTATCAGCCAGCAGACAAATTGAATTGACATCAGCTTGAGCAAATGTTTACTCAGGAGATGTAATGAAAATTGTTCTGAAAATGACTCCTGCTATGCTGTCTCAGGTGGGCTAATATAGGTTAACGTTAATCAGTGTGGAAAATCAGGAATAAGCCCATGCTGAGATCTTCACGCTCAGCTTTTCTTTTCTTTTTTCCTCCGTAATGCTAAACTTTTAAAAAGAGGGACTGAAGTTTTGGTGGATGAGGTGTAAAAACTCCAGATCAAATTAACCACATGGACAGTCTTTTTTATTTTCATAATGCATTAGCTGTGACTAATGCAGGTCTGCTTGAGCACTGTCCCACTAAAATAATAGTTATCTTGGCTAAAACACACTGTCTCTTTCTGGTTCAATGGGTCGCTCCGGAGTTAAATCCCCCTGGCTCCCCCCAGATTCTGACTCCCTACAAAAGGTCGCATTTTTTTACTAATTGGAAAACGTGTGCTTCAATAAAAAGGAGGCGTATTGAGGATGTGAAGCTGATGGCGGACCTGTGTTTCTCATAACAACAACAATGACAGAAACAACAGCTGCAGCAGTGGTTATGGCTGAAGGTTGCTGGTTCATCTCAGGCCACAGAGCTTTTATGATATGGGTTGCAGGCCAGCGGCAGCATGATGGCAGTGCAGAGCCCTGCCGAGACATGAAAGGCTATCCCACAATGCCATGCACGAAAGCAACAGCAGGGGAGCAGATGGTGCAATGTTTGTCAAAGCGATTTGGGCAGCTGCCGAAACAGGAGTGGATGATTAAATTTATACATCTGCATATCGAGAAAATCTAGTTCTGTTAAAAGGTAAAAATGTGTGTGAGAACAGAATGCGGTACTTTTGTTTCCCTACATGTGCTGTACAGTATATGCTGAGAGTTGTTGCTCTCTGCTTAAACAAACTGTATCTCCTGCTGCTGCCGTTTCCCTGGGTCAGACTGAATCATAGCTCCTGTGTTTACTCCCTTTTTCTCAGGCTTCAGAACCCCGCAGAGAGGCAGAAATAAGGGAAGACGAGCGGCAGGGATGGAAAAAGAGCCGTAAGGACACCTGTTTATGATTCAGAGAACTGGACCACACGGCGGTGAGAAGGTGAGAATGAGTCACCTTCCTCTCTCCTTCTAACCCTTCATCACTTGGGCCCTCTACAGGCGGGAACCTGTGGATGCTCCATTAGGAGCCCAATCACTCTGACATCGTTCCCCTTCTACTGTATGTAACAACAGCACAGGCAGAAATTTGACTTTGAGTAATGGAAGAAGGTTTGAATTCCCCTCCGAGATACTGGAACCAGTTGGGAAACCACAACTATTTAAATGCAGGAAATCTTGATTTTATAAAATGTTAATATGATCTACTCTGGGGAAAAGCAAGCAGCATGGCTCAGAGCAAGAACCCCCCCCTCATCTATTCAGCAGGGTGGAGACAGGGAGCAAAGGAAAGGGGAGTGTGACAAAAAGTAAGGAGAAGAGAGAGAGAAAAGGAGGTGGAATAGAATGAGGAGATGAAGTTAATGTGGAAAAGAGCCACTTTTATTTGGTTTACCTCATTACATCCCTTTCACCATCCACCTGCAGTCCTAAAGTGGAAATACTACCTAAATGATAGAAAGGAATGACAAGACAGCTCAATGCTAAATACCACTCTCTTTTCTCCTTATTTCTTTTTCTTTCCCTGTGCCTCTCACTTTCCATTTCTCAAAATCTATCAGCCTCCATCTCCGTGTGGCCACATGGTAATTTTAGAGGCCTGAGAAATTATGACTGCCTTCTTTCTCTTTCCTGCTCTCTCTCTCTCTGCAGTCTATATGTAAAGTAAATGAAATTCCTTTGGAGCTGAAACTGAGCCATTACTTTTTACATTTTTGCTTTTTTTAAGGCTGCATTTCCTTTTGCTGTCGCTGGACTTTCTTTCTGGTCTTGGGAGAAAAAAAAAGTATTACTAGAGACTTGAAATTTTGTAGAGAGGAAATAATCATTGTCGCCAGAGGCTGAAATCAATTAAATATGGGATCACAACGACTTTGGCTGATGACCAAGAGGTCCTGTTAAAATAACCCCCACAAACCCAACCCCACGCCTCACACACAACTGGCCTAATGCTATGTTAGTGTTTAGAGAAAATATGAGGTAAGAAAGACTGTGTAACATATCATAAACGACCCAATGTCTTAGAATGATGTTACAATCACTCCTTTTAATAAGGTCCATGATACATGATACTGTTTTTAGCAGTGTAGACAAAACGCATCACAGCTTTCAACAATGGATTTAAACCGGCTTAGTGAATACAGTATGAAAACGATGGTTTTTATTAATGTAAATAACACTACCTTTGCTAACATGCTCACTGCTATAGAAGTCCTATTACAAACATGTATGCGGCAGCATTTGCATGGGTGTCACAGAATTAGGAGACTCAGGCTACATCCGCACTACTACTTTTCATTTTTAAACAGGGTTTGTAAACAAAAAAAGAATCTCGTTCCACCCAGGCTCCGTATCACAAATTAACCATATCTGAAAACGCGTACCACATAAGTGCCAGTGCAAACAGGTTATCTAAGGTTACTCTTTAAATCATGTACAAGTTGAAAATACAGAAAATACTTTGGATAAAGAACAACTATAGTGAAAAGTAAGACCAGGGATGTATTTGCTTGTACAGACTACGAGGTGAAACGGTTGCTGAAATGTATGTAAGCCTACCTAACCAATAATAGTCCATTCCATGTACCTCGGAACTCGGAAGCCGAAGCTGGGAATGATGTCACACCCAAGTTGAATGCATTCCATTTACAAGTTGGATTTTCATTGTTTTCATTAGCTCTAGCCAGGTTAGCTATTGTTAGCAATGCCAGTTTATAACAGCAGTTATGCAGTTTTTTGTGTGCATACAGTGTAACAACATGTCCACAGATGGATGATGGACAGCACTGGACAATGCCTTCAAAATTTGGTATGACAAGGGCATTCATAGTATTGAGGACCTATATGTTAATGATACTTTTGCTAGCTTTGAACAACTATCCAGAAAATTCGGTCTAACCAATAATCATTTTTTGCAATGCTTGCAAATTAGAGATTTTACCTGTAAAACGTTTGCCAATTTTCCTACACTCCCCTCTCCTTCCTGTTTGGATTTCCTATTAAGGGTCAATATGCTGAATAAGAGCAGAATATCATTTATTAATTCACATATCATGTATAGCTGCAACCTCTCAATTTCACATATTCGAGAACAGTAAGAAAACGACTTGGGGACACAGCTGTCTGATGGGGAATAGGATATGGCTCTTACTAGAGTCTACTCTTCTTCCATATGTTTGAGACATTCTTTAATACAGTTTGAAGTGTTACACAGGTTGCACTTCTCAAAAGCAAAATTAGCAAGAATATTTCCGAATGTAGACCCATTACGTGATAGATGTAAACAGACGGCAGCTACTTTGTTTGTCTGGGACAAGTCTGTCAGGTTGATTTTGGGTTTGGTCTGTCTTTGTCCTTCTCTTGTTGGGATTATAAAAAAATAGAGAATATGATTGTTTTAGGTGATAACTGGAAATGTACAAATAAAGTGTTTTAAAAAAGTGAACAGCACTGCGTGTACGACTGATTTAATGAGACACAAATAACACAGAAGGGCTAATAACTGCATGTTACTACAGCTTTCACAACTGTTGATGCATGGAGCAGCCATGTTTGGATTTTTAGCTTGGGGTACTTCGTGGTTGTCCGGGTTTCCGAGCTCAGATATCCAAGGTCAGGGGTATGCTTGCGACTTTGACATGGAAAAATCTGACTTCCGAGAACAAATAGAACACACTGTAAGACCGACATTTCTGTCCGTTTCTGCCCGTCCAGACTACAATGCAACCTGGGAGTTTTTAAGCCTAAACTGGGTCAGCTGTCAGGTTCCTTCCTGTTCAGTGGTTTCTATGCAAGTCCCATTTCTCTTTCAAATAGAGGCTAACTAAGTCTGCACAACTGTGTTAATAATTGTCATAGCCATCAATTACAATGGGTCCCTTATAAATACTTAGCATTTATTGCTTGCTTGTCTCTATTGACAGAGTATCTCTGCACACATGAAGCGGTTTCAGTAACAGTCGGGTGCTCAAAGCCCTCCACTTTTCACCACTTCCCCCATGGATGTCTCATCACCTGATTCTTTTTAACAGACTTGTCAGAAGAGAGGGGACCATGCCAGAAGGACATGAGCAGAAGCAGAAGATGTGGAAACCACATGTTCATCAACCACTGGTTCCACGTCTCCTGCTGGTTAATACACACTCACACAAATATGTCCACAGAGACAGGCATCCATTTGTATACACAAGCATCTATAGAAGAACAGATGCAGTAATAATTGTCCAAGTACATGACAGATCGTGAATACATGTGAATCATGTAAACATGACATATATGGTGTCTAGCTTGCTGCATCTCCTGTCAGACCTTCATCGGCCCTTCGTTTCCTCAGCTGGTGAAGAATCATCTCTCTCCCCTGACTAGAGAGAGTGTGTATTTTCACACAGAGGCTCTTGTAAGTGCGGCAGAAGACACCACCTCCATCTGTGATCATCTATCTTCATCCTTCTTGACCCTCCTCTTACTCCATCTGTGATCCTCTCTCGCTCTTTCCACTCCCATTAAGCAGCCTCTCCCTATACAAACTCTGTCTGTCACTGGCTCTTCCTCTAACCCTCCCTCATCCACACACATCAGCTCCCTCTGTTCTCTACTGTAACTCAATACATGGCCAATCAGCTAGAGGCTTTGGAGTTTTGCTCATTACAGACTTTACAGCTGCGGGGCCTCGCTGGGAAGCCAGACATCTGCAGCACCTTCCAATATCTTGTCTCTCCTGGGCCGACATAAACAGACAGAAGAAAACATCTGCAGTGTAGGTGAAAGGATTGTCCAGGAAAGAATCTGAGAGATAAAGGGAGGATATGATGAGAAATGTCGGCTGCAGCTGGAGTAAAGAAGCAGAAAGAAAAGGAAAAGGGAAGGTAACCTAACCCCAAGACTGAAAAAATGTAATTAAAAAGTCCTTGTTATAAATGGGCTGGGAATGTAATCAAATTTGCAACTGTCATTCATTCAGGATAATATAATAACATGAGATTATAACTCTATATAATAAATGTGCGCGCGCACACACACACACACACACACACACACACACACACACACACACACACACACACACACACACACACACACACACACACACACACACACACACACACACAAACGGACTGGGCTAAGCTTAGGTAACCAAATGACAAAAACCTGTTTTGCATATTGTATTACCAGAAATTCCATTCCTAATTGCACGGTCAATAATTAAGACACAATGATTGTAGCTGTAATAGTGTTAGGGAATTTGACCTAAAAATAGCATATTTCTGCTCCAGGCATAAAGAAAGATTACGGAGGAGGGTGTGAAAGAACGTGATTTGGGACCTGGCTTGCCTTCGAGGATGATAAGCTGGAAAGTTAGGCGGGGGAGAAAAAGGCAGAGGATGAGTGATAGGAGGAAAAGCGGGATGTCCTGTCCCCCACTAAGGCCTTGTAGACTCAGTAGCTGCTACAGCCTGCCAAATTATAACCTCAGCTGGGGTTGGAGACACCTGGCTATTCACACCAGAGCATACAAGATGACTTCCACAGCTGTCTGATCATGTATTACATGTTTGGAGGGACAGCAGGGTCTCTGTCATTCAATAACACATTGAGTATGGAAGTTCTCATGACTCATGTCATGGGAATTATAATGGCCCCCAGCCCAACTCTTAGTTTATTTCTCTTTCACTGCAGGTGATGTTAAGCAGAGCAGTGAGAGAGATGAGTGGTGTCTTTCGCCTTCTTTATTCAGTAGTCGCAGGACTCACACAACCAGACCAGATCACATCCTGGTACAAGTAATTAATAAAACATTTGGTTTGCTTAACACATTACCATTATGTGCTTTCTTAAAGGATTTTCCTTTACGGGATAGTTTTGTGCCGCCGGAGGTTCCACCGCATGTCCCTCATTTTGGTTGGTTTTCCGATACGTTCTGCTTTTTTTGTGTTGGCTTTCTAAACTCCGGTGGATTTATGAGGACTATGGTTAACTGCTCCTCAGATCTCTGCAGGGTAAATACAGACAGCTAGCTAGACTATCTAACCAATCTGAGTTTTCTGTTGCATGACTAAAACAACTTTTGAACGTACCACCAAAACAAGTTTCTTCTTGAGACAATTTTGCAGCGGCACAGTTGCTCCGTCCGCCGCCGCTCAAGACGATTGTGACTGGTTCAAAGAAATGGCAATTAACCAAAGAACGTTTTTCTCCCATCGCGGAATGTTGTGTGGACTAGGCCAGACCTTCCTCCGTAGCACTTTGGAGGAAGGTCTGGCAATGCGAGAAAAAGAGATACATGTACTGTATGTGTCAGTCTGTACCTGCAGGGCATCCCCTAGGTCGGCAGTGCTGATCTCAGGGTCCTCTGTGGTGTTGAAGGGGACAGGAGTTATCCTGACAAAGGTGAGGACGCGGGGCTCAGGGTACCTCCACAGCATCACCCCCGGGCTCTCCTCTGTCTCGCTGTAGAACACCACCTCATGGGGTCCTGGCACTCTCTGGGAACCTGCCAGAAAAGATGAATAAACTAAAATATTAGAATTACTTCACTTCACTATGTCGATAAACTGAAAGTAATGCTCATGCAAACCATATTTTAAAGGTCCCATGGCATGAAAACTTCACTTTATGACTTCTTTTTTTTAACATTAATATGCGTTTCCCCAGCCTGACTATGTTCCCCTAGTGGCTAGAAATCTTGATAGGTGTAAACCGAGCCCTAGGCATCCTGCTCTGCCTTTGAGAGAATGAAAGCTCAGATGGGCCGATCTGGAATCTTGCCCCTTATGAGGTCATAAGGGGAAAGGTTACCTCCCCTTTCTCTGCTTTGCCCACCCAGAGAATTTGGCCCACCCATGAGAGAGAGACATCATGGCTTTCAAACGAGCAAAGTGGTAGATGGTCAAGGTCACACCCCCAGCCTCCACCTTGTCCCCCCTCTCTCCTTTTAAAAAGCTACAGACTCAGAAATGGCACATAATAAGGAAAGCTCATTGTGGGACTGGCTCTAGTGGCTGTAATTCTGCACCAAGGCTGAATTTTGGAATTCCAAGAGGTGAGGCAGGTGTTAAAATAACAATGCAATGCTGCGTTATTGACTTTAGACCAGATTTTTGTTGGTCAATGGTGTGATCACTTTCCGAAATCGACAACAGCGTCGGTTTTAAACTAGCAAAGACAGCTTTGAGCCACGCCAGGTGAAAGATAGATAATAAGAAAATGGGGTGAAGAGAACAGATGAAAGGAAACAAAGAAAAAAGGAGAAAAGGATTAAACATGATAGCTGACCTGACAGATAAAAAACAATGTGACTGGAAAGCAGAGGATAAACTGGAAGGAATCCATGTATTTTATATTTTAAGATACAGTAGATTACTAGTTTACTGAGCTTTACTCTTCTGGTATCACACAAAGACACTTCTTCACAAGATTTCAGAACAAAAAGCCTGTTTAAAGGCTTAACTGGCATCCTTGAACCTTCACAGAAGCTTGCTGAAGAAAGAAACATGCAGAGGTTGAAAAAAACAGGATGAAAATTCTCATGATTATGATGTGAAAATAAAAAGAATTATATTCTAATCATTCTTTTCCCATTATGAAATTTACCGAATGTGGCAAAGAAAACAAAAACAAAAAACAATGTAACTTTGAATTGCATATATCTTTGTTGCTGCGTTGTTATTTCTACTATGGAATCCAAACCTTCCAAAACAATCTCTCCTAAAAGATCACGGTGGATGTTTCCACGCTTTCAGATGCCGCCTATAAACAAAGTGGCTGAGTAAACATTTTTGCTATTGAGTAAACAGCCAGTGATTGAACCATGCCAAGCACCTGCAAAAGCTGGATCACACTGGATCTAAACTTCTGAGTGGTGTTTGACTTAAGTCGTGGCTGCTGTTTGGGATTCAAGTCCTTTGGAAAAATGTTTATTTGAAAAAAACAGTCAAGCAGAGAACTGCTGCTTTGCTTGGCCCCTGGAGGCACAAACACTGAGAGTCTCTTTCCACAAAACACATTTCAAGTGGCAGCAAAAATCTGTCTAAGGCTAATTTTTACCTTTAGGTGAAGCGGTCAGCTGCCCACTTGAAAGTGGACAGCGTATTGTTCTTTTGCAAAACGGTGGATGAAAGAAAAACAGACACTTTCATGAGGTTTTGCAGACAGAGACTCCTTCCACCCTTCTCTGCATCCATCTTTCATCTCCTCCTCTGTCCATCTATCCCATCCATCCCTGTGTCGGGCCCCTGGGGGCCACTCGCTGTTTTCTGTACTCCGGGGCCCGGGTTTCTTTTTCTGTTGACAACATGTTGCAGACAGATTGTGCTCTGTGTTCAAGTTCACTACTGTACATTCTGCTGTTTCAGCCAGCATATTAAATGCATCAAAGCCCAGTGGAACAGTGCAACAAACAAACCCTCAACCACAGCTGACAGAGTGGACGGCTGGTCTACAGCCAGAGAGAAGTTTGATCCTCTGTGTATAATGTTCCTGTGTGTGTCTGCGTGCGTGCACGTAAGAGGACAGCACACACAAAGCACAAAGAAGGGGGAATAAACAGCATGCTACTCAGAGTGGAACCAGGCAGACATGTCCGATGAAACTTCTTCCCACAGAAGGCTTTGATCTGACTTTGATTTAAGGCAATGTGTATCTTAAGTGACATCTCACTTTGGCACAAAGGTTGCTTTTTTCAGGAAGTACCAACTCAGTTACAGGAGTTTATGAATGATTGTCTATGGTTACTATTCATCCTATGGAATTCAGGGACCAGTGCTTACCACTGTGCCGTGCAATTTGAATAGCAGGGTAAATGTATGTCCAGATATATTATTTTACTCTGAGTATGATAATGCTTTTTAAGGCTATGAATGCCAGCAAAAAGCAGTGTTGTAGTCGCAATCGGTATTAGTCGAGACTGGTCACAAAACCACATTTTGAAGGCCTTACTCAGTCTTCTCTCCGTCTCAGCTAAAGAGGACACAGGATTATTTTTCAAGACCACAACTGCCTTTTGATTATTTTATCAAGGCATTTCTCATGATACACTTTTGGTAATAAAAGAGGTGAATGAAGAAAAAATTGTTTTCTGGTTAGCATTTTCCACATTTTATTGAGGCATGCAGTGTGGGACTCACACTGGTCTGGTATTGGTCTTGCCAAGGTCTCAACCACTTTGCACTTGCTGTTACATTGATTTCCTATGGTGAGGGCAGTGGCGCCCATCTCTGCACTGCGCAACCCTTGGCGTCGCACACGGCTCAGATTTGCCGCTTTGCTCTATGCTCAAAGTTCAAAATATTTCAGCGTTGACCTAGGTTTGAGCTTTAGGGAGTCTGGGCTACTGCACAACATCTATTAGGGTGCATTTCTGAGAATAAATCCCGACACCTAATATAGGATTTATTGAGTATAGCAGCCAATGCTTTACCTAGGGATAAGCCTGGCTACACTATCAGTCCCTATGTACATGGTGGGCTTGCACTGTATAAACATTCACCTGAGTCCTGGATGTATTGAAAATGTCCTGTACGCAGGTCATCTGAGCTGTGCTCTGTCCGGGGGGAGGGAGAGACTGGATATGGAGGTGGCTGGGTGTAGCAGGCCTTGCCCTTGGAACAGCTATCAGCTGACTCTGAACCTTTCTGGAGGTTTAGGTACACCAGGAGGTGCTCCTCCACCAGCTTTAGGCAGCTTAGATGTTCCTGTCCCCAGAAGACCTGTCGAGACAGAAGCACAGAGGGTGAGGTGGTTGGGAGGGAACAGCAAGAAAAGTGGGAGGGTGAACGAGAAGAGACAGAAGCCAACAGGGAAATCAAGATGTAGGGTTAGGGTATATTGGATTAAAGAAAAAGAGAGACATAGGGGAAGTAAAGAAAGAAGCTAAAAACAGACTGTGATAAGGGAAAGGCCAGAGAGTGACACAGACTCATGATGCATAAATACCTACATTTACAATTATTTAAACACTTCTCAGAACAGGATGAGAAGCAGTCAGGGTTACCCTCATCATCACCCCTTCACATCCTTTTGAACATTGCCCAATACAACCTCACATCCTCCTTACTTAGCCACGGCATTCCCCTTCCTGTGCTCCATCAAAGCAGGTCTGCCTGGGGTTTGGACTAAGGATCAGGAATCTCTGAGTCAAAAACTCTTCACACATGGAGCTGCCTGCTTGGTTCTCACTAGCTCGCAAGGGTGGGTTATGACTAAACTCTCAAAAACAGGAAAATTTGGGTATGTCTCCCCCATGTGTCTGGAAAGAGAGCACGAGAAGAAGGAATCGGAAGGAATTCCGGCGGTTTTTGCACAGCACTTGATTAAAACACCACAAATGCCAATATTTACAGTGGGAAATGTATGATTACGTATTAAGTGTTGAGTTAGGAGTCATGTTTCTGTTAATGGGCACGCAATAAAAGCATTAAGAGAACCATTGAAAATGGGGGAGGGGTAGGGGGTTCCCCATGAAAAAGTAATGTGGAATAATCCATTAGTAATAATGTGTTCAGTTAGTTACATTGAAAAGGGACTTTTCAGTGTGGACATTATGTAACTTCTCACAGGAAAAAAGGCACACATAAGATAACACCCTCCCCCCTTAAAATAGCCTTTCAATATTGGAAATTAGTACTTTTACTTTTAATACTATAAGTACATTTTCCTGATGATACATACATACCTTAACTGAAGTAAGATTTTCAATGCAGGACTTTTACTTGTAACAGAGTATTAATACAGTGTGGTATTGGTACTTTTACTTAAGTAAATGATTTAAACTACTGAAGCCGACATGACGTTTAAGTGGGCAGTAGCATGGCCTCTTGATTCCAAGCTGTTCTCTAACTGGAAGAGCCTTGTTCAAGCCCTTGGGTTTAAGTGTCCTTGAGCAAGAAACTTCACTCTAACCAGGTGTAGAGGTGCTGATCTGACCCTGGCCTCTAGAAACTGTAGCTGTGCAGGGGATACAACTTGTGACTGAATTCACGTCATGGGTATACAGTACAAACCTGCAGCAGGCCTCCCTTCAGGTCCAGCAGCAGTTTAGGGGGCCAGGCTCAGGTCCGGGGCTGCCGCTGTGCCGACACCACCGAGCCTCCAGGGAGGTGCTGCAGGAGAATGGCCCCAGCAGGAGACGGCTTCGGTCCTTCAGCCCTGTTCTCACCAACAAATCTTGCAGCTCCAGCTGCAATGACGCAGACTGAACTGCATCTAAAAAGAGAGAAGGAGTAGCAATGAATGGCATGTAGAGCACAAGGGGGGGGGGGGAACTACAGAGGGAAAACAGAAGGTAAATGATATGTCAAAAAATTATTTGGACTATGATGAGGAAAAATGTTTTGTCAATGTTACGTTATGTAGTTTGTGGATGAAGTAGGAACAGTCACTAATTTATTGATTACACATTGTGGAAAAAAAGGCGGAAAGAGGGTTCAAATAGATGAATGGTGGTAGATGGTGAATGTCTAAAATAAATACTAGTTTCAAAGTGAATTATTGATATCTCTAATTATGTATAAAAACTAACACAGCTCATTAACACAAGTGCAACCAAGCCAGATGAAACTGAAACACATACGCAATTCAACCTCAAAATTCAGTTGCACGAATGCTTGCCTCTTTTTTTATACTAAGTTCAATTACAACAGTCTGTCTATGTAATAGCAAAACATACAATACAACCACATCGCTAGCCTCTAAACTATCCTACTCATTTGATGTTAGTAACATAAACATTTGCCTCTGAAAGAGGAGAGACGGATTTTTCCTCTTTAACACTTATGTGCAAACTATTGTATATGTCCCTGCCTTTGACTTTTGGAAAATGTACTAATATTTGGTTCTGAGGCTAAAAACATACAACATGCAACCATCAGTTAATAGAAAGAGCAGATGTGACTCCTGTCTGTCTCTGAACCGAGGTGTTCTGGGCTCTGGGTTACACAAATTTAAACCTGTATGGATTCAGGTTCTGTGATCTGTAAACTGAAAGGTTTAGCAGACAGGATGACATGGAGAAAATCCTGATGGGACCCAGGCAGAGAAGCCAAACACCCACTCATCCTGAAAGAACCAAAAGTAGCAAAAGCCCCAACTTAATAAGGACAGCATTCTCTGTCCTTTCCATTAAAACAGAGATGTGTCACTGTGGTCCCAGGCTGTATTGAACATGGTCTTTTGGTCCCATAAATCAATGCACTGAATCCCCTTCTACTAGTCGTTGACATGGGAGGGCTGATCTGGTCAGTTAAAGCTACATCAGCAGCAGCCCACTTGGAAACCTCAAACCTACATGACTAACAACGCCCTGAGAAAAGGCTCTTTAAAATTGCTTTTTAACTCCAAAAAATTCTCACTCCAGACTGGCTGTTAGTCTGGGAAAGTAAAACAAAGTGGCGAAACACCTGTTTCAGTCCCTAACTATAGGTATTATTAGGTAGTTAGTTCCTATTAAACAGATGTTTTTTGTAAATGTTGTAACAAGCAGAGGCATCTCTACAATACAACAAGGGTTAACCTTTTATAAAACTGAAAATTAACACCCACAAGTTATTGTATGAAACTAGCTTGTCCTTAAACAACTCTTTGTACAATATTATCAAATTATTTATGTTGTATTGTTATTTCCTGCGGATAAAACACCTGAAACCCCAGTTATATATATATATATATATATATATATATTGCTAGGATTTGATGAAGATATTTCACGCAGGCACCCTCACATCTTTCCAGGCTTGGTAAACTGACTAAGGAACATTTTATTCAACATTAGAGCGCAATAACACAACAGGGGAGTTTGAATGAAATGCCAACTTGCATAAATCATTCTGGGGGGGAAATATCATACAGGGATGACTCATTTCTCTCAGGAAAGACATTGTTGATGCAAGTTGGCAGTTTACCTGCTAATATCTTCTGGTGTTGCAGCGCAGAGAGAGCTGTTGAAGATTACTTACTGAACTGTGGACATCAGGTTTATTTTCATGGCTAGGATTTATTAGACAGCACAAGGGAACTTCTAAACTGGTTTGGTAAATGGAGGATCTTTCATTCACACACGTATAAATGGAGACAACCACTTGTACATAGACACACACTGGAAAAAATGCCTGCATACATGCAATGTTAATGCATATGCACAACCATGCACACCCAGGTGAACAAGTGGAAACAAATACACCCACACACACATTTGCGCACACATGTACAATGTGTATCAAAGTGTTCTCTCCAGTCTCACCATGTGTCATTTACAGTCCAGTTAACCGCAGAATCCTGGTGCTAAAGCGAGCAGCCAGCACTCTTAATGATCAACCTAATTGGGAGTGGTTTTAAAGAGGGGAATCCCTTTCTTTCTTCTCATCTTCTTCAGCTCCATTCTTCCATCGAGGCTGAATAATAGTCACATAATAGGCACATTTCTCCATGCTCTCTCCATCCCTGCTTTTGCCCTGTATGGCCATAGTACTGCTATTTAGGTTGGTTTTCAGAGATGTGTCAGCAGACGGCCCAAATAAATTACACTGCTCAGCTGTGAAGTACTGCCATAAGAAGGGGCGGGGTGGAGGGAGTGTTAAAAGGAAAAAATGTGGTAAAGTATTGGAGGATGAGGCAGGCAATACCTGTGTACCACTTGAATAGAGTATGTAACATATTTGCAGATGATGGGTAAAGCCACATGAAGCATAAGACAATGGGGAAGAGAGAGCAATGAAAGAAATAACAAATAACATGGACACAGATAAATGAGAGAAAACAAAAAGAGCATGAGATTGATGGGAAGAAAATAAGCAACATCAATAATCTTGACACAGTTGCAGTAAGAGAGATGATAAATATTGGAGGCCAGTGTAGAGACGGTTAACCGATGACCACTTAAAACAGCTCTGCACCATATTAGACAAACACAGATACACATGTGCACACACGCCCAGAAATACAAAGACCTTTCACAGACACCAATCACTATATCATGACATTGGGATGAATAAGAATATTGTTTTATGGCACTAAGACATACACAGCCACTTACAGGCAGAAAGACATGGGAGCAAATGGGCAGCTGTTGTTTTGGGGGTATTTGAGGTGGCTCCACTTGTGTTGTGGGCTTTAGTTGACTGGCTCAGATGGCGCTGAATGAAATAGATCCTTGCACATGAAAATGGCACACGCACACACACACTTTTTGTGAACTGTTATAGTCTGTTTTTCTAAATATTAAATTAAATAATCGTTTAACATAATTTTTTAGCCATAAGTAAGCAAGTATCAAGTAGTACACATGATATGCCCAAGACAAAGAGCAGTACATGGAAAGCACTTCAGTGTACCAATCCATGTACAATATGTAAACAGCCAAAGTGGGTGGTGGGGAATATACTGGATGGAAATCTTCCTAAAGTGAAATACATTTCTGGCAATCGTTTGGGTAAGATTAGATAGAATCTGAGACATTGATTTACCGTGTCGGTTTCTCCCTGGCAGCCGTTATCTGACCACTGCCTGGCTGATTTATACCCCAGGATGCACTGGTATCAATTAGAAGAAACCTAAAGGAGTCATTACCTAACTAGCAGAGGCCCCCGAAGACTGTCTGGGATGGTAAGAGTAATAGAAGTAATATACTGTCACTCACCACAGAAATACACTATACCTCACCACAAGACCACTATAGGACACTAGAGGAAACTGGTTTCATAGCAGGGGACACCGTCGGCCAAAATGGCACAACGCAAGGAGCTGTGAGTCATCCAAGCCGTTACACAGTAACTGATGAGTGTTGATAAGTTACATATGGGTTCAATGAAAGTTGCAACACATTAGCAAACACAGCAAATTATGTATGGTAGATGGGTTTTCATTTCTTAATAATGAACTCTACATGTGATCTCAACATAGAAGACATGTATGAAGATAATGCTGCAAGATCTTATTCCCACACTTGGAATTTTCACAGTATGCCATTCTGCTATCCAATTTAAGTCTGATGGGTGCTGACAAATTATCGGGTTTTAGGTCAAATTCGGGCCATCTCATTTAATACAGCTTCAGGCTCGGTGTGGTTTTGGTTATTTTCAAATGTAATTTAATAAGGAATGACTCTTTTTCTCTCTGGCTGCTCCAATGGTCTGTGTCTGTGTGAACACGTGTCTGTGGGATATGTTGCAAGTAGAATATGCAGTGCCCAGCGGGAAAAGTGAACGAAACAGCAAAACTAGACCAATGTTATTCGTTACATTAACCTGGCAAACTAACGCTCTGTACCTGATAAAATCAGGCACAATATTGCTAAAGGGGGGCTTCTTAAAATCCCCACCGATTCAGGACAAACTTCGTTATTATTGAACTTTATGGCCTTAAATAACCTATGATTGTGCTTGCATATAGTTTTGTTCTGGATTATAACTGTTTGAGATACCAGCCATGTTAATGCAGATAGTCTCGGCTGCAATTTGTGTAATGTTTTTTATACTGAACATTCATTTTGTAAGCCACTTGCGCTTGTGCTGGTTGGCCGCAGAACCTTTGTCTGTGTAGGCTAATATTATGACCATTCCCAGGCCAGTAATTTTTTATTTGTGAGAAAGTAGAAATAACATCATATAATGTTGGGTCTGTTTAGGTTCAGGTCAAAAATTTGGCACTAAGAGCTAAGCTCAGTTGGATCAAGTCTTATGTGTGTACGCAGTCTCATGTCTGTGTTGACGTCCTGTAACAAGACATACATCATATACATGTTAAACAATTAGAGAAACAAGGAGATTTTACCAGAAATGCTCCTTTTAAAACTAATCTATAGAGATTATAAGGATATATATTCAGGTTTTAAGATCACATATTGAATGTAGCCCATTACTGAGAGTAGTAAGCACATTTTAATAACAGTTGGGTCTTTGTGCTTGTTGCTGGTATTATCCCGGATATGTACTAGAGCTAAAAGTGCATTAGTCAATCAGCTGATTGACTGAAAATTTTGATAATTAATCCTGAAAGTAACTTTTCCATCTAATATTGCATTCTGCACATTCTCCTCCAAACTGTGAATATTTACAGCATTTATTGGTTTTATGTGAGAGTATATTCAATATGTTTTGGTTGGACACAGTATACAATCTGATGAGTTCACCTTGGCCTGTAGGAAATTGTGACGAAACTATATTCTAACATTAAAAACTTTAAAAAGGATTTATCATATTGATTGCTTATTAAAGTAATCGTTACTTGCAGCCCTAACATTGTACCACTGTTCTGATTAGAAGTTCCCAGGGTATTGTCGGTTGGTTCAACAAGGCTCTGTGCTGAGAGCCACCAATGATCCACAGACTACATGAGTTCTCCACATTTTACAAAGACTACTGTTCAAAAAAGACTGCAAACTCTTATTTGTGTCTGATATTCATATACCACAATCCCACAGCTTTCTTACACTTCATGTCTCTAACCAACTAACTGTAATACATCTTGATCTCGACTCTGCAGCCGTGTGTGTGTGTGTGTGTCAAACACCTTGCTGGATGTTTCCCCTATGTCTTCTCTGTGATCCATTTCTATTATTAATGCATTAAAAACAATTTATTAGTTGGGTAAACTTGCCAAATCACGGCAGGGTGTATTTCCAAATATAAATCTCGTCATGTTTGGCTTTTCCCATGCCTGCTTTTCCCTGACTATTGAAACAGAAATAATATGATAAATGGAAAAGAGTGGCTTTCTTTCAACAGAGTAAACAAACTGACATGATCGTAACTCAAGAGATTGGCCAGGGAAACAAAATAAAACTTGGAAAAAAAATTAAGAGACAAATAAATAATGGGTAGCTTTCACTTTGTTCTACGAACAGAAGTTTTCCTTTATAAGTGTGCTGGAGTAAATCACCGTGAAGGCAGCAGGGGATCCGCAGAGGCAAAGGACCAAGGAGAAAGCTTTGTGTGTATATGTGTGTAAGTTGTTGTATGCATATGAAAAAGTGTGGACTAGTAACAGGGCATGTCCATACGTATGTGTGTGTTCTTAGGAAATCGGGGGCACTCTATGGGCAGTCTGATGGAGAGCTGAGAGATTAGGGAGGGTCTTGTTTCATGGACCTTAAGACATATGTTCTCTCTCTCCGGCCGCCCCCCTCCTTTCTTTCATTGAACTATAAATGCCCCCCTACCTTGGGGAGTGGTGAGCCGTGGACGGGAGGGAGGAATGTGGGGCTTCCACTTGCTTTTCATTAACACAGGATCTGGTAACACACCTCACTGTCAACCTAATCCCCTCTCTCTCCATCTTGTCCCCTGGCAGAGGGGGGCTGCCATGACCAGGTACAGAGCCCCAGATGTTCCATGGATGAGGGAGGGGGTGGAAGACAGGGTCTTCACCCCATTTGCAGCTATGGATGTACGCTGACGATGACAGGGTGGGGTGGGGTGGGGTTTGGGGGTGAGTGTAATGGCATATACCAAAGAAATCCCTGTTACTGCTCATACATAGTAGTCTGCCTGTCTTCTGCTTTCCCTTTCAGTCCTGTATTATATCTCCTTTCTTTCTCTTTCTATCTAACTTTGTTTTTTGACAAACATGTTTTCCTCATCTGCTCCTCTGTCCTTCAACTCATTCACCTGTTCTACTTTCTTGTACTACATAACTTGTTCTGCTTAATCTGCATTTTCTCTTTGTCTAATCATGTGTAATTTTCTAGAATTTCTTTTATCTGACTCCTCCTCCTCTCTCCCTCTAATTCTATATCTCCATCAAGCTCCCGCTTCCCTCTATTTACAACGCTTCCCTTCGCTCTTTCTCCCTCTCCTGTTTCTCTTTTTACACTGGCATCATCCTAAGGTCTGCTCAGGATGTGCTCCATCAATCTCAGGCTGCCACAGAGGACCAGCAGAGACACAGCAGCAACAACAGTAGTGGTACATACTGTAGAGCGGTAGTAATTCTACATTCTCCTGTCTTACAGCTCTCATGTACAGCCTCTCCCAGGGGGGTCATTCCAGCTGACTTATTGTGGCAGCTCAAACGCTCAACCTAACAGAACGGGAATCCTAACCTTTATCTTTGTAAGGTATCCATTTTCTGAGGTACAGAGCGGACTGGAGAGGCCAGAGTGCTGAGTGATGGAGGCAGTGCAGCTAAGGCTAAAAGTCAGCAGATACATCTCTTGTCACCAGCGATCAGTCTGTGTAATTGGAGACAGTTTGTCTCCTTTCGATGGCAACAAATCTGGAAACACTATGTGAGGAAGCCCTCAGGGAAAATCCTTGTGTGTGTTGTGACAAAGATCTCTAAGAGTGGTAAAGTTATCAAGCAAGAAAAGAAGAAGACTCAACTGGGTGAGGCAAACATGTTATTCAGCAGAAGAACTTCTGACACCTGTTTAAAAATACAGTTTCCCATGCAACAAAAAACCTCTTTGTGGGCATTTGGTGCCATGTACACTAAAATCCTCCACATGAAGTTTTAACATGCTCTCAGAGATGAGGCAAAGAGGTGAAATACCAGGGCCAATAATGAGATCTACATACAGGATCTTAAACCTCTCAGGTATTTCAGCGAGCACTAAAATATGATACATGAGGAGTTAAATGAAACCTCTGGTACACACACAATGACAGCATTAGTTTTATGGCAGTTATTACAATGTCTTGTTCAGAACAGACATAAATGATGTTGTGTTTTTTGGACCATAACAACAAACACTAATTCAAAGAGTTTGGAGCCAAACTGGGGATGAATAATCCAATGGATGTCAATAAACACCTGGGGTCCTGAGCCCAACATTTCTATTTGCGTCCAGTCAAATTATAATATCTTAAGGGCTGAGCTGTGGCTCTGTGTCAAGGTGCTGGTAACTGTGGGGTAAACAATATCAATGAAAAGACAGTTCACTGCACACAAATCTCCATTCCCTGTGTTTACTGTAAACAAATCAAAGAAAACTATTCTTAACAAATCTTTCGAAACTTATTTCTATTTGCAAAGGAAGCAAAAACACAATAAATAGTAGGTTCATGTGAAAGCAAAGTGAGTGGGAGGGGATTAGCTTTCATATTAGCACAATTATCTCTGAAATCTATTTCTTTTTCCATTGCAGTTACAACTGTGTTTATCGAAGTCAACACATCAAAGATGAAAGAAAGCTAAAAAGCTGGTGAAAATCAGAGCAGGGCAGCAGCGCTGAGTATTGTGTCACTGTGCAGTTATGCAGATTTGAGTAAACAAAGTGCAAATTGTTTGAGGTTTTAATTAACATTTTCGACAATCATTTTATCTGAAGTAACCCAATATAACAACATCTGTCAAACAGATGCAGGCACTTAGGGAGCCCAGTTCCAGCTCTGTGCTCGTCCCCCTGCAACCCCAGCCAACAGGGGATGTGTTGCTCAGTGGTACTGGGGTACAAAACATCTACTCACAAAATAATGAGTGTTCCTTGTTATCTCCTGCATGTGGCATGTCAGCCCCTGACCCTCTTTCATATTTTCTCTTCCCATCTGCTGTCAAATTTAGAAGACATGCCAAAGAAGGAAAAAAAAAAAAAGAAATAACAGCGCCTCGGCTCACACCCAACAGCACAGAGAAATTGGAAGCTTTTTAATTTACATTAGCAGTTCTGATTGTTTGAATGGAAACACTGTGATGCCTTCTGGATAATAGTCAGTGTTGATGATGAAAGGTTAGGGTTTGGTCCGAACACAAAAACAAACATCTCGCTCTCACACACGCACAAACACACTCAAAAATATCTTTCTCTCTTGGGCCCTAACACACACATACACCGCATGCAAGCACGCACGCACGCACGCACAAACACACACACACACACACACACACACACACACACACACACACACACACACACACACACACACACACACAGAGTCTCGCAACAACTTTAGATCCAAGACTAACACAAACATCTCACTTTACAGTTTATTGACAAACCTTGTTTTTGGCAGATGAGGGCTTTGATAGCATGTGTAAAAAAAACTAAAAAAAAAACTAAACTAAAATCAAGTCTGGTATTTGCTTCCCAGTGTGAGTGAATGACAGTGTGTCAAATTGTCCAAAAAGGCAGAGATACATTCAACAAACAAGGGGGGGGGGAGTGGAAAGTTTGACTCAGTGCTTTGCAGTGAGATATTGAAGAAATATTCAGAGTAGATTTATACTCTTTTTTTCTCTTAATTTTGATACTGTACATCCTGCTGTAATAATAAAGCACATTACTGTGCATGTTGGGAACATGTTGCACCACCTCAGCTAATACCTAATTAATTTGAATATGAATGAATAGCAAATAGAAGTGTGGTGCACTGGGTATAGCTCTCCATCAATCGGTTACACACTGACATGAAATGGAAAAATTTGTTCTCCACTACATTTTTGTATTGGATATTTGGAGCTCTGTGTACTGTACATGTGCTTCGTTTTCAAAGGGTCTGGGTTGGTTTCTGTTGGCACACACGGTAAGCTTGCCTACCACGCAAATGACACAAAAAAACAAAAAACATGTACGTTTAGTGGAGTGTAATACTGAGTCTAAAAATTGTGGTTTCTTTAAAAGATGATACAATTTGCCAAATGGGGTGAAGTCATTACAGTTGTTTCCAATGTAGCTCCACCTGTTTCAAGAATTTCTTTGAAACAAGTGGCAATTTTTTTCATTTTCACATAAAAAAGTCATAATGAGTGAGTCATTTAAGGTCCAGGCCCTTGTTACTTTGGATTTAAACACCACGGGTCATTTACTGAGCTCAGAGTAGTCTTAGTAGGTGGTTTGGAAAAAAGAATATTAAATGTTTTGACTGTCTAGTTAAAGAAGCAGCGCAACTGTGTCTTGTGCTTCTTGTGTGCCCACATAAGCTCAATGTTATTTTTTAGTTCCTGCAAGAAATTAAAGAAGTTTTTATTTTTACTCACCTTCTATTCTAGGCCCTGACTTCAAGTTCAGACTTCCTGTCATGGCCGACACTGTTACAGTCACGCTGGGCCTCATTGGATGGGCCTCTGTCTCCATGACTACTACAATCTGGGCAGTGTGGAGAGAGACCTTGTGGAAGGACAGCGCCAGGGCCCTGATACTGCTGGCTTTACCCAGGGCAGAGGCCTGATGGTGCGGCTCTGAACGAGAAGGAACGGGCCTTGGCAGTGTCTTCGTAGGGGAGGAATGAGGGGTGGAGGAAGCAGATGGCGGTTTACTGGAGGTATCCCGTGTGGTGTTTGGTAGGACTTTCTCCAAGTAAGCTTTGGCCTGCTCCAGCTTTGCCAGTGTGGGGTTGATTTTCAGAGGGCGCCTTAGCTCCACATTCACGTCAGCTGTGGAGGGAGATAGAAAAAATGAAATGATTATTAAATATTGCTTTTATGATTCAATTTGTGAACTTTTTTTAGTCTTCCTCAATGCTAAAGCAGGCCCTTCTAAACTATGTTAAACCAAGGACCCAAATTGAATAAATTCACTTTTGGGTTTAAAACTTACTATTGTCATTTGGAAACCCATCATGAACTGGACACAATTCATTTGAGGGTTTTAAGAAAAGGGAGTTTTTATAAATGTCCCACTGAGCAAGATCTGTTGCTATTTAACCCATGGAATACTGCTTGGTACCATGTATCATAAATCACGAGTTCCTCCTCTTCTAATCACTCAGCTTTGCATGTAAGGACCTGTTGTAAAACTCAGTCTCTATCTCTCAAGTACTGGCTGTCTCACTGTAACATCCTAACGTGACACGGTGGAATAGCAGAAGAGAATCTTTTCTTAGCGCCAGCCACATAAATCCAAGACTCCTCGGCTCTCTCCCGTTCTACCTCTCTCTCTGGTGCACTGCAGCCTTCAAACACTTGACTGGAATTTACAGAGACACATGAATTAACTCAATGCCGTTTTACACCACTTCCATTATCCCATTTTTCCACTTGGTCATGATGATGGGAGAGGGAAGCAGCCGAAAACAAGCACAGCTGTTTTTCATGGTCTCATCAAGGCACCAGAGTTTAGAGGGTTTTAAAGGGTTTTAGGCCTCCCGTCTGTCTCCTTCCCAGGTAGGAGCACTGGATGACATGAGCGGGAGCGCTGCCAAGCCGCCCTCAGGATTCTTTCTCATTTAATCCAGTGGAAGTGAGACACATGGTCAAATGAAAGGATGGCTGAAGAGAGGAATTGGGAGGAAAGATAGGTGGAATTTGCTTTGCAATGTAGCTTATCATTTCCACTTGACTTATCACCAGAACACTTTCCAGTGGTGGAATAAATAGCCCATATGCAGCTGTTCCTCTGCTCCTCTCCCTTCTTCTTTCACTATTTGATTCTCTCGCTCTGTGTCATTTAGCCCTTTCTTCTGCTTCTTTCTCAGTCCTTTCTATCTTTTACTCTTCCTCCACCCCTCAATCTAGTCAACCCATCCCCCCACTGTAATCACATAAAGCTGTCTCTGATCACCCAGTCAGGGCCAGCGCCGGGCCTCGCCTCTGCACAGGGAGACCTGGTCCTCATTATCGATTGTCCTCCATCCCGAGGTCCCTCTTTCCCCCCCGCCCTGAATATCCCGTTCTACCCCCGACACCCAGCCAGTTCTGGTGTGACGATATATTGTGACGATGTATGACGATTTATTATGAGTTTATTAAGAAACTCACCTGGCCAGAGAGAGCAGTGCAATGGTTAATGCTTGCTATAACCCCAAGGATGTAATACTTAACCTATATGTATCTTTTACATTATATGGGACATTAATCCTGAGTTAAAGATTCTGATAAATAGTATGTCTTTGGTGGCCTGGAATCCTCATTAGCACATCTTTTCCACTGTCGCAAAAAAACATAAATCTGAATGGATGGAGATTCAAATACATACATCATATGTTGCTGTTTCACGTATTTGGAGGAAACAAGAAACACCAAGTCAGGTCCTTATCTGGACAGGGGTAGAGGAGTTGTCTCCTCCTATGAATTGAGCTACCACATGCAGCTTATAGTATTCAAGGCCAGCCCAGGAGTATCTGAACTAGTTTTAGAGTTACATTGCGTGAACTCAGAAACAACTGTCCATAGAGGACCCTGTACAACATCTGTACAGCTTCCCACTGGCTTCATTCAGCAACCGATGGCGCACATTTTTACTGCAGTGGAGCAATGTCAAAAGATTAATCTTTTGAAAAATTCTAATAAAATCACATAACAGCATTATATGGCTTCAAGTTGAGTACATCTGTGTCATTTCCCTACGTTTGGTAGTTTCTCTAAAAATGTGTGTGCGAGATAGCCTTTACAGCGCTGTTCCATGTGGTTTCACTATTGGGACAAAGACGGCTTTAAACAATGAAACATAAACCTTACAACAGAAAAAAAGAAGCTATTTACAAGCCCTGACAGACTTATGCAAAATCCTACATTTATGGATTAAGATGTAACGCTGTACTATGATAAAGACTTCTCTCAAGAATATATACACTGCTGCACCTCTTTAACACTGTCATTGAAGAACTGAGAACACAAATTGCAATCTTATGTAATGCTGCTTTCAACTGCAGATATATTTTTTTAACTTAATTCAGGAAATATCAATTATTGAAATTTTTTTGCCACTTTCATTGCCATTATGGGGAGTCCAAAGAGAGCTTTTCTAGCAGTGGCCTTCTCACACATATGAGTGTTTTAATTGGGAACACCTTGGTTTCAGCCATAAGACTACTGGCTATTTCAAGCTGGAGACTCTCAGTGGAAGGCCTGTGCATGGACCAGGCATCAAGCCTAGAGGTTGAGAGGTGGTGTTGGTGTTCACATACCTTTAAAGAACAGGACTTAATGTGAACAGGCTGGGGGGAATCATAGACTGGCCCTTCTCAGGTGTCAGCCTCTATTAGCGCTCGAGAAAGTGGGAGATCAAGGTCTGACAGAGGCACATACACACACGTATATATCTCTGCAAAGTAGTGGGGCAGATCAAATATGCTTATTACCCAGGTTACTGTGCCTTTTTGGCAAGGTCATGCATGACGCCGTCCCCACTTTGAACCTGGTGTTGTGTATGTGTGTGTGTGTGTGCACAACGAACATTGTTTTCATTCCCACCCCATCTTTGATTTCTCTAACTGACTTTTACGCTTGACTCTTGACAGCAGAATGCCTGTGTCTGACAGAGGTGGCAATGTGTCCAATTACACAGGTTCCGTATGTGGGTATTGGGTACAAAGGGTATTTGTGTAAGTCTGTGTTTGTAATGGCAATCATTTTTTTGGGGGTATCGGTAGAATCCCACTGCCACAGAAAAGCCTCTAACCAAGTGAGGCCAGTGACACGCACCTCAGATACCATCTGACTCAAATTAGAGTGGTTCTGGACGGTTCGGAGGGGCACAGGCTTGTATACAGTAACTGACAACATTTCTACAAACCTATAGGTTGACGGGAACCAGGGACACGGGAGAGTAATGGTTCCAATTTGTTCTAGCTAATCTATCACCTGTTCCTTCTCTTGTCTCCAAGTGGTAGCAGTTACATCTCTGGACTCGCTCACTGACCCTCTCAAAGACTGGAACTGAGTAGGAAAGACGAGGAGGGAAGGAAAGTGTATGTGTGTGTTGTGAGTTCGTTGGTCAATCACTGAACCCTGCTCATGTTGGAAAAAAACAAACTCACCCGGGGCCTTTTTCATGTATGTGTTTGCTGGTCAAGCCTTGAACCGCCCTGGTTTACAAATGTGGCTTCCTGTATGTAGTTGTATTAGTAGTGTTTATATATACAGTATATATGTGTGTGTGTACATGGCGAGCGGCTGCTGAGTGAGGGTCAGTGCTGAAACACCATCCACTTTACAGTACACATGTTACAAGTGTTTCCCACTCGGCATCCTTGGGAGGGCAGCTTTGATTGGACTTGCAGAATAAATGCTGCTGAAATTGCGAGCATTTTGCTGTAAACACACAGCAAGACATGGCCTCAAAGCGGTCTGCTCTCCGTTTGCGCCTTGTTTAAATAAATCAAATGTGAAGCCTTGGTCAAATCAAAGAAGAGCCGCCGGACTTGATACGCACAATATCGTACACACACACACACACACACACACACACAGTGACAGGTAGTTATAAAGTTGCATTCAGCATTGATGATTACAATGCTGAACGCCCTTTTTCTGCCTAATCTTGTCTTCATCAATCCTCCCTTTATTCTTCCTTGTACTCCTTTTTGTTTCATGATCAAATTAGGTGAATCCAAACGCTTAAACTCGACTGAGTAGAGGCATCAAAACATGTCTCAACAGATAAAGACATTTATTGAACCTTGAATTTACTGAATCATGAATGATGCTTTTCTGACTGTCTACACAACAGGAATGACTGTATTGCGAAAAATCTTCTGCTCTTCATTCTTCCTTTGCTTACTTATCCCTGACGAGGATAATTATCTCCACCAGAGAGCCATCTAACCAAACAACTGAAAAAGTGTGTGTGCACGCCTGTGCGGCTGTGACTGTGGATGAAGGGGTGAGGGGGAACCAGTAGCATGTGTGGTCAATTCTAGATATTTCCAGCACAGCCTGACCTGGGGCAACCTCACACTGAGCCTGGATCCTGTCTGAGTTATTATGGAGGGTGTTGTTGTGTGTGTGTGTGTGTGTGTGTGTGTGTGTGTGTGTGTATGAGGGGAGAATGAATGTGAGTGATTATGATTGAAGTTATCCTTCTGAGACAAGGATGGCTCTGCTCTTTAGTGGTTCAAGGGAAACACCTGACTGTAATTGTGCAATGTCGACATCTGCGCTTCAACTAAACACTGGAATCAGATGTAACCACAGCATAATGTAATAAAGATATGACAGGCAGTAACCCTGTTCAGTAAAACATCCTGTCAATAAATCACTTAAAGATGTAAAATCAGCACAGTCCATTACGCTGTTTTTAATACATAAATATACCAAAGTGTACCTAAATCTGTTTAAATATTTATTTAACCTAAAAACAATACTGCACCTACTTCTGATCTTCTTTCTCGCTCTTCTCCAAAGGCAAGATCAGAGGTCAGTGCAGTATATACTTTCTATAAAGGACAATTTGTCTTTACTCGCATCAACCTGCCTCTTCTGTATAGAGTAAAAACCCATCAGACAGGAATCTATTAACCATATAAGCTCAAAAGATAACTAAAATTCTGATGTAATTCATGCCTCATGGAAAGTTCATGCATGCTGTAATTTGACAACTGTCGCCATCTGGAATGAGCAGAGGGGTAGATGGACATTGGTGGTGTGTGACTGTATTGTGTGATTGCAGTGGTGTAAAGAGAGCTGCATTGTGTTGTGTGATTCCAGGTGGACAGAGAAGCTGAGGGCTTTTCCGTTGACAGCAGGAAGGGATGGGTGTGGGCGAGGGGGCTATACGCTTCCCCGAAACCATCATCAATAACACTTACAGTTTAGCCTGGAGCTCCCTTTTTATCTATATGCACAGTATGTGCTTGTTTACATGTGGAAGAAAGACAGACTATATGTCAAAGTATGTCCATAGTTTTGTGTGTGTGTGTGTGTGTGTGTGTGTACACAGTATGTGTATGCATCTGCAGCATCTGGTCTACTGGGTTCAGGGAGCTGAACTCTGAAGGATGTCCTGCGCCTACACACACTGCATGAAACCCTCATTGGGATAACAAGGTTGCACACTCTCATACTCTCAAAAGCCCACTCATGATTTTATTCATTGCTGTACTATTTGGGTAGAATGTCAGCCGCACCCTTGTGTCAACAACCTTAGCTTAAAGCTGCTCATATGGATATCATATCGATCTAAAAATAGACAACCAAATCCTGTGAAAGCCAAATCCACAGAAGCCTGACATTACACACACACACACACACACACTTAAATCCACAGGAGCTGTAGTCTGCTGTTCAAAGTGAGTATTAGTGATTTAAGTGGCCTACTGTGGAAAACATCCGCAATGTCATTTAGACTGCTCATCGTCTGCACACAGCAGAAAAGTAGACCTGTGTCTCTGGGATGTGTTTGATCAGTGTGTATGTGTCTGCTGCTTCACAGCGGTGGACATGTCCCCTAAAATGGGATTAAATGTGAAACGGATGCCTTTAAATAGTAAAAAGCATGTTAGCGTGAGTATACAAATGTTGCATGCATTGAACAATGTGTGTTGTGCGTGCATGACCCTCACCCGGTCCATTGAGGAAATCTTTGATCTGGAGGCAGAGCAGAGGGGGAGGAATGCCCGTTTTACCGTCTACCTCTCCTGCTACTGTCTGCAGCCAAAACACATTGTAGTCCAGAGACTCTGGCAGGGTCTTTCCTGGATCTGGATGAAAGATATTAAGAGATTAAGAAAAAGAAAAAAAGAGGTGAAAAGGGATAAGGAGAAAGGAAGAGAACAGGACAATGAAATATTATACAATATGTAAGAAATATTTAACATTCACTAGATAGTTTTCCTCTGTGGGTATAATAGGTTTGTAGCAAAGATAGGTGCACTTTAAATAGGGTCTATGTTTTAATCAGAAGATCCAATCCCAACCTTTGGTATCTCTTCCCCACACAAACTTTGCCATTCCCCCCTCTTGATCTCTCTTACCTAGGCACTTGTAGTCAGAAGCTACTCCTCTTAAGGCCACATCAAACACAGAAAGCTCCATCTTCTGCTTGCGGTGGTGGCAGCTGAGCAGAGCAGAAGGTTGCGTCACCTGGATGTACAGGAGGGGTTCCAGCACCTGGTCCCCAGCCCCTCTTCTCCCCGGCTGCCTTACGATGGTCACACCCAGGGCTTGGCGGGCTGAGGAGCGGCTGGGAGTTGGCAGGCCGCTCAGGGATAGCAGGCTCCCTTTCAGCTGTGGAGAGGCCGGCTGGGAGTTGTTGCTGTTGAGGATGTCCTCGGCGGTTAGACCAGCAAGGGAACCCTGGGCAGCTGGAGCAGGGTCTGGAGTGGGGGAGGCTGAGGCTGGAGGAGACTCAGACAAGATCTCTTGCAAGTTAAGGGCACTCTTTCCCACCTAAAGCAGAAGCATAATTTTTATTCAGTACTGTGTCAAGCCACACCATCCACAAACTTCAAAGCAATTATCTAAGGCACTGATTCAATGATATGCTGGAAACATTACTAATGTTTTGTTCCATTATAACTCGCCAGCATCATGCAATTTAGACAGATCCTGTTGATCTTATCCATATACTGTAAATCCACTGTTTTGGGAAACTGGCTATTCACAAGAACACATTGTAGTAAATAAAATGGCAACTCAGTGTACAGTAGATTTGAGCAAATAGACAGGAAAGGAAAACGTTGAAAGTTCTAAATGTCAGTGACAACTACATTTGTTTTTCTATTTTGTGTGGGACATTCTTGAGTTTTTGCCCAGAAGCATTTCACTTACAAATCAGCCCAGATCATATTACCCTTGACTAAGTTTAAAGAGCACCCTTTTAATATACATCATACATATACTTGTGCATTTAAAGTCTTAAGTCAGCTAGATGAGCAGTGACAGATTGAATGGAATAGCGCAATGACTAACTGTACCATACAAATCTGTGTTAAAGTATAAAACAGGCCATTATGATGGATTAAATTATGTTGTGTGCATTTGGACTTTATGAAATTACTCTCATTAACCACATACCACCAAATTGTAAGGTTGAATTGAAAACTGTGTAATATTAATCATCTGTACTTAGACACCACTACAATCCTTGCAAAAATATTACATATTGCTGTTGTGTAAGGTATGAAAAATTATACACAAATGGACAACCAAATCCAGGAACTGACTCTGGAATAGAAAAAGCTTCCATGGCACAGGCTTTTAGTATACCTTCTCCCCAGGCTCCTTCTTGTCGGGTGTGCTGGGGGTATCAGACGATGAAAGAAGGGCTTTTGGGGCACTGGAGCAAGCATAGGTCATGACAGACATTCTACTAGCTGTGAGAAAGATGTCGAAAGGGATGAAGCTGAGGTTCTTGGTGATGGTGGACTTGTGTGAGGGCCTAGCAATGCAGTGGTGGCTGGCCCCACTCTGCTGCTCTATTTGGACGATGCGAATGCGAGCGCTGTCGCTGCCAAAGCCGCTGTCCTGCCCTGTTCCGCTGTGACGTGACAAAGAGTCAACACCTGCTGCAGGGTCTCGAATGCCACGCTTCTGCTCGTATCGACGCACCTGTACACAGAAACAAAGCAAGGTAAGGCTGTGTTCACACTGATGCAGATTTTGTTTTAGCCTTGAAGTCTACTGGAGATGGCTGGGGCTTCAGTGTGAAAAAATAAAAATAAGCTTGCACACAACTGTGTTGTTTTGATTTCTGTTTTGTTTTCATACAACCAACATGATAGCTGAAAAGAAAGAACATGATGTAAGGTGCACCCTCAAACAGCAGTTATTACAACATGCAAGGAAAAACACTATCATCCCTAAATACATAAAAAATATGGTATTTCACACACACACACACACACACACACACACACAAACATATATAATTGCTCTCAGGACTGTGCTCCAAATTCCCCCCCCCCTTTTTTTCTGCACAAATTATATTTTTGTGTTGACACTGTAAAGGAGTTGCTTGAATCTTGTTGCACAGGTACTCCACTTGTGTATGACAATAAACACATTCTATTCCACACACACACACACACACACACACGCACACGCACAGTTAAAACCAACTGCATTATCTTAAACCAAACCAAGATGCTGCGTTAGATTCACAGAGATGGATCAGAGCATCAAATAAAAATTGGATCAGAGCATTCATTTTCTTTTTTGCATAGTTTCGTTCTTGTTTGGATCTTGACTTTACAAGAGGACACAAACCAAATAACTTGCTTCATTAAAACCATAGACAAATTGACCAAATAAGGAGAGCATCATATATAGCCACAGGCATTAAAGGCATGTTCTGGGACTTTTCCTGCGGTCTTAAAATCATGTTGCACATTCTTGCAATATTGGAAATGTCTTTTAAAAAGAATCAAATCACTTGGTGCAGCGACAATGGTATTGTGTCTAAAGCAGACAAGATTTTATGCTTGGCTCCAACTAACGCATGTCGGGAGAGTTCCAGCCGTTGTGGCAATAAAAAGCGTTCAGTAACAGATGATATAAATCAATGTGAGTAGGTTGCTGGGTTTCAAGGGACAATGAAAACAAGCATCTTTACTCTGCTACCAAAGCATGCCATCTTCAAGGCTATAAAGAAGTCGCCACTGGCTCCCAGGGGACAGGAACGAGACAAACATATAAAACTAAATGCTACCTATCAAATAATAAATTACTGAACATGTATATATAGAAATGACATGTGTGGGTAAAAAAAAATGCTGCAATAAACAGAAGCGTCAAAAATGTGCATGGAATATATTTATAGATGCTGAGAAAAAACTTGAAGCCATTCTTTTTTATATTAAAGAAAATTTAATTTTTTGGACATTTTAGGCCTTTTTACACAAGACAGCTGAAGATGTGAATGGGGGGAGAGAGGGGGAATGACATGTAACAAAGGGCCACCATACCCACGGCTGCTGCAGCAAGGACCAAGCCTTTATACATGGGGAGAACGCTCAATCAGGTGAGCCATCCAGGTGCCACGAGCACTCGGTTTCTCTCGTACAGTGAAACTAAGACTGTCGGAAGTAAAAGTACACAAAAAGAGAAGACAAAGATGGTAAAGGCCATTTCAGTTATTGGACCACTGCGTCATATGAATTAAACATTCCTCTTATAGCTGCAGGTTTGTCAGGTGCATCATGAATAGAATTGGGCTTATTAATCATCATCATTTCCATAAACATGTCCAAGTCCAACAGTTACCCCATTATTGAGGCCTTTCCCCCATGTTTCCCAGTCATGATAATGGATACAACGTCAGCTTCAATTAGCTACTGCTGTCTTTTGAAACATGATTGTGATAAATTGAAAATAGAGGAGACATACAGAAAGAGAGTTTTCAAAAGTCCCAAGGTATGTCCCATCTTATCCCACCCTCGTCTGCTCCAAACTGCACATGGTTACTATTACAGCATGTACTCTCAGCTGCCCCTTTTCTCTCTCTACATCGCTCCCTCCCACCCACTCCATAAGAATTTTAAATGTATATTATTGCTGTGGCGGAGATAGTGTTTCAAGACCTCCAGGCAAATACTAAACCCACTGGCAGCACATTAGACAGAATACTTGACTTATTAGATATTTCCTATTCTAAACAGTGTCATCAAAGACTAAGAACAAGAGCCATATAAAACGCCGCGGCATGCCTGTTCTGTTCGTCCAGGCTCATGTGTGGGGCTTCTATAGAATCGGCCCTGCCAGATCCCTCTCCTTTCCCTGGCCTAATGAGGACAGGATGTGTGCACTTCTTTTCTGTAGAAATGTAAGATTTTCCAAGCAATGAGGAGGGGAGAGAAGGCAGAAAAGGCCCTGGACTTGTCTCCATGTGTGTTGTGTTAAGCGGGTGAAACTTGTATTGAGGTAAGGAGGTATTTAAAAAGGTATTCAGCAAAGGCAAAATGTCCACTCTAAAGAGCGCCACTCGTTGGAAGGGACAAATAAGCTGCACAGCAGCTGGGAAAGAGCAAGCGCCAGGAGAAACTGCCAGATTCTCTTTACGCTTCTCTGTCTCTCTTCCCAAGCTTAGGCTGTACACATGCATTTACAATTACAGCAAATACCCCGTCTTCTCTTTAACCACCACTACTAAGAGAGTGCCCCCTAAGCAAATTCTTGGTCTATATTTAGATGTGCTTACAAGTGGAATAACGGATAATGGGGAACACAATTGGGGGCGTAGAAGAAAAGAGACAATGTTAAAACATACCACAGCACACAGTTCTTCATATAGTTTGAATCAATGCATGCAATCAGTGCATTCACAAACATACACATAAACACAGATGAAGTCAGTTGCTTTCCCAGGGTTCGAGCTCAGCTATACTTTTAAAGTGCATGACTGGATTCCTTCCTGTTGCTAGGCTCACTTATTTTATTCACTATGTTAAAGGTATACACAGAAAGCATAAACCTATGGCATAGTAGTCTATATGCTTTAACCTTTGGCCAATTTATTCATTGACAGAGGGCAATAAATTCAGAATACAAACATGCACTGTAGCTGCAGGCATGGTCCCAGCTGAAATCCCCTATTCCAACCATTACTTTCTATTATATTATATAATGGCTGCACTAAAGCACTGTTTCCAGATCCCAACGCAATCTTTCTCTGAACTTGGTTGATCATGATCATGCGACTACACACATATACACCCCACCAAACCCCCATCAGCCAATCATGAGGTCATCCCCTCAGAGTCTCTAGGCAGAACATTCTGGAAAATGGAGGATAATCCCCAAAGTGTGAAACCATGAGTCTCCCAAGTGCCAATCATATCAGAGTGCATCTGTACGACTTCTGACCCCTATTTCTGTCAGTGTAACTCAGAACAGCTTGGCTAGAGGAAGGCTAATATGCGGAAGCAAATGTCACATCATCCAAATGCCACCCGTTTATAGTGTTGGCTGGCTAGTCGAATATGACAACATCACTTTTACATCTGAATACCACATATGCAGTTGATTGTTTCCAGATGAATGAAAAGTAGGTTGCAATTCAGGTTCAGAGATCAGGGAACATGAAAAATGTGGATGTTTTAAGATGGTAGAGAAGTCCATTGTAGCGGACAGGAAAGCATATAAGAAATAAAGTTGAAGTAACAAAGGTGACTGATATTCCTTTCAAAAGGGGCTATTTAAATGCCACACATCCTCACTGAAGTCTGGATTATATATTAAAGCTCCAAGGGACATGAAAAGCACCCAAAAAGAGAGCAAAAAAAAAAAAAAACACTGAAAAGACAATATCACTATATTTTAAGCATGGCACAAAAGGCGGGCATGAGAAAGAACGAAATGCCACTAAATAACTAAACACGTGACAGGAACACTGCATTGATACTAAATAGTTAAATGTCTGTCTGTGACATAATCTAAGTACTGGTGAATGGAAATGTTGGTTGACTGACATAACTGATAAGTGACAACAGTGCTAATTGTGGGAGAAAGTCAAGGCAGCGGTATAAAAAGAACTTGAACATTAGTGGTGAGTGAAATAGGTCAGCAACTTGACATCATTACAGAAGTACAGAGTTGTTCAAAGAAAACCTTCAAGTATGTGGGGACAATGTTGTCACAGACAGCCATAAAAAGATTACAGGCACATGTTTGATAAAAAAAAAAAAAAGAAGTTACTTCACATGTATTGTGTTTCCCTTTCTGTCTATCACCTCCTCAGGTTATCCCAACATTGCAATATATATGAGAAAACAAGCTGCAATTAGCAGCATGTTTCAAACTAAATGAAACCAGTGGCAGGGGCTTTCAGTAGTCAGAGTAGTCAGGTGAGGTCATTTTAGGAACTGAGCTGCTTTTTATGCATTTCATGTTAAAATGTTTATCATAGTTTTCCCACGATCTCTTGTAACTACAGTAGAATTTCCATTGAAAAACATGGAAGTCAAATAACTAAATCTTTCTGACAGAACTATTCAGTTGAGCTACTTGCCTGCAGGACGCCTGAATGGAAATTAACTTCTGTATCTCGACTACATCAGAGTTTACAGGTTAGGCCCCTGCTGTGCTACCCGCTATTGTTTACCAGAACCATAAAGCTGATAGCAGGCCTCTGTGCTTTTGTGCTGATGGAAGAAAACCTCAATGCAGCAATACCTCATCTTAATCACAAATAATAACAATGATACTTAACCAAATGCCATAAAGAAAGCAATTCATTCTCTCATTTTCTTGAGGTAAACAGAGGGGGGAAGACATTTATAATATGAGGTCACCGCTCTTTGTGCGCCCTAATAGCGGTCACAAAGCTTTTTTGCGCATCAAAGGCAGTCATTTAATACATTCAACTTTGTTTCAATAACAAAGGCAACCTGCTATGCACTTCAACTGAACCACAACAAAGAAGCAATGGAAGGTCTCGACCCCAGAGCTTGCAAATGGATGCTGAGTGCTTCAGAGTGACTGTCAACTGTATTTTAAACACAGTGTATACTCCAAAGCTCTGGGCGCCGAGTGGGGCCATTTTAACAAGCTCCTTCCACCCAGTAATGCTGGTGGGTGGGTTTACTCCTCCAGGATTTAACAGCATGGGAGACAATATCCTTTTCATTCTCCCTTTTCCATAATCTAGGCCCCCCAAGCATCTCCCTCAATCTGTGCTTTGAAAAGTATTAGAAAAATAACAATGTAAGAATATTTAGCTTACCATGTTAGACACTTTCCTGTTCCCCTGATGCTATGTGACATTCAGGGGGGAGAGCAAACATCTGCATGACAGTAATAATTTATGCATGTTGACATTCCTAAAGCGCTGGGTCAGTTGGAACACTTTCCATCCGGAAAAGACCTACAGGAGGAGAAGTGAGGAGAGCCGAGGACTGAGTATGACACGGATGGTCTGAAAAAGAGGAACGCCTATGAAACACCTAACTGAAAAAACAAAGAAAAGATGAGCAGACAAGAATACATGATTACAGAGATGTTTATAGCTGCTTTGTGGCTTTCAAAAGCCTTGGCTCTAAAACAAAGATGCAAAATGATAAAGGCTGGAGAATGAAAAAGAAGAATTGTGAAAAGGGTGAGTTAATGTGGGCCATCTGGGGAACGACAGTATGCTGCTCAACTAAAACCTGGCTCTGGGATATGTGGCGGCCAAAGCCTCTGTTTAATAATTGATTAAACTTCAAAACCGATTCACTCCTTTCGCACCATATGACATTAGTTTGCTAACAAATATTTTTCCACAAATAGAATATGGCTTGCCATTGCTTTGTTAAAAAAAAGCAGAGCTGGATCTGGAGCTCGAAGCTGTTCTTTCAGCAGGCTGCAGGGTTGTGCGCAACATGTTGCGTTTAGGACCAATGCCTTCCCGGTACGACTCCAGGCCCGAGGAGAAGCTTGCCAAAGCCACCATGACCCGCTCGTAAGCTTTAGCTATCAAGAATGATTTAAAAGGTCTGACAGACACCACCCTTAAAGCTCAACGGGAGACTTATTGCTTTAGTCATTCTCAAAAGATGCACCAATCTAAACCGAAACCCTGATTCAGATCCACCAATCAAAGCCAATGCTTGGGTTAGGGGTGATTGTGAGGACACGCAGAAATTACCCAATATCACTACAATAACACTGCATGTTTGTATAAGCAGAATGCAATGCAGTTGTATTACTTAGTGAAGAAAGTGTTCAAAAATGCCAGACAACCATTTCTAGATTAACACCACAAGTGTGTTAGTGAAAACAAACAAAAGGGAAAAGTGGCTTGACCGGAATGATGTAAGTATTCAGAAATGATACACAGATTCTCTCAGCTCATCCGACATAATCTCTTGGCTGGAATTGGATGCTGCTGCCTGGACTTTATCACCAAATGCTTCCATCATTAATGATAAACAAGATATCAGCCATATGGTAAACAAACCAGGGACAGTAGAGACATTGACATTTTATGATAAAGTTATCTAAAGCTAGATGGAGAACTTGGCAGAAAGAATGTGGTTGAGGGATAATGAATGGCATTTGCCCAAAACATCTCTATTAACTCCTTGTCTTACATCCCTGGACAACAGCAACCAGAGCCCTAACATTTTATTTGGTAACTGATTAAATTAAGATGAAGGCCAGATGTGGAGTAAGGTAAGATTAGAAGACAAGCTACAACAAAAGGGAAAGTGAGAGACAGAGGCACCCTGGGGTCTCCCCTAATTGCTATGATCCTGGCCTCCATAGCAGCAAAGTCATCATTAGACTTTCTTTCCTTTGTCGTCCCTTCTTTCTTTCCATGGGAACGGAGTGGAGAACAACTGGCTCTTATTAGCTGTCACCGTCCCCATATAGTTTTGAGATATGTGTAGGGGTAATTTTCTAATCTAATATTCAGGCTCCGGTATTTACACATGCCATTAGTCCCTGAGTGAGGTGGGCTTGATGTTGGCTGTGGCATCTAAAAGTTGTGCGTGTGAAATGTCTGTGGCTGAGCTACTGTGAGAAATCCTGCGTGTAAATGGAAAGTAAAAAATCTATCTTTATAAGAGAATGTGTTTGCAATTTGACTTTAAATGTATATTACTTGTTTGTTTGGTCCATAACAAAGAATTGTTCGTAAGAGCACTGATTCTAAGTAATTCTTCTTTCATTTCATGTTTAGATTTTGTAGGTAAAGTGTGACAATGCACCACTATTCACAGGCACGCACACAGGGAAAACACATCCTCAGTACAGCAGAGAGCTATTCAGCAGAGTAATCATCAGGTTTCAACTTGGCCCTCAAGATCACTCATCCAAGCTTTCAACTTAACATCATTAGCTTTGGCATTATGTTTTCAACAAACAAACAACAAAAGAGACTTCAAACTGCATTGTCTTCAGTACGGGCTCGGTGGTTCACGAAAGCAGACGTCTGAGAGACTTCAAAAAGCAGCATAGATGCCTTTCATTAGGTCATAAAGTGTTCTTCTGAAGCGCTTGCCTGAGCTGCCTGAGCTGCCTGGCGGCCATGTCTGTATTCTCTGCTTTAGTTACAACATCGTGGGGAAACAGCAACAGCAGGAAAACAGCGATGACCCGAGGTGAGATGAGGCTGTGTGGAGCAGGACAGGGTGAGAGGTGTAGGGCTGGGGGGGGTTGAAGAAGAGCTCCAGGTGGTCCAGAACACACACACACACACACACACACACACACACACACACACGGTTGCAAAAAGACCCACTTGCAAGCACACGCTAGCCTGTATATGCATTCAGAAATGCACACACACAGCTGAGCACATATGGACAAACACACAAAAATAGATGCATAAGATTGCGTACAAATTTAAAGCGCAGCATGAAGCTAGGAACAATCCTGGCTCGCTGTCTATTAACAGAGCTGAAATTAAAAGAGGATTGAAGTAATCTTCCTTTAATTTCTCTCTGGATGTGTTCCCAGGGCTGAGTGAGACATGTAGACTCTGATGTGCTGTATGTTAGGTTCACAAAGGAGAATGAGGCAAGGGGGGGAATGAGGGGGTGCTAGAAGACACAACGCTACAAAAAAGACCCAAGTTAAACTCCAGAAAAAAAGGTTAAGCTGGCTACAAAAATGAAATAAATGATGTTCAGAATCCATTGGCTGTATTTAGACAAGCACAGGTCAAGAGGACATTGTGGATGGAGGAACAATTTCAGGTGCTGATCACCAGGCTGCACTGGTGGGATTCAGAAGCAGAGTTTAACATGGAAGGAACACCTGTAATACATTACACTGCGAAACTAAGTCATCACCGCACACATGATTTTTTTTTTCCGTTCTGGCTGGAGTACTGGCAATTTAAAATACTGCAACTCAAATGAACACATTATCAAGAATGGATTTTAGCCAGTGGACTGTTCCAAGTGTTGGAATATGTGAGGTGCATGTGATGATTCATCTTTGTCATGCACATCTGAACCATCGGAGCAGCTCCAAACAGACAAACTGAAACAGGTGAGGTATAAAATCAAGCCCACCTCTTGATTATCCAAAACATCTGAGCTATGTTCTGGAGTTGGGTCTCAAGTGGCTACATGGCACCTATCCGTGCATATCTATCGTTGCCTAGATTTCATTTGGGTTTACATGCCTCTATCGGGTTTCAGGGCCAGTCACAAGCCTCGAGTACAAAGACATCATTCATTTCACACATACATTCATAGATAGCACTTGAGGTATACATAGAACAATGTTTGGTTCTTCAAACATGTACTTAAACAGATTTTCACAGTTGCAACTGTGGGGCTGCAACTAATGACAAGTTCAATTATTAACTTATGTCTTGTCTAAATGATAATAATACATTAATTCTTGGGTCTATATATTGCGAATAAATACCCAGCACAATATTCCAGAGCCCTCAAGTTGCTTGTTTTGCAAGCCAGAAAAGTCAGTTTACAACAATAAAACAGATAATGTTGCCAATATTCACATTTAAGAAGCTGAAACCAGCAAATGTTTGGAATTTATGCTCACAAATGACAATAATCAATTATCAAAATGTTGAAATGTTGAACATATTATTTTGCCCCTATGTGACCTGGATAACAAAGTATCATAGAGATATGGAAAAAAAGAAACTTTGCATCCATGGAAAATCTTCCAAAAGCTTGGAATGATGTGTGAATTTTTATGGTTTAATTTTGGGGTAAATATTTAGTTAAATGAGAGCAGTCCAGGAGGAACTCTGTAGTACTTCAGTCAACCGCAGAATAATATACATATTGTATTGTATAGTCAAATGAAAAAATAATTCATCCACATACATGATACTTTAAAAAAAAAAAATTCAAACTTCTGAAAACCACCCCAGTAAATAACAAAATATGGCTTTCCTACCCACAAACAACAAATACAGATACTTCAACTGTATATAGACTACGGTTACTGTAGAGTGAAATGCAACTTTTCTTTAAAATCCCCACACTCACATGCATGGTCTAGCACACACATGCACACACACACACTTTTACTACACCATCTTATTTACAGAGGGAGAAACCAATACCATCACCTGTTATTCTAGGTGGAATCTTGCTTATACAGGTGTAAGAAAAAAAAAAAAAAACTGTTTCCTCTTTTCACCTCTTCAGACAAAAAATGTGGGCTTTTTTACTGAACTAAGTCTACTATGGTGTGTGTGTGTGTGTACATATGTGTCTGTACTAGTTGGCCTGGTGTGCCCTGTTTTTACTAGTCCCCTGGGTGTGTGACCCAGTTTCCCTTGCAGGCAGAGAGAGAGAGGGCACTCCTGACTCCTCCTCACCTGAGTCGACACCCGATCCCGGGGTTCACGGTGGGGGCCCGCTGCCTCTCCTCAAAGGTCCCGTTTGTTTCCCTGCTCTAATAGAATTCCAACCTTCGTGATTTTATCTGGAGTTTTCACGCCAATTTTGCCAAAACCGATTGAGGAGAGAGTAAATTCAGCTGCTACTGATCTCAAATAGATTGAGTTTCCAAGGGGCCAATTTAAGAATGTGCCACGGTTATGCTTTGAGAAGAAGGTTGGTTGGGGTGCGGGGGCTGAATAGGCAAGGTGAATTGTTATGACTGGCTGTCAATTAGCAGTTGATTCACACAGGAGGGTCAGTGAGACATGAACAAAAAAAAAAAAAAGGGGGGGGGAAAGATATAAGTTTTCATAACAAAAGAAGGGCAGCGAGATGAACACTGGCTATGAAAATATGTATGTTTAAGATAAGCTGAGACAACGACTCTTACTTAACAGATGCAAGGCAGCCAAAATGGAAAAGGAGATGGCTGTGCAGGGAGCCTTATTTATTATTACTCTCAGCAGCAACAGGGCGAAGGAAAATAGTGCTAAGCAGGATGGGAAGAGGTCAGGGTGAAAGAGATCTGGCCCTCAGAGAGGGTTAATAGCCAGACCGACTGGTTAAGAGATGACCTGTAGGAACGCCGGCTCCCACATTTACAGACAAATACTTTGGACAGAGCCAGGAATCAAAGCAAACACCGGATTCAGAATCTTTTTCTCACTATGACATGTCTTATCTCCGTGGATTTCTCCCTTACTACTTGTTCCCTCTTGCATTCTCTGTCATTTGGCCCTCGTCTCTCAAGCTGTCTCCACTCTCTTACTGTCTGCTTGGTTTCTTTTCCATGCTTCGGATTTTCAATCGCCTCTGATGTCTCTCTATTTCTGTTGGCCAGCGGAGCACATAAAAGCTCCTCTGACACCTCACTGTCCTGGAAAAGATCAGAAGGTCGAGAGAGAAACTTCAGTTCTCAAGCTGAACAGCTACAAGACAATATGAAACACTCATCACAAAGAGGAGCGGCCTTGGAAATGGTTTACTTTAAAACATACACAGACAAGGATCCAGCCCCAGGTCACTCACTGAGCCAAGCTTGTCAACAACACCATGGCTTACATAAGCCGTCGTATGTGCATTTGACATTCAGCAAAAACTCCTACATGAACAAGAGCTAAATTGTTATACAACAGGGCAGAATAGGTCAACAAGCTTCCATTCTCCCACAATGTAACACTTGGTAGCATTTGGAAGACTGAGGTGCAGAAAGGTCTTCATTTGTTTCCTGGGTTTTATTATTAGATTAGATAATACTTTATTCATCCCACAGCGGGGAAATGCCCATCCTGAAATGCAGTGTGGACTAGCCAGACCCTCCAGTGCAGTGCTGTGGTGGAAGGTCTAGCAATGCAGTTCAGTTCAGGGACATTTGAGGTGTCACAGTATGGGATTTTTCAAAGACAAACAAACAAAACATTGGAAAGCTTTGATTCTTAATCGGCTTCTAAATTCTAAATTAGACAACTTTAAAATGTATGAAACAATAATACTTGAAATCTTCACCGTCCATACACATGTAACTCTAGCTAAGTGTGGTTGTGTGGATGATGTGCACAAAAATCACATGCATCAATAAAAACGCTGCCTCCTCCCCACTAATAACCTAAAACTGCTGTCCAAACCCAGTGACAAACCAAACCAGCTCCCGACCAGCGTGCTCGTGCCTACTGTAAATTCACTTCTTACAGCGGTTCGTCTTGGCTGGCGATCTATAGTGCTGCATTAGTCCAGCTTTGCGTGTGAGTGCAGCTCGTGTGCATCCTTAACACAGGCGTTTAAGATGTAATAGTACAGTAAGATCATAATCTACAGACTGTCAAATTCTATCCGTCTCCAGAGAAAGAACCCTCTAACTGTCAGCCAGCTAGCTGCTTAACTAGCCAGCTCTGGAAGGACCAACACTTTTCCAACCAACCCGCCAGGGAAAAAGAGATGAATGGGAGAAGACATAGAGCATGGAAAAGAGAACAAAATGATAAAAAAGGGTAATGAAAGAAGAGTTGGATGATTGTTAAAAGATGCTGGAGATTGAGAACGAAAGACAAAGTTAGTGGTTGATAGAGAAGCATATTGTGACACAATACCAACTTATGCTGTAAGTGATACGAAGCGGAAGGAAAAAGAAAAGAGAGAAAAAAGAGAGGGAGAGGAAGAATAGAGATAAGGCAGGTAATAGTTGATTGAGAGGTTTGCCCCATGTGTGTTTACTAAAAACTGTAATTCGGAGGTTCCTGTGAGGCCTGATACCTTGTCCTGAACATGGGTGCTGTTTGTGTGTGCACTGGCATCAGAGTGTGTGTGTGTGTGTGTGTGTGTGTGTATGAGTGTTGGAGGAAGTCTAAAGCCCTGTTTCCCATGCGTGTAATCATCCCAGGATGAGGTGGAGGATGAAGCCGAGCGGGACTTCCCCTGCACCAGAGGGTATTTTCCTCTCACACTGTGGTATAAGCACATGGCTGACCCGGGCTGCCTCTGCTAGGGTGTGTGAGAGAGGAACATACCAACATGGGACGAGGGAAGCATTTAAAAAGAATATTCTCTATTCTGGCTTTTAACCAGTTTGGTGGAACATTACAAAAATACTTGGAGCTTGTCATTGTGGCAAGTGCATAGCAGCCAGACAGTGATGCCAACATAAGAGGTTACACTATAAAATCAGCTTAAAGCAATGGGTGGCATTGAGGTGGCAAAAAAGACAATGCTGTGTGTATACATGTGTGGAGGAAGATGCGGTGGAGAGACTGAAACGAGAAGCTGGCAGGAAGACTTCTCAAATAACACAACAGAGCTGATGCACAAAATGCAAACACACACACAAACAAACAAACACACACAGGTCAGCTTTTCAGTCATAAAGCAGTATTACAGTACTGGCTCCCAAATAAAAGGCTGCAGGCAGTTACCATGCATGGAACGTGGGGACCATCTGTATGCAAGTGTGTGTGTGTGCACATGTGTGTGTGTGTAGGGGTATACACTTCTGTGTTGCTGGGTGACAGTGCTGATGACAGAGCGCTGAGATAAGTCCCAGAAGCCGCTCTATCATCTATTCATAGCTCCCTCGCTGAGGGACCTCCTGCTGCTGAAAGCTGCCTGATCTCAACCCAGCGTCGCTTTATCATCAGCAGATTTATCACCAGAGATGAAGTCAAACTGTGACGGACCGTAGCAAATGCTGCGATAAACATCCTAATAATGCAAAGACTTATAGACCAACAAATCTGTGTATGGACCGCTTAGAAATCATGTTGCATTTGCTTTGCATCTCAATCAAGATTTAAGTGGAAACCGACATGGAAACTGGCTATGATGCACAATGACACAGAACACACAGATTATGAGAAAATAACAATCTTGGACAGCGTCTGTATGTAAGCATGGAAGGGTCATTATAAAAGTGCGTATGTGTCTGGACAGATTCTCTCGAAGTGTAGCTCAGTGACTAGAAATGACTGAAATCACACACAAGGCTTGCACATACTGCCCACGCGCCTGGCTTGCCTCCCCACTGCCAGGGAACCCAAAAGCCCCTACAAAACAAATGTATTAACCCAGACAATAAAACACAGCTGTAAGGGGCGATGGGAACTGTTTGAAATCAGTGCCCGGGATTGTGGAGAATCTGTTCAAGGCAATACAGCGTGTTCTCAAAATGTCTAGGAAAGAAAAAAGAGAGCAAGGAGCAATGTTTAATTTAAACTCTTGCTGGGGACAGTGCTGACTGAGAGAGCGAGGAAATATTGAAGCACAACAACAAAAACAACTCCTTTGCACCAGATGCCAGACAGAGATCCAAGACCTGTTTTTAATTGAGTCCTTTGAACAGGTTGTATAAAGGAAGTACAAACTAAACTGTCAAATACTATAAATATCATTACGGAAGTTAGGTTTAAACAAAAAATTCAGATACATGCACAAATTCCAGATTTCTGATTTGCGCAAACTGGCAATGGAAACACATCTGAACTTTATGATTATTATTTGTAAGCTGTTAGCAGGGGGTGGACAGGCATCTGTTTAATTCTGTCCAGTTAGTCTATTCTAAGGACATCAAAAGCCTTTACCTGTTCCAAACTCATACTCCAAACAATGTCAGTGCACATACTAGTGATATTATTTGATGGTGGTGTGTCTAATGTGTTAGCAGGGGGTAGACAGGCTGCTGGCAGAGCAGACTGCGAGTGAAGAGAACCAGCCCTTACAAGCTGGGGTCGGAGCATGGAATTCCATTATGCTGTAGTTCAACGCACCACTAGAGGGCTCTGCAGCTTGTAGAATAAAGCTCCTGCAGAGCCGACCATGTCTTAGTCAAACTGACCTCCCTGTTGCAGGTTCTAGGCCAAGCAGCCGGACAGATGCGGCCGCCAAAAGACTTACGACACTGAGATAGATGGAGGTACAAATAGTTTCACAGAGAGTGTCCAAAAAGTCAAAGCCAGACCACATTTATTCAGAGTAACCTCCATGCTCTGCAGCTGCACAGAGGTGAAGACACACACTGACTGACCTCAGTGTTAATGATACTGTTACGCTCCATAATGGCACTACTATAAAACCGAATGAGTAAAGAACATGGTATAATGCACCTGAAATTAATACGGTATAATAAAAGTTAAAAAGTGAAACACAGAGTTCCGAACAACTGTGACCAAACAGCCAATATTAAATGAAAGCAGAGGAATGTTCCCAAGCATATATACTTCATTTCTCAATTGTGAATTGATGATCATTATATTACATCACTCTGGACCTATGGGTCATTTCCATTTCACTTAATCCAGCTGAAGGGAGCAATACCACAGCGGTTGGATGTGAATTTCTGAACAAAACATTGATTGTTCCCATCTTTGGATAAACTGCGAAACATGGCTGAGGAAAAACATTTAGCTGCTACTGTCACAGTGCCTTTGAGCAATATTCTTAATCCCCCAGCTCCTTGGCTGGAGCTGCTCAGCACAAATGCACAGAAAACTAAAATCATAGAAGAAGTTTTTTTTTGTGTATGTGAAGCTAGTTGTTGCTGGAACAGTTGGCAAAGATGCACAGTTTGCATTGCCTTGAGAAATAAAAGGTATAAAAAATCCATGAACCTTTCTTAAAAAGATTAATTTTTTAAAACTATTGCCAACGGACCTCCCAGAATAGCTGCTTGCTGAACTTTCTCATCCTGCCTTGAACCTGGATGAACCCTCTGCAGCCGTTAGCTGCCCCTCAATAGAATCAAGCCATGAATCATTACAAGTCAGGGGTGAGGGCTCCGAGATCACCCAAATCAAAACCAGATGCACAGCAGGCACCTCCTAACTCCTGACTGACTGTATAAATTACTAAATAAATGAATAAATAAAGAAGTTTGCAAACTTTGCACTATGTCTTCCTTCATGAGTTTCTACTGTGTTGCACAACAACCAATCTGACTTGATTGTAAGATCAATCCATATCCATCAAATCCATTTTAACATTTGATTTTATGATGTTGGTTTGCAATCAGGAGACAGTTGGCTCTGTGAATGTACTCTACATAAAAAAAAAGATGGTACCACACATATTGTCCTTATTAGTCACTAGGATTGTCAAGCACATCTGTAGTGGTAACAGAAACGAGTGATCACTGATTTTCCTAGGAATCCAACCACATCACTTCACAGAAGCCTTTACGGAGTCTGAGTCATCTGAAACAGTCACTGCACGTCAGTACACACAGCCTCCTGTAAAGTATCCTAAGAGGAGATACCAGTAAAATCACTCTGTCAACTCACTTCCCTCGTCTATGACTCTCATCCTCACCACAGCTGGTAAATATTTTTATATTGTGTTCCATTAGAAAGGTTTATTAAGCGGTCAGACAGGGCAAATGGCGCCTGGGAGCTCCCTGTCCTGTAAACAATAGAAAGCGCCCTGAAAGCTGCAGCTGAGTACAACACACTAAACTAAGGTCACATTAGAGAACCGCCTTGCTTTGAGTGAGTAAATATTTAAATGTGTTAGATTCACCCAAAATAGTGAGGGGTGATAGTTAGGGGCACTGTATCAGGAAAACGGTCATGATGTATTTTTGAGCGAAACTGGCATGGCCTCGTGCAGTGATTTGTTAACGGATGGATGTCAAACTTTGGTACAAAGATGTTAATCATCAGCAAGAGAGAGGTGATCTGAGGGGCAATATGTGATAGATAGGGTATGGGAATATAACTACTGTAGAGCACCGCTTCATATGACCTTGTGTGTGTGTGTGTTTCTGATACAGCAGAATTTATATATTAGATACTTCTGAGAAACTAAAAACTGAAGAAGTGGAAGGACATGCTGAATCGAGTGATGTTGTTAATTACAGTACATACCTCAGCACGTTTCTCAGGAGTGTCCATCACCACCAAGTTCTCTCTGAGAAGCTGCTGAAGAAGCTGCACCTGGGCAACGCTGAGGTAGAAATCCAGACTGCTGGTCACATTTACCTCTAGAGAGTGGCCACACACCACCACCTCCTACAGAGATGAAGGAGATAGCACAAGGGGAAATGAAAAGAGGGAGGTGGGTGGAGAGAGCAGGAAAGACATTCAATAACACATCAGGAGGGTTTGTGACCTCATGCACTGCCTCTCTTTCTCTCTCTATTTTTTGTTGTACTCTTGGTCTATTTACTTTCTATCTCCCCTCTGTCTTGCTCCCCCCTTTAGCTTAGTTGTTACCTCCTTCCCCTCTTCGCTCTGTCCTCTCCAGGGTCCCACCCACAGCCAGCAATTCAAACATCAGCCTGGAGGCTACATCTAACAGGATATCACTCACTAACACTCTGGGTTCAACCACACACACATGGGCCAGACCTACAGTAACTACACACAATGGTATTTGGCAACTACTGTGTAAACATGCTCTATTAAGACCCACTTTTAAAACACATTTTGTTATTTAGATGTATAGAACATATTACGCGTATGATCAATATGATGATAGTAGCAGTAATTTTAACACACAGTGTCATAGTAATATATATTTACAATATAATTAAAATTTAAACTGTATATTAAAGATGCAGGACATTTAGAGATAACAATGAATAAATTAATAATTCAATAAAGATAGTCTAACATCTAAGATCTAACTGAGTTAGTTGAAAATGAATGAATTTTGTTATACAAACTGTTGTAATTTATCTACACTGCGTAGTTCAAAGTCCTGTTTGTGTTGTTCTTGGCTCTGAGTCTCCATATCTCAGGCAGTGATACAAATCACATTGTGTGTGTTTGTGTATGTGTGTGTGCGTGTGTGTGTGTGTGTGTGTGTGTGTGTGTGTGTGTCAGTGTAAACTATGGATTAGCTGTTACGTATTGTCAAGGGGCACGTTAACGTGGACGGACGAGGCATCAAAGAGGCAGGAAGTTGCAGAGAGCTGTGCCAGAAAACATCAGCTGTATAAGCAGAAAGGTTTGAACTGTGTGGGTCAAAAGCCTCCATTACACAGCGGACTGGCGGAGGGAATCCTAATGAGTAAGTTACTGTATGTTAAGAAGAAAAACGTAAATACTTCTGACATCTCACATAATCAATGTCTATTTTCATATGGACAACGGATTGTGAGAGTCATGGTTACAATCATGGTTATAACAAGTCATAGTCAAAGGGCATTAGAGAACAAACCTGTGCGTTTCTTAGAAAATCCTTGTTTAAGCAAATCTCTACATTCTCAGGACCTGTTGTTATTAATTATTAGATATTAAAGATATAAGATATAATGTCATTTTATGACTTTTCACTTTGACTGTTTGAATTAACTTGCCACAGTAGATTAAAATACACTCTTGCAGAAAAAATGAAGACTTCTAAGAGATTCATATAAAGCTGTGTTGAGTGGATACAGACCTCTGGCTGTCCGCAGTCAGGAGATATATTCTTGCTGAAGATGATGGCTGGGGCAGCAGTCACCCGAACAGAAAAGTCAGTCAGGATTGGTGTCAGGATGGCCCGCCGCTCCTGGTGCCTCCTGATACTGAACAGAGATACAGAAATAATGTTTAAAAAAACATTTACAGTATTTTTCTCATACTTTCTGAATATACGTGTATTCACCTTCGGTAAGAAACGCTCCATTTTAGTGCCTGTTTCTTTAAGCCACCCTCTGGATTAATGCCAGTCTGCTCTGATTGGTCACTGTTTCCAGGTTTTCCATATATGCGCTCTGAGCGTCTCTGCACCGTCATTGCAGCCGAGGAATGACTGTAACAACACTGTAGCGGCACTTTCTATCTACATATAGTATAGTTGTGACATCACAACCATACCAACCACAATGAAGTCCTGACAACTCGTTTAAAGGCACAGTTCTTGAATATGGACTGTGTGCATTTCTATGTGGATTGAACGTTTTCCTACTTTCACAGTATTTATATAGCACCTTGACTTGTTCATAATGAAAAAGACATGGAAATCTACCTTTCTACAATATCGGAACTTTAATATTCTGTTATTAACTGAGAAAAATGATGGCATGAATATAGACATTTGGAGGTCATTATTGTAATCAAGGGATTACATGGATGGACATTTTCATTTAAAAAGTATTAACTGAATTATATTTTAGGTAATAGTGTATAGTCCTGGTGTTAAAGTGATTTTAGCATTATACCGTGATACAAACAGCTACCATGAGGGACCACTTATTCAATAACATTCCCCAACCTTTATTTACTAATAACTTGTCATGGTTACCATTGTAAAATATTTGTAACATTGTCCCATCTGCCCAGGAATGACAAGTCAACACAACACAGTCAAAACCACAAAATGTTCAAAACTGAGCTTTTGTTTTGCCCTTAGCTGACAGGCAGACACATATTTCAAACTTGCTCTGGCTTTTTAAATTCAAACCAGTAGGATGAAAAGCTGAACTCAAAATAAAAATACTTCAAAATGGATTTTCTCTCGCAGGCCAAACCTGTGAAATATTCCCATAAGTGAGCTTTTTAAATTTCTGGTCCAACACATTTTAGCTGAAAGCTTTGAATATGGTTACAGAGACAGAGTGAGACGTTATTTGACAAGTCTAAATTGGGAACACCCCTTAATTGTATACACAAGATCAAAAAAAGACCCTCTCAGATCGACTCTCTCCATTTTGCTAATGTTCATTCCCACAATCAAGTCATATTTGTGGGAACATTTGTTAGTAGTAAAAAAAATATACAAGGGGGCTTTATAAAGTGGTGTTAATTGCCACATCTGCTGCTATTAAAACAATCAAGTGGTACAGCTTCCAATATTTATAGTTGGCCAGGATTAAAAAAGGCCCTGTTTCTAGGTGGCCTGGAGTACAGTACTCAACCAGAACCAATATCATATTCACTTCTGCTACACAAATGTGCATTACCAGTGCCCTTAAGGGATTATTTTCAGACACATTGCTCTGCGTAGAGAGGTTAAGGGAGGCCTAATTCGGAGGTGAAATGATCTGTGAGGCCAATTGGTGTTGGCTAATCTCCCCTCAGACAGGGATTGAAACAATGAGTGTCTCGTTGCAGGGGACAGGTGCTATCATTCACCAGCAAGGCTAGAAGGCGTGAGGCTCGGTTTACCAGTAATATGGGGTCCCCTGACTGGGCCGGAGAACTCTGTGTGTGTTTGTGTGTGCGTGCAAACCTTTCAATGGGTGTGGTACAAAGCAGAAAAAAAAATGGAAAAAATGACTTTGTTTTCATACAAAGCTACACAGTGTTAACAGTAAGTGGAGATATCCGCGGCATGGTCAAAGAGAGAAAGGCTAGCACAGGGTGGTTGACAGGAGGGGAGAAGTTCACAGTTCCATGACACGAGTCTTTCCTAGCCGGCAAACTACAAACTGTGATGAGGACAGATGCTGTCAGTGGATCCATAGTGCTGGAATTTCCTTTGCAAAACCTCAGGTAGCCAACTGAGGCCACTGCAGATCTGCAACTACTGGAATTGAACCTAAAGAACAGCAGAGTGAACAGGGAGAGGTGGGGGGGAGGGGGGTATTGATGTAGGGAATGAGGGAAAGGTGTGAACTTTGGAAGTGGTGTGTGTCAAAACTTGTTACAACCGAGGTGGTGTACTTCTGCGGGTGATTGCAACAGACAAGTAAAGCTGTGAATTTGACTCCCCTTTCTTCAGTGTGTTGGAACATTCTAAATCACATGTTCGTTATGGTGGTGGCTGAGGCTGGGGTATACAGTGCAGCACAGCTAAGCCCAATTTCCAACAGAGCTCCCAGAGCTGTCTCCTGCCACGGCAAGGGGAAAGGGGAATGAGGAGGCAACCACAGCCAAAAACCAACAGCAGCAACTTTGACCTCAGTGTGGTGACTTACTGGTGTGAATCTCAATTATTGAGGATATGGAAATGAGACAAGACAAAGCTTAACATTCTGATAATGAAATAAGTAATCACTACAACACTTTACATTGGCAACAAGCCAATGTGACCATTACGGTATAACACAGTGTGTCAATACTTTAAGTAACTGTCAAGCTACATGTTAGGTCATCCTATAATCAAGTTCTGAATACAAATCCAGACATGCAGCTATAGTTTGTTTAAAGAAAACTGAGTCTACTCAAAAAGGCATTCAGCATCTTTTGGAGCCCAAAATCTCACCTCGTTGCCCTGTCAGACAATCTGGACTGTGCACTAGGCCCAAGCAGCCCTGTTTTCATCGACCGAGAGACAAATTGAGAGTAAAAAAAGAAAAATTGCGATTAGATTGAGCCTCAGTAGCCCTTTGCTCATATGAGCTTGTCAGACTCAGTAATAAGAGAGTAAGACGGTAACGTAGGTTAAAGTCCGCCACTTATAAGGGCTGTTTTACAACTGAAATCGGGGTGGTCTAGTGGTTAGGAACAACATCCCATAGGTCCACTTCATTGTCTTGTTGACTTCTACAACAACTAAAGCTCTACTTGCTTGCTCGTTTTGAGTCACTCTGGCTGAAAGCATCATGATGCCTCATCATTTAATTACTGAAATGGAACAATGTTTAAGGATTTCTATCTTTTAACTGACCCAAAAAAAGAGTGGAGACAGCATTGATTATTTTCTATTAAAATATGACAAACACTTTGCAATAAAGTGAACACATATCAAAATACATAAACATATGAACGCAAATAACCAAACTACGACAACAACGACGACTTACGGCAGATTTCAGAGCTGCATCAGCATCAGCTGCAGTCTGTGTTTCGCTTGAAGGGCTCCACTATCATACATTCATACTGTGTGTGTATGGGTGTATCATACGGTAAAGAAGATATCAGTGTTATTGAGGACTTTGTATGATTGATTGTGTGCGTGTGCATTAGAGAGTGTGCATGAGTTTGACTGTGTCTGCACGTAAAAGGTGTTTGTATCTCAGCCAGCATCACTCTAAGGTCCGATGACCCAAGGGCACACAGTCTCAGTCAGGCCTGTGTTGATTCTGCACTGCATTCTTCCACAAGGCTTATTTTTAGTTGACAGGGAACAAATCTGGAGTCTTTGCCTGTGATTCTGTGATTTTTGGGCCTGTTCCCTCTGAAAACATGAGTGGAAAAAAGTGTGTGGGGCCAAACAGGCTGTTACACTTGTGCTTGTGCTTGTTTTAGCTCCTGAGTCTATAAAAAATGACAGGGTTTGTAATTATGACTGTGCATGGAGAGGCTCCATGATAGGGCGCTAACTCAATAACTACATGCTGCTCCCACATAAAGACTGATGAGATACAGTTTGAGACATTCACCATTCAGTTAGTTCTCTCACACACACACACACACACACACACACACACACACACACACACACACACACACACACACACACACTTATAGTTGCTGTTGCATTGTATGAGATTCATCCAAATGGACAGTTGCCTTCAAACTGGTGTCCGGGGACAGAATATATGAATATGTTGGACATGGGCTTCATACACTGTAATAAAACATCTAAAAGAACAAATCTTATTAGATAGGGATCCTGGGACAAAATATTATCTAATGGGGGTCGGTGGTCAGTTTAGGGGTCCTTGCTTTAAAAAGTTTTGAACCACTGGACTAAGAATCTCAACGGTGTTCTCTTTCTGGCCACCTGAAAAATGCTGTTTCCATAACCACAAACACTTTATTAACACTTAAAGTCCTGAGAGAGATATATGGCTCTGTTCGGATTAATAAGTGTTTCACCGGTCACATTGGTATACCGCTGTATTGTGCTGGGCAGTAAGCATACAGTTGGCTTGTATAAAGTCAATGACAATATTACAGACATATTACATGAATTACAGAACATTTCGTAAAAAATTTAATTCAATTGTTCAATTCTGTTGTTTGAATGTTTACTATTCTACAGTAGGTAAACCAAGATTTCTTTTTAAAATGCACCAATAATTATTTACTATATTAACAAGAAAAATAATAACTTAATAGGTAACTGAAGGGTCTCCTGACCTGCTGGCCATGTTCCACTCCAGGGCCGGGTTCTGGGAGCTCCTCTCACTCTCCACGGACACTCCTCCTTTGGTTCCCTCCTTTTCTGGCTTGAGTTGCTCCCACTGAGCCGTTCCTATGTTAATGGTCTGGAGGTCGACTTGATACTGCCGGTCCTCCACCTCTGAACCCGGGTCACGCAGGATGCCAAGGTGCAATGCACGTCTAGAGGGAAGAGAAGGACAACGCCATTTAGCTGAGTGACTTTTACAAATTATGTAGTGTTCTACCAAGTTTAGGAAGCCCAGACCAGGCTAAGACTTTAGATTATATTAGACTTTACTGATCCCACCTTGGGAAGGTTCTGTGCTACAGCAGCAAAATATCAGACACATACAGAATGTATAAGGAATAATGAATAGGTTACAATATAAGAACAAATGAAGAAAAATAATGTACAAATGTATAGAAGGTTTATAGAAGTTGGGAATAAAAAATTACAATTACTTCAATAGCATTTATAAAGATATAAGTCAAACCTATGTTTGTGCAAGTTGCACAGTGATGTATATGAGTCTTATCAAACAGTGATGAAGTGTTAAAAAGTTGACTAAAAGACTAAAGTTCTTTAAGGAAAGTGTATCAGGTTGGGAAAGTGCACAAATCATATTCAACTAGCAGGTGTCTAGGTCCAACTGACCTAAATGTAAAAAAACATGAATAGCTTTTATTTATTGTTGTGGGGGTCACATATGGTCAGGCTGTAATTTATATAGTCAATTACAATGAAGTCCATGACTCCAGGAGTAGACCAGGTAGTCTGTAATACTGAACCAGTAAAGAGGTTCTGGCCCTAATCATTGCTGACTTCTTTCTTCCCTTTGCCAATGCAGTGGCTTAGTTTCTTACAGGGTGATTTATGAATAAATCAAAGCTTTTGGTACAGCCAGGCATCAGATAAATAGCCCCAAAGGCCTCAGGTGAAATCATTTGCCTTTTATAAAGTTCAGATTTATGCCAGCCTATCATTGGCAGTGAACATTGCTTAAACCCCTGGCTCTATGGCACAGTGGTCTGGAGACTCTTACCGCCTCTCTCTTTTCTATTACTGTCTCCAGAAACACAGGACTTCTACAGTATACACACACTGTGATATGGTAGAAGAGATGTAGAGATATGGCAGGAGTGGGCAGCGGTGTCTCTGTACTTGAACTGCTCCAGTCAAGTGAGCAAACGCTGTCCCATCAGCGCCAAGAAAAAATGATGTCATCTACTTTGCCTTTGAGAGACAAGATCCTGACGAATTCACAAGGCAAAAGGAATAATCAAAATTCAACATCTGCACATGACATCAGGGCTTTCGGTTCGTTATGATATGTTTATTTGTGCTGGTGAATTCAAATGAGAGCTTAAATGGTATAAATAAGGGCTTAAAATGGCTACAGATGTAGTGGCAGCATGAGTAGTTCTATTTGTTTCGGCAACGTCAATGGCAATTTTCATATAGCGTTTCCCTCCCTTAGCCACACTGGAAAGGCCTCTACCAGAGCGTGATGTTATGACAATAAGCACCAAGTACAAAAACAATGGCAATGGGAGATCAGAGGTGTATAACTGGATTTAGTTGGATTTGTTGACATACAAACAAGTGAAACAGATCCTTAATCAACATTTGGAACCACATTTATCAACAGAGTATAATATAAATCAAACCAAGAGCCCTGTAAGATTTGGGTGGGATGTGTCAGTCTAGATTCATTAGGGCTTTTGTAACAGTACCTCCATCACCCTCCCCAACCCCAAAACTGTATTTTTCACATTAAACAAACCACAGTTACCTCATATGCTTTCCAAATTATCTCTTAACTTCAGCTTATTTAGGAGACTCTCTTACTCACAATCAACATTACATGGGAGTCTGCAGCCAAGTCTCTGCGTTGCCGAGCTGCAGGGTCATCTCCAATGACATAAATAAATATGATAAACATTTGTCTTGGTCATGCAGCCAGTGGAAACCGGTGTGATTTAATATCAAAAGACATATTTCAGCCAATCGCAGGAAACGAGAGAGCTTCATTTCTGACAAATGAGAAGGGGAGGAATTTTGGAAGTTCCCCTTGGGGTGCAATAATAATGGAAGCCAGATTTTCTTGTTGTACATGTGGGGGGAAAACACTGGTGGTTTGACATATTTGATTGGTCATGTGAAGACCACACTGCTTGGCTAAGAGGAATCAAAGAATGCCTTGGGAAAACACGGCACTCACTTTGCCCACCGTACAGTATACAAGGATGAACTAAAAACATACAGAGCGGGGCAGGTGGAACACACCCTTCTTCTGGGTCTCACATGCCATTATCAGACATCTGCCCGCCACTACCATGTGGAAAATATGGAGCAAATTGCAAATAACAAGTCATAAATGATATGCTTTCGCAGATGAGGAAGGCATAGAGGGAGGGAAGGGAGAGGGGGAGAGAGAGAGAGAGAGAGAGAGAGAGAGAGAGAGAGAGAGAGAGAGCGGGAGAGACATTTTTCTTGAACACAAGTACTTAGTTTTGCCCTTGTTCCTAAGCCAACCTTATTTTAATTGCAGGAAAAGACCACAGAAACATTATTTTTTACGACAAAATTCTGCTATTTATAAAAACGGATCAAAAGCTCTGCAGTAAGTACGCTCTGTTTCATGGCATCCATGGCTATTATTTTAAAAAACATTTCTCCCTCTTCTGACACAATTTAAACCCAATTTGAGTCCGAAAAGCCACTCGGCCGATTTCGCATCAGAGCTGAAATATGAGGGCTCCGATCCAACATTATTATGGCACAAAGTCAAAACCTCCATCCAATTCAAACCTTGCAGTGGGAAACAGCAGACAGAATCGCGAAGGCATGGAAGTGTTATGTATCTAGAATGCAGGATTAGGAAAAAGCGACCCACTGGTACTTCATCACTGAGAAAAAAATAATGATGTTCCAAATTCCTTTGAACAGAAGATATGCAGACAAATTTACAAATGGGCAATTACTTGCAAGTTATGTTCCTCTGTTGAGCATTCTTTGGGTCCGTGCACGTGCTGAGCAGAGCATCAATCATGATTTGTGTTATTAGGCAGACGTGTGGGAGGACTAGGTGCTTAACATGTAGCAGATTTGGGAAGGTGTGCTAAAGTGGTAATAGGCATCAAGGAGGGGCACATGCATAACGCACCAGTAAACACAAACATTAGCTAATGCACATGAATATACTGATAAACAGCAAATGAGCTCATGTAGTCAAACACTGCTGCAGCATGCCGTGGAGGCATTAGGTGCAACCAGTGAAGGAAGGTAAATAGCATCCAGACTTGCACGATAGGAGAGAATGAATCGCAAGAAAAATAAAGTGAAATACATTGAATGTATTACATGGATACAGAATCACATTGAACAGAGCCACTGGGTAAATAAGTAAGAGGACTTGTTGAAAAAGAGTGAAAGTGAAATCTTGGGAGAGCCTTATTGCCAAGCTAAGGTTTTTGAAGGCTATGTGCGGTTCAAGGTTGTAAAACAAACCACAGTGGGATCTGGTTGAGGCTCGGGGCCCGATGGTAGGACTGTGGGAGCAGTGGGCTGTGTCAAAGACTTTTGCCGAAGGGATCCTTTGGGCCAGGGTGTACCGTGGCTCTTGGCTTTAAATGGCCTCCCACCTTCCTCTCTCAAACTCATTCCATCTCCCCCGGTCCCCATCCCCTGCCCCAGGCTGATGGGGCAGGAAGCAGCAGGGTAATACCAAACGCCGCTGGCTTCTGGATCTCGTCACTCTAAAACCCGCAACCTGAACCCACAACCCCAAACCTGTTTTTCACTCCATTTCCCCAACAATCACAAGCAATACATGTCTGCTTCCACGTTCAACAGAGGCAGGCGTGTACGTAAATGTGTGTGTGCAAGTGCCTGTAAGTGTGTGTTTAAGAAAGATGGGGCCCTCTGCTTCTGCTCTCCTAGTAGAACATGCACACAGAGTAGAAATTGTATTGGTATCTCAGGCTTAATTCAGTCAAGTCAAGCTAAATTAGGTTTGTACCACTCACACGTGTGCTATATTTCATAAGTGTTCTGTTTTCTTTGTTTTGAGCAGACCTCCACTACTGTATATTTAAATTAAAAAAGCACCTACGCTACATGAAACAGTAATGGGGCATGTCTTGCTGTGTCATTTAAATGTTGTAGTGGGGTCTTCGCGTGAGCAAAAGGAACATCCAAAAGGCAAAGAGGCTTTGTAAGAGCAGCATAAGTAGTATCGCCCAATAAATTCCAAAAAAAGAAAGTTCAATTGAGGTTTTTGATATTCTTTATCTGTGGCTACAAATGGTATTAGCCTACACCATTAGCATCCAGGAGCTTGTCCGTGGTATTTCTGATGTGGAGAGGCTAAAGCTGCACAGTGGCTTCTCAATCCGCTTGCTATGACTCCCAGTGGCTTAAAGCAAGGTCCCAATGGGCCTGTGCTTGTGCCGAGGGAGAATTCATAAGCATTATGATTCATGAAACTTGCAATTACTTAGTAAGTTAAGTACCCCTGCTTACGGTGGTCCACTCTGAATTGCCAGAAGTTCAGCAACTTCTGAGCAGTGGATTTATGACCCCAGTCAAGACCAATTGCTGTTAATTTGCATCTACCAATTATAGTAATTAAGGCTCAGGATTAGAACGCTGTGCAGCCCTCGGCGTGAGAGGGGGAAAATGATGTCGTGGAACATGGCGACTCAGCAAAATACAAGACCCAGTCCCTCAAGGATTTTTGTACCACAGCTACTAAAATGATTTTTGATGACTAGAGCTTTTTTTTAACAGGAGTCAAACACGGTCACAAAAACAACAAAATATCCAAGACAACAAAGCTGCAACAAAGCTCCAAATTTGTCACAACTGGCAATAACAAGGGACTTACTTGTGGGTGTCCTAAGCCAAGTACAACAATTCCAACATACAGTTGATTTTTTTCCTCATAGGCACAATACACAATTACTAAAAAAATATGCTTTTTTCACGTATTATGTCTTGGCTTTGATGTCAAGACACATTCCCATGACAAAAATTAATATTCTATTATTTTTTAGCCCAACAGTATTACTCGTCTCCACTGCTGCTCCCAACAGAAGCCTGTTATTCATTACACTGATTTAAGACACTCAAACTCATACCAATGATATCATATTTACACAAGATCTTAGGAGGAAACTATTACTTCTATATACAATACAAGCAGGGCTTAGCACAAGCCCATACCACCCTCAAGACAACAGTACATGATAGTAAGGAGTTGAGAAAGCGCAACAGAAGAAGACCCTCTGTTTACAAAGACATGGTGCATACCAAAAGTCAGTGTTTGCGCTTTGATTTCAACATATCTTAATTACAGGAGCCATTTATCTCCCTTGCAGTTTACATGTCAGAGAAGTTATATTGTTATGAACATAGAATTGGAAGTGTTGCTCTGAAGATACTGGCTAACACGTGCTCGCCATGATAGCCTGTAAAATATAAATATGTCAGTCTGAACTGGTGTAATTTATAGGCTCATCATGCACTAATTCAAAATCTACTTCTTGCATCAGAGCTCCGTGTTGCAAAGAAGCCATGAGTGAAGACGGAACAGATATTTCAATTGGCTTCGGCCGAAGCGTATTTCGTGAAATTCACGCACGCCAGTGACCTTGTAAATTAAACTGCTAATCTTTCATCATAGTCCATGATTCATTGTACAGTAAAAACATACAGTTTGCTACAATCACATAGTAGACACATACTCATTTATTAACACATTGTAACGAGAAAGGATTTTTAAAGCCGTAAAATATCACATTTCCTTGGCTATTCATCAGTCAGAATGTTGCCATTTCAAACTTACATTTCACTCTGAAGCACTCTGTAGTTTGTCACACACACACACACACACACACACACACACACACACACACACACACACACACACACACACACACACACACACACACACACACACACACTACGAGTCATCTGTGTGTCACCACAGGACAAAGCTACCATTTTCCTCATATAATTGAGTGGACCAGAGCTTGTGAAATCACTTTCTCTGTTAGCAGCTACAGATTTGTTATGCCTCCTACCTGCTCTGAAAACAGACATAAGGCTGCTTTTATTAAGACATGTCAGGCAGAGTTTTAGCAGTGGGTTCCTGCTGCTGAGGTGTGAAAGGAAAGCCTCGCTGACTTCCTCAGACCTCAGATTGATAACAGATTTAGGTCCCTACCGTGCAATTTCACAATGATGTAATCCCACTGCCATTTTAATTTGTGAGGCCTTATCTTTAATTAATCGCTAAACGCATGCGTGGAATAGATTATTCAGAACTGGATGCAGTATGGAACATGGCAGGGGTAGCCAAGGATCTGGCTTTCCTTCATATGCAGTCATTTTCATCAAGTTAAAGTAGAACAGGCACATACCTCAATGCTACTTTTACACTAATTAAAGGAAAATAATCCTTTTGCTGGAGGAAGACTCTCTGGCAAGGCACTCATCGTGTTCACTGGTCTGATTGACAAAGTGAATAAAACTTATTTTTAAACAGAGGAGTCAGAATCACCAGGACCAAAACCATTTATTCCACCTGACGCAGTTTCGAGTAGATTGATGATAACTGATGATAAAGCAAGAGCAATACTTGTACAGCTGCACCTCACATGCTATATCAGACATGCTGTCCAGATTGTCAGAAAAACAATGACGCAGTAATGCATATTCCTCTTATTACTCCCAAATCTTATATCACTTATAACTGTTAAACAGAAATACATTGTAGTCTTTAAGACAATAACTAAACACTACCAGGACAAATGGACAAAAAAATATACGGCTGGAAACGCAATTGCATTAAAACATAATGCTCACACGCACAGGCAATATACATTCCCTCTATGATATGAGTCTCAAACCAAGATGGTTAAAGTCTTCAGAGCATTCTTTGTGATTTACTTCTGCACATAAATTGTTCACTTTGTGCTCCGGCAAGGAGGGTGTTTTATGGAGCTGTAAAATTAGGCCCACTTTATGAATCCAACAGCATGAACCACTACTGTTTTTTCCACTTGATATTGATTAAGCGGTTCAGTATTGCCAAGCTGGTTCACATTAGGCGCGTTGTGTGTATTTTTGAAGATGCTCATTTTTATCTGTGAAAATAAGGGTATTTGGCACAGGACTTTGAAGTTGATTACACATTGTTTACAGCAATTATTGAATTCTGACAAATGTTTAAAGCAACGAGATTACATATCAAGGCCTTATCCTTCTTTGGATAAAGAATGAAAATTTTCCTAAACAAAGTTAGGGAAATGATGGCCATATTTGATTAGGTTAACGTATGCTACAGGTTTAGCAGACAGGCTGAACAAACATGTAACCGGATAGCTAAAACAGTAGGTCCTACTCGTTGACGTTTGCCTTGACCTTAAACAACATTTTGTTCTAATTCAAATTTCCTTCCAGCAAACAAAGGCAGAGTGAAACAAAATACAACGACTTGCTGCTGGAAGCTCCCACATAATGGAATTAAAAACTTATGTCTAAATCACAAGCTTTAAGGAGAGACAGGCCAGACTTTAAGAATATGAGAGCAGCTTGGTGTGGCACAAGACTACAGGACTACAACCGCTTTCTCATGAGATAGTGTCCAAATACTTTATGTCAGCAAGGGAAAACAGCATTAAATAATTACAATAATGTGGGGCACACATGCTTCCTACAACAGCTAATTCTTCCTCCTCTGTAAATGACTGCAGAGGCAGTGTTTATAATTCTAAAGCGGATCTCGTATTCATCCAAACCGCCGAGTGTATTTATACAAAGTGACATTTCTATATGGAGATTTCCCCCTTTTCCCCCTCTAACTGAGGAAATCACATGGGGGTTTTAACTCCCGTGCTCACCTAATTCAACTAGAAGTGATGTTGATTTGGGGAGGAGAATGGAGAAAAAGGTACAAAAAGGGGTGGTTGGGAGAGGTTTTTAGAGAAAAGACCGTAGATTAATATAAAAAAAGAAAATGTAGCAAAAATGCAGTGGAAGTCAAGGGGGGGGGGAGTTAATAGACTGAGATGAATAAAACTTAGCTACAAGTCTGGCAATATTATAAGAGACACTAGACTTCGTAGAAAGAACACAGGTGTTACTAATGACATTAACGATGGCTCCTATCTATTTAGGCGTGCGACAGTGAACCATTATTAATTGTTTACACCTCTTCTTTTCCTACTGTGACATGCCAAAATGCTGGAGAAATTAAAAGAGGGAAGTAAACCTCCATAAATAGTTCCATACATCATCTTTCTATAATTACCTCTGCAATAATGTTCTACTCTTCTTTTTAGTATTGTCCCTCTCACATCTTATTCTATTTTCTCCCCTCTCTTTTTTTGCCAGTCAGTGTTTTGGTACAGTGACTCCAGAACAGTGAGGAGGAAGTGGCCCCTGCGGGCCAGGCTCCTGACAAACCACAACTCTAAACAGGCAGTGCTGTGAAAATATGGCATTCAAACAACACAATGCCAAAACTTCTGACCACCATGCCAAAATCAAAACAGCTGCAGGCTCTGAGAACAGTTGTTGGGGAAAAAAAACAAAGAACAAAATGGATAGAAAAAAGGGACAAACTAATAAAGGAAGTAGCAGGAGGGGAGTTAAAAATCTAAAACATGCAAAACAGAGCTTCAGGAGTGTCTGAATTGAGCTGGAGACCGGAGTGGGCCTTGTTTTTATTAGAAATCTCACCAAGAGATGAGAAAAAGACATGATACTAACACGTCAAGCCCCCTGTGCCTCTGTGGGATGGAGTTTCTACCCCCTTTGGAGAATACTGAAAAAAAAGACTGTTGTGAAGCAAGAGGCTGCAGGGAGAGATTGAGAAATCAAGTGAAGGACGCTGTAGGAAGGAATGAAGGAAGAAGGAAAGAAGGGGGAGAACGAGAGAACTTCTGTTGAGTAGAAATTCTGTACAGTGAGTAGTCCAGGTGTAAAGAATTAGAGGAGATGGCACATCAAACAGGGCTGTGCTTGGCTTCTTTCCTGTAGCCCTTGTGGCAGGAAATGTTCTACAGCATCCTGTGAGCTGACCAGAGAGAAACTGAAGAGAGGGAGCAACGAGGAGACCAAATAAAGTGGGAGGTGAAGAACAAAAGAGGGCACATGTAGCAAATGTTCAGCAACATCCTGCAGAAAAGAAGGAGATTAGAAGACAGGCAAGGGGAGGGGGAGGCATTCTGCAGAACACAGGAGGGAAGAACTAAGTGAGGAAGGGGAAGGTAGGAAAACCTCTACACTATCCCGTGAGATGACTTGGCACTAATAGGCTGGGTGAAGGGGAATAAGAGAGATGGATTGTAGGATACATGGAGACTGAACCATGTATAGACTGGGGAGTAATAATGAGCAGGCATGATGTTTAAGTAGGCCGTAGTTAGGGTCCGGTGGAGAGGAGGAAGAATTAATTAAGGGCAGAAAGCGTACTGGAGAGAGTAGAACATATTATTTCGAAGGGTTTAATGACGGAGTAGACTACTGGGGAAAAAAATATTAAATCTATTCTCCAAACTATCATTTTGCAAATATTTGCTCATTTCCATCAGCATCTCTATTTTAAAACTTTCAAAAGGTGAAAATAATAAGCTGAAATTCTATATATCAGCTCCCTAATGTTCTTAGTTAGCTTCATGTGGCTTGGATAGAATACTCTGCGTTGGTGACTGAGAAGGAAGGTGATAAAGACTAGTGACAGGTTCAACCATGGACAGAGAGGCAGGTTAAATACTTGCAATTCTGTGTATGTCTCACAGAAACAAGAGACAGCACAGTGATGTTCGTGTGTGGTTGAAAACACGTGTGGGATGTGCTTCATGTGCACTAGTCTAAGTGTCAAATACAAATACAGTTTGCAGAGTGTGCGATATGGTGTGTGTGAGAATGTTTGTGTGCTTCTCAGAGTCTGACATGTCAGGTTGTGATATGTGAGCCTTGTCTCGCTGTGCTGTCTGTCCAACATGTGTCTGTCAGCTGGATCGCTCCCTCAGCCTTCAAACCAGCCTTCTGCTCCTTAAAAAAACTACTCTCATGTGGCTTTAAAATGCTAATAACATCAGTCCATTACCAGGCTACACATAATGTGAGGCCTTAAAAAAACTCCTTTTAAAGCCCTTCAAATGCCTTCTCAGTTGTTAGAAGAGGAGATGGAAAAATATCAAGGGGGGAACAGTGATGCTTTAAACACTGACTCCTCGTCATTACTGAGGAATGGATGGAAGTCTTGCCAACAGTTGGACATTTCATTTCAGCATAAATATATGGAGCAAAGCATATTTGCTCAAGTTAATAATTTTTGCCCCGGTTACATGTGCGTAACTAAAGTCCTGCATGCGTGCGATGATAAAGTGACAGGGGTGGGGTGCTGATTGGAGGGCTGTTTTGTGCGTGTATATAAGTGTGTGCATGCGTTTGTGTGTGTGGGGTAAGTTATGGAGAGAAGAAAGGGGACCACCGCAGTAGTTGTCTACATGGTGGCTTCACATTGTGGTTCTCTCAAACCTGCAGCTGAAGTAACATGACTGACACACACACACACACACACACACACACACACACACACACACACACACACACACACACACACACACACACACACACACACACACACACACACACCTGCCAGCCTTACTGTGTGGAGTCTCTTTCTCCATGCCAACCTTGGCCAAGTAAACTACTGTGTTTGATTTGGAATGTCTACAAAACATAATAACTTTAAGTGCACATCAAAAATAACTTAATAGTCTCTTAAAGTGTAATACACAGGAAAGGGAAACATCTGTTACATTCTACATTCAGTTCATTTATGGTATACATATATTCTAAATATTAATTTAATCTATATTTATACTCTCTGTACATAACCCTCTATACCCCTTATCTGTCACTGTAGACGTGATCTGGAAAACCCGTATTTATCTAACTATACACCGTTGTACATAATTAATCTATATCGTCTACATGACTGCACAATATATTGTACTCAACCTGCACTTTGGTATTTAATGCTTCTTTTGCACTTCTGGTTGGATGTTAACTGCATTTCATTGGCTCTGTACCTTTACTCTGCTAAACAATAAATGAATAAAAGTTTAATCTAATCTAAATCTTAAAACAATGTGGGCTGAGACAGAACTGGAGTGTGGAACAAAAACTACATAGACACTGTTACAGTACAAATGCATTAAACTACTACTACTAGTAGTACTACTACCAATGCATTAATAGGGATTGTTAAGAAGTGCCTACCTCAAGACCCCAAACACACAGGAGAATATATTCAAATTTGACACATTTGTTGATTAAGCAAGAATTAGTTAAGATTAGAGTTTAGAGTTAAGCAAGAAGGTGCAAAAGTGGCAGAACAAGACCAAACATATAGATGTAAAGGGACTAATAATTAGAGTTCATAATATACTGTACATTAAATACTGTAAGCTCCTTGATATTTAGCAGGATTGAGTAAAAACAACTGGTAAAGACCAGGAGGAGGAAGACAGGTCTGAGCCTACTTTAGTGCCAGCCACTGGTTATTTCAAGCCTGGTTGGGCCTCCTGGGGTTGTAATGTGCCTCTTATTACACAAGCATTAGGCAATTACGCCACTGGTTTCACATTGGCTTCCCAGAGCCACAGAAGAGCTTGTGGCTTCACACATGGACATTTGAAAGCATCTGCACATTCCTTCTTTCTTGAGGTTGACTTCTTTCTTTTTTTTCCTCTTTCGTACTTTGACTCAATTCTCCAATTGCCTCTGCTTTGGTCTGATGTTCTACTGAGTAGCCTACTGATAACTGCTGCTTGGCAGGAAACAATTGACCACACACACAAATATATGGGAGCATTCCTCCGGAAATACACACAGATATGCTAACAAAGAGTTGTGTATACATACTGTATGTATATATATATATATACACAGAAACTCAACATCTAGGTTGCTCATGCTTTTGAAAAAAATTACAATACAAAAACACACTACCATATTCATGATGGTGAATTGATGTAACTATTCAATGTAATTTGTAGAAGAACTAAATGGTTGACAACTGTAACAGCACTACATTGTAACTACACACAAAGCATTACTGCTCTGAGAAAAAAAGTTGCCAAAAAGTAAGTAAGGTTTGGGATTGCAATGATAAGGTGAAAGTGTTCCAAATATTATAAGCGCAATCACCTCAAGTTTTATAGTGGGTGAGGGACATCCAGAGAATTTAGATCAGATTATCTAGGAGCCTGATTTGGCATATAAGGTAGGAAGTGATATACCTCCTGTTAAGTAATGCAGGGATCTTAAAGTTAACACCAGTACTTTAAAATCAATGTGAAATTGAATAGCAAGCCAGTGAAGTGAGGATTTAATTGGTATTGATATGTGATCTCCTTTTCTTAAACTCTCCCTCTGTCTCAGATCTTGCTGTGCATATCGACACATGGCTCAAGTTCAGCTATTTCCATGTAAATCCTATGAAAACAAACTCGACAAAGTAGAGACACAGTGACTATCAATACGGTATTCCTGAATTCCCCCAACAGTCCACCTGGCCTCTGCTACTGCTGTGTGACTGGCAAGTCAGAGTGTCCCTGTCAGTACAATGACAGCTTCAAACCAACCACACAGGATGCCAGAACATCAACATGTCATGAGCAGGGAGAAAAGGAACTAAAACACTATAATGCACAAGGCTGGGGGTTTGACTACACACATGGACACATACACAAAACATATGTTACAATTTCATGCACACACAACACACACATCAGACTTTGACAGGGTAACACGGGTAGAATGTGTGTATGGCATGCTGCATTGGAGCACAGAGCTTCCTATGTTGGCAGTATGGGTGTATTCTTAGAATTCTTTGTATCCTGCTTCAGGATGAACCATTCACACACACACACACACACACACACACACACACACACACACACACACACACAGACACACACACACACACAATGAGGCCCGTGGCCAGGCGGTCAACCCCTGGATCAGGCCCTTTTATGAGTGCAGGACAGCTGAGGGGTGATCCCTCTCGCCTCTGTCAGTAAGCATCCCGACCTGACTGACAAGAGTATGCCTAAACACAAAAGCGTTTTCCGGGAAGCTCTGAATTAAGGTCTGTCACCTTGAGTGCCATCAAACAACAAATGCAGAACGCTTTCACAGCAGCACAGACAGATGTTAAAGGATGGGGGGGGGGGAGAGAGAGAAAAGAATCTATACTGTGCGTGTTTCGGTTTTTGCATCTAAAGGACTGACATGTGAAAGGGAAACCTGCACTGCGCACACATTCAGGGTTAATGAGGTCATTTGTTCTGCTCGCATGTGACTACCAAACTTGGGCGGGGCCAGAGGAAGGCCGTGGCTGTTACCAAAATGAAAAGGGTTCATCTTCCGATGAGAATGAAAATGGGCATAGTAGTTATTTTTCACCCTGCAGGTGCTGCTCCTTATGCATGGTTATCCACTCATTACTTTTAGAAATCTTATCATATATTAGAATAAAAATGTCAAGTGATGGATGATGCAACATGAAAAGTTGACCTGTTCAATGAACTGAAAGGGTTAATCATTTGAGGAAGATGATTTTTGTCAGTTAATGTCAGTGCATTTGCCTATTTTCAGATTTCTTGTATAGAGCGTTATTAATTTGACCAGAGGAGGTCATAATAATCATTAAGATTCATCCTCTGAGGTCCGTGATTATCCACAACAAATTTAACAGGGATCCATGTAACAGTTTTTTTTACAATATCTGTTTACTAATTAGGACTAATTAGATAGTCTCTGTGACCTGATGGTGCCACCACAGGAAACATCAAGGTATTCTTAAATTGACTAGAATTGACCATCTTTGAACCATAGATGTCCATACTAAATATCATGGATATCCAAAAGTAATTAAAATATTTCAGGTTGGATCAAAGTGTTGGACCAATGGACCTAAAGACAAAGTAGTCAACATGGCCTTCCCAATAGCCCCTCCACTTAGTGCCAAAAAAGAGAGGGAAAATAAGTGATGGTTAACGTGTTTGATTCCCCTGTGGTGAGTCCTAATACCCCCTTCTCTCTGTCTTCTCTGCACATTACATCGGAATCATATGCATAAAAATGGCCATAAAAATGCAACGCAGAGCCCAGGCTGGGGTTTTCTCCCTCCTAATCCCCCTAAACCGCTAACTGCAGGCTGAGAAATACAAGTGTTGTGGTGCAATCTTCTCACAGAGCAGAGGGCCTGAGAATAACATCACAGAGGCCACAGATATTTATGGAATGAACCACAGGCTGTACACAGAAGTCAGCAGACACCACAACACAGCACACAAGACAGTGTATATGACTCCCTACTCATATACAGCACAAGACACTGCCGGCTAAACACAAAGTGTAGAGCTGCGGTCAAAATCTCTCCAATGATGGATAAGTGGAATTAGAGGGACAGAAAGAGAGATGATAAAGATATAATATGATTTATAGGTAAATAGATACAGCTATAAATCACTGATTTTATTCAGTATCCATATAAACTTTACTTATTAGTCTGTTCGGGGGCCTCTTGTCAGACAGAAAGAGGGACGGCTGGCGGTCAGCGTGGAGTACACCCTTAAAAAGACTGATGGCCTTATACCGAGTGGTTGCCTTGATTGAACACAGCGGTTAGGTACTCTGGTTCACAGTTTAAAGATCAAATCCACTAACGTTCATCTGGTTTCCTCTGTTCTTCTCTCGAGACATTAGCTCCACAAACACAAAGTCTCTCCCTCTCTCTCTCTCTCTCTTAAGGCTGAAGAGGAAAATGGCATTTTCGAGCCTCCCAGGAAATCAGCATGCATGCCATATGATATGTTCCCTGTATCATCTGGGAGACAGAGAAATCTGTCACACTGGTTTCCACTGAAAACAACGACAAATATTACTTCATCAAAAGAAGAAAAAAAAAAAAAGGTGAAAAGGGAAATACTCCACCTCAAAGCCACAGTAGTATTCCGTGTCTAAACTTCCTGTTCACATTATGACACGTTGTCTGAGGGCTGTTTCAACATGAGCCCCATTGAGCCCACTCCCAGTCTCATCTGTCGGCTCTGAGAAGCCTATCCTGTCGGATTCAAAACATAAATTCTTGGGCAAACTTTAATAAAAAGGGGTGTATGATTCACTCTGGGTAGCAGCTGTCCCCATTCTTAAAACAATTTGATGTTGCATTAATCCTGAGTGTCAAGGCAATGTGAAATATGTCCTCTGCGTTTACCAGCACCAGGTGTTTCATTTGCTGGACTGACAAAAAACAATGTTTATTCTGGCTGACCCGCCAATCCTTGCTTATTTTATCTTCTTTCTCTGTAGAAGAGAGGGAAAACATGGGTGTACATCCAGAGTGAGAGAGTAGAAAATAGGTTTAAAAGAAAAGGGAGGTAAACAAATGGAGCTAAATGATTTACAGTTCACCAAGACAGGTCTAACTCTAATCCTCTCTTGTCTCTTTTCTCAGACTCCCAGGCCCAAAATGAGCACAACATTCTCATTCTCAGGAGCCCTCAGAGCCATTCTTGTTGATGAAATATGTTGCACTATTAGCCACTTCAAATCTCTTTGACTGCTGAGTGGGTCTACTATATGACTTCTCTGTTGGCTGGCTCAGGTTCAACAAACTCTCATGGCTCAGTACCATTTCCCCCTTTTCTGCCCTAAAAGCTTTTTACTACTGAATTACATGATAACTGGACATTTGCATTTTTAACACAATATACACACTGTAAGACAAGTGTGTAGTATCAAAAGGGATCGCTATAATAACATATATTTAAGTCAATATACTCACATGAAGCAACTATAAGATCAGAACAGCTAGTTAGCCAAACAAGCACCAATGCAATTAAAGAGATTTACTAAGTTGGTTTGGTTTTGTCCACAGTTCTGTGATAATTACACACTGGCATATTTTCACAAAAGATACAATTTAGAATAGCAAGAGTGTAGAGTTGAGAATTTAGATCCTCTGATTATATTTTTAAAGCCTAAAAGTAGAGACTAAAATAGATAAAGGGATAAATGTCTGGCTGGGTAATCCCCACAGACACCACTTTTACTGTTCTAAAATGCTACTCTGCATACTCAAAGCAGTGACTAGCAATGTAATACACCATACAACAGGGATAAAGTTTTACAACGTATCTCCTTTCTGCACTACTATTACAAAACTTTTCATCATTCAGGTTGCTCTGCATTGGCAACTTTAAAAGATATACTCTTTTTTTAAGGTGGCGATACAGATATTACGATCATTACCACCATTGCCTCTGAAAGGAGTTTATCATTAAACCTGCTCAGCAGCCAGGGAAGTTTTTAAAGCAACTCCTAAATCAGTGTATATAAGTGTAGGTCCTGAGTGTCACTGTGTGTGGCCTGAGCAGCTTCTCTCCTCTACTGCGTCAGCGAAGCAAAGCCGGCGCACTTTTTGCTGGTGTAAACAAACGGGGAAATGGGGCACTTGGCAGCCAACTAAAGTGAGTGATGAGGCAAGTGTGCACTGAAGCATCTAATGAATCATTTGCTGGGAACTCTGGGTTTTATGAGGAAAAGAAAGAGGGAGACCAGCTGAGAGTATAAAAAATGAAAAGAAAAGAAAGTAGGAGAGCTGCAGCTGTCATACAGACGCCCGCGAGGATCATTCAGTGTTTTGCCCCAATGTGAGGACAAGAGATTAGAATGCATAAAACTCACAGGGTCTCCTAATCCTACTACTAGCACAGCAGCAGTATGCAAACTCCAGTGACGGGTGGTGAATTTACTGAGGTGACTGCTGACACTGTGACAGGTCTGCACCTTTGAACAGAGCTGATGTGCTGAGGGCCTATAAGCAGTTTTATTCCACACTTTGCCTTTACTCTTACAGCCTCAAAAGAAGCAGTAAAAGTATTACTTCTGCTACGACTGAATGAACAAACGGTGAAATCTAACAACGGTGATTAAAGTAGAAGACAGGATCTAATCTATACATTTAAAAAATACATTATAATATAGTCAGTCCAGCTGAGTGTTCATAGTAACCAAGCCCATTTAGTTCAATTGAATTCTTTCCATTTATCTATTTGGATATATTATTGTAATTAAGTTGTATATGAAAAGCCACTTTTTGAAATCTAGAGTGTAATGACAGTTCTCACAAATACCATGTTAGCTACAGAGTGACAGTTAACCATAATTGTAAATTGCATAGTTAACTTATAGTTAGTTCATATTAACTTGTAGGTTTTATAGTATGCCAAGGGTACATTAGTTTGTCAGGAAGACTGAACTGAGTACCCAAAATGGTATAATGTGAAACAAACAAGTTAGTCAAGGTCTAGTTAGGTAGTCAATGCAGTACAGTTGCTAGCTAAACCATTTTATCTTGTTAATGAATATTGTAAAACATAGATTAATTTAGAAGTCAAACAGAAATACAACTGCTCTGCCAAAAGCTTCTGACTAAGTCAATCAGTTACTGTCAGGTAGAGGGTATAGCCCAACATTCTGGGCCCTTTAGAAAGGAATTGTCTATGGGCCCCTCCCCGCATCCACACCTATTCATTCTAGCATCTATTTCAGTCCCATTTTCACCCCCAGTATATCTTTGTGTCCACACATACACACCCAATACAAGGATGTTACCAGAGGAGAAGGGTGCATATAACTTAGTGCCAGGGAGTTTTTATTGGAAACAGGCAGGGTCCTGGCTTCAGTGGGCTGTGTTTATCTGTGGAGGGGGAGATCCCCATCACAACCACTTATTAGGACATATATGTGGGCTCAACCAGGCAGCCATTCAATAGCAATAAGTGGCTTACTGTACTGACCACAGTTTGCTGGGACGGGGACCAGTCTAACCAACACTAGAGCGACGGAGAGAAAAAGCAAGACAGGAAGAACATTACAAATACATATGGAGACAGAGAGAAAAATTTAAAATGAGACACGGAGGGTAAAAGTGACAGCCAAAGGTGTGAAAGATTGAAGAGGAATGGATGGATGGATGAAAAAAGAGCTATTTAGTTATACATACTATATTATCAAATACAAGGGTCAAAGGGGGCGTGAACAGAAAAAAATATTAACGATATTAACATGCCTGAAACGCAATGGATAAAAACAATGATTTTATTTAGGGATGGGTACTGTAACCAAGTATTAATTAGGCTCTTCCACACCCACACAAACGGAACACAGTCAGCGCACAGAAGATCAGAGAGGCTGCAGTGTAACTGTACTGTGTACTGTAACTGCTAGTTACAAATCTATATCGGCGACGTTCCACTTCCAAGATTCTGTTGGATTTCCCTTATCGGTTGTCCGTCACCTACCGCTTTTTGTGTTGGCATTCTAAACTCCGGGGGATTTCTGAGGACTATGGTTAACTGCTCCTCAGATCTCTGCAGGGTAAATCCAGACAGCAAGCTAGACTATCTGTCCAATCTGAGTTTTCTGTTGCACGAATAAAACTTTTGAACGTACACATGTTCCACCAAAACAAGCTCCTTACCAAGACTTTTTTGCAGAGACACTGTTGCTCGGTGCAGCAATTAGCGCCGCCCAAGATAATTGTGATTGGTTTAAAGGAATGCCAATAAACCAGAACATGTTTTCTCCCATCCCGGTTATAAACACCAGAAAAAGAAAGTAGGGAGTAAGAACAGACAAACTTTGGAAAGTGCATGAGAAAAAGAAACAAGAGGAGGGAGTGAAATAGACATAGTCCATTGATACAGCCACATCATGTTGACTTGGCTCTGCAACTCCACTGACACAGCAGCCGTGTCTGCCGTTACCGTAGAAACAGAGGCATGTGCACTACTCAAAACAAAAAAACATATTTTGCAGCAGCGGGATGCACCCTCAGTCTCCCCATGAGGTAACTGAGCATGTGACGGAATCTAAAGCTGTGTCATCTAGGTGTGGGGATGTCGGGAAATGTGCAGGGTATTTTAAGACGCGCGCGCACAAAGTTGAGGGCCATACACACATGCAAGAAAGTCAAGTTAAGCTTTTATCATTTATACTTTTGTAAAAAAACAACTTTTAATTGTTTAGATAATACAATATGTACAGATTTTGGAGCTTTGGTTGCATTAGATATACAAATATTTTATGTATTATATATTCCCTTTGTTTTTAAGTTAATAAAAACCCAAACGATTAGATTTATTTCTAAAAAGAAATTAGCTAAAATGAATAGTGTTTTTAAAACAACCAAGTCATAAAAGTAATTTTTAATGGCTGTGCACAACATCACTTACTGTTAAAGGCCATTAGCTCATCATCAGTTATTTCAAAGTCAGTTAAATCTTTTCAATAAATATGTATGTCATGTGATTAAAAGTTATTTATATTGAAAAAGATCAATTTTTGGGAAACTGATTTTTAACCCTCACATCTAGACATTTTAACATACATCTCTCTGCCTTTAAATAACGGACACTAAATCTCCACATGGTACTTGAAAGAGTGCTCCTCGTTCACCCCAGCATACAAGAAGCTTTCAATTAAGTGTTCCATAAGTGAAAAGAATTTCATTGGAAAAAGGAAAAATGAGAGAGAATGAGAGAAATTATGAGTGGGGAGTAAAAGATCTGTGAGAGTTTACAGAGAGCCCAACCACAAGAAAGTCAGGGCTGAATGCATGCTGGACATTCCCTGGGCCGGTGCTCATGTACTTTGAAAAAGCCCAATTTTTCAAGACAGGAAAATGATTTCAGCTGTGTAAATTGACAGCGGCCTTGTAGCTGAAGATGGAGAGGGGAAAAAGAGGGGAAGCCTGCAGCTCTGTGTCATAATTCCTGCTTAGTGAAAGAAGCTGCTGGGGACCAAGTCCTTCAGGGAAACAACATCCAACATCACAAGATCAAATGAAATAGTATTAATGGTTACCAAATGAACCTGGTGGTGGATATCAACTTAGCTCTACAGCTTTACAGTCATACAGGTTTATTTTACCTACTTTGAAGAAATATATCTACTCCAAATGATAAATACACACTGTACCTTAAAAATGTTGAGGCTGAAAGGGAAGCTGGGGAGCTTTGAAGTGTGTCAGAAACAGTGTCAGTTAAACCATATGAATACATGCTCTGTCAGGATGTTTACATACACTCGCTATTTTAGCCTTCACTCTTGTGTTCTCTCACAAGGTGGCATTACAGTAAATCCTGGTTTTAGACATTGTGGGGCAATCACTTCATGTACAGTAGACAATAACAGCACGGCTGCTTAGAGCAGTCATTCAATTATGATAACGGATGTAATTAGTGGTGGGCTTTAAACAGAATTGTAGCAAATGGCTACTGGCACTCACAGACATATTTTTTCCTATAGCCACAATTTGTAAAGGATTGTAAACACACATTGGTTTGGATGATTACAGACTCTCACTTTGACTTTTTCTATACGACTTGGGGGAGCACACACAGTCAAATTCAGCACTGATAAAGCACATAACAGTGCCTGGTAATGGTATGTCAACAAGTCCCTGATCTCAGGGTTATCAATCATGTGACTCAGAAGTGTGATCATCCTAAATTGGAGGGCAGATTTGAACAGGGAAGGTGGTGAGGATAATGCATGGTTAAAAATGGAAGAATGAACACAGAGAGTGGTTTGACATAATTCCTGGGTTTCACTGCAGAGAGGGAAGTGGTGACTCTTGGCTTCTGTGTGTAGAGGTTAAGGGGGTGAGTGAATTTGGGTGTGTTTGTACACATGGCCATGCCTGCTGCTACGGTTTGTGACAGAGTATGTATATGTGTGTTTTCTGTGTTCATAGGTACAGTATGTGGTGGTGTTCATTGCACATTTTGGTGTGAATGCATGACTGAGTGTAGGCAACTTATTGTGTTTGTAAGTACATGTTTGGACTGTGTATATTAAATAACTGTGTGTGTGGAGGGCTTCATGCTAGTCCCGCTTTGCTAGACCTATCTCCACAGCGCAGCGGAGCAACATGGTAGCGCGTGTGTGTGTGTGTGTGTGTGTGTGTGTGTGTTCAGGCCAGGGTGGAGCGTCGTGCGAGGCAATCTATGTCTATGAGCAGATGTGGGCACCACAGCCACAGAGCCACTAACTACCACAGGCAGAACATTACGGGTCAATATGGGGTAAAATTGCATGGCTGGTCTAACTGGGTTTTGGGGCTAAAGTCTGAGAAAAACTCCAGATTATTTTCCATGCCCACAAGATCATCATTTATCATCTGACATGATAACAACATGGCCAACATGTCAACAAAAATAAATCTAGGCACAGTTTCCATGGAAACAGAGTAGTTACTATCTAGCTGTACTAACTTGTACAACAAACAAACATTTTAGCACACTACAGTGTGTAGAACTGGTGGTGATCAAAAAAGTACCCCACAAGTTTCTGCAAAACAGTAGCTATGGTTACAGATCAATACAATCTTTGCTCCAGTACATCAGGCAAGTAAATTAGAGACTGGGAGGGAGATGGCATGGGTACACTGGAAGAAATTTGGACAAAGTTGGACAGAGTGTGGTATTCCTCTCCATCTTGCCTTGATGGTTACAGATTGTCAGGCATGGCCTAAGGCCTAGACCCCCTCTGCCTCCCTGCTCCATGTAATAACCCAGCATATGACACTTCCACCAACTGAAGGCAGCAATGAAACCTAAAGTGGCCTCTCCTCTCCTTTTGTTGTCCACCTTCTTTTTTTTTTTTCTCCTCCACTTCAAGTCTTGTGTCAGCCCAAATCTCTCTTGCAGCTGCACAAAGCATTTGGCACCACTTTTATCTCGCTCATTACATGTGTTAGCCAGCTCTATATCTGCCCATTCACACAACTGCTCTCTCTCTCACACACACACACACACACACACACACACACACACACACACACACACACACACAAGCTGTGTGGCTGTGGTTTTTAAGCAGCTATGACACAATCCAGATTCTTTTAGCTGCCTATAGCAGGGAAATGTGTTTTGTGCAGAGCTATTTCCCTCAGAAGTCCAGATTTTCCCTGCCTAGTTGCTTTGATCCACATGGCACGGGGGGCTTGTGTCAACAGTCTTGTGTTTCAGCTGGAGGGCCCAGCAGACCCCCAAGGTGTCACTCACTGCTGTTCTGTTCTTGCTGAGGATGCTTACCACTATGTGGCGCTGTCACTCACTGTGTGCCCTAAAATGATTCCATGAGACAGCAAGCATCATGAGGAGAAGTGTGACCCTCCCCCCCAGGATATATGGAGTGTGACTTTAAATCAGACAATTTTAATGGAACCGTTGATGACCTGTGGTCACATAGCAAGTTATGTGACAAAATAAAACAACCAGCAGTGTTTGTTTGAAAGACAAATGTGGGAAAGCTGTGAATGATGATATTATAACAGAAGTTAAAATATGTAAAAGAGGAAGACTGTGAGGTAGACTCAGTGATGCGTATCTTGCACATCATCTTGAGGTGGAGAAACTGAGGCTAAATATACATTAGGTGCAAAGAGAAGAGAAGAGAAAATACCAGCAAATGATTGAAGACCTTTTTTTTAATTAACACGCTGTTTATGAGATGTTATTTGGAATTGGGGAAGATGTTTGATTTTTCTGCACATAATGTCAATTTAGCAGAGAGGTTGTAGTGAGAAGAGAGTTTGTCTTACTGATAGATGTCTTTTCGCAGCACAGTGCGGGTCAGGGGGTTATCTGCCTGAGGAGCCATGCTGAGGGAACCCAGCTTTAAGACCAGGGTGTCCTCTTTTTTCACCTGGGGATCTAGTGGGGGACACACAGACACAAAATGCAACACACTGACTATAGAGGAACATATGCACATAAAAGAGAAGATATACTTTATTGTGCTCAAAGCAAATTTCCCTTTGGGCTTATTGTGATATATATGGTATACACACTGTAAACATATATAGTGTATAAAGGTATAATATATCGCTAACTGTTTTTAAACGCACAGTGTTCGAAGTTGGCCCCTCCGCCCTGGCTCAACAAGCCAGAGAAAATGCAGAAAAGAGAAAATACAGGCAGAGGGTATGGCCTCTGCAGATGCAGACACCGCAACATACTTGTAGTTGGTCATAAGTGATGATTGACAGGGATTGTTTTAATTTGTGTTTTAGTAAAATCCTGCGTATTATACTTTTAAACAAATGTAAATACACATGATACACACACATGCAAATACTGTGGTACATGAAGACACACACACACACACACACACACACACACACCATTAGTCATTACTATGAGCAGACAAAATAAGCCTCCATCTATGAAATTCTGAGAATAATTATATATTCTGTAGAAGTGTATGTGTGTGTATAACTGTGGTTGGTTCTTCAGAACCTCAAGTATTTCTCTTAGCAAATGTTTATTGTGGCAGCTCTGCTATGTCTGGTCAGCCCTGGCAGGGACTTTCATACAGGCACCACAGAATCCAAAACACAGCCTGTGACATAATATTGTCCCATTGTTGTTTTTCATTTGAAAACACAAGTGTGCATTCAAAACTGACAAGTGGTTGTCTAACCTGATGCAGTATGTTTGTCTTGTGGCCCGGGGCAGAAGACCCTGATCACGCTGGTGTTGATGTACATGAGAGGCAAACATCGAGAGGTCAGTGTGTGGCTTCTCATTGGTTGACCTGCTGACTTCCCACGCTCTCTGTAGCGTCTTGGTATCGTAGCCTGAAAAGACATCAAGCAAAAAATATAAATAATACATTAATCATTTTAATAAGAAGTTTAAATTGGTGTGCAAGTTTAAGATAAAATTGTACCTCATTGTAGTACACAGTATAATTTATCCCAAAGGGTTTTAAATGTATATTTCTTCCACTCATTTATTCATGAGTCATTCATAAAATATTTCAAAATGTTTATTTCCTTTGACTATATACCTACTGTATAGTACGAGGTTTCACAAATGACGGCAAAATTAATCTAAAATTGCTGTCAAAGTCAATGTTTATTGATGCACACTGAAAATTGAGAAAAAAAAAAAGTTTTGTTGTTGAGTCTTCATATGGCTCAAGCATCGACATACTACACAGTTATAGAAACTGACAGACACAGTTTTTTCTACCTGGAACACCCCTGCCACAGTAGCCAATAAGGGACAGGATATCACCACATCAAAGGGCTGGGCTGTCAGCAGGATCTCTCTCAGGTACTGAGGCGAGCTGTCTGCCAGCGGATCAGTGGTAGCCCCACTCCGTGTGTGCTGCTCCGGCCGGGTGGTCAGTTTGTGACGGACATTTTTGGTGACAGCCTGGGTGTAGGTGATCGACAGGAAGCCGTGCTGCTGGTGAGAGCCCTCGAGGACCTTGGCTGCCGTCTGGCCAGTGGTCAGACAGGACAAATCACACTGATGATAGGTATAATTGCACAGAACAATGGCAGAAAAAAACCTAACCTGTTCAATGTTATTTTGGTCTGATTTCTTGGATGAGGGTTAGGCCTAGCTAACAAATAACATAACTCTAGGTTTTACAATATAAATACCTTTAGAGCAAAAATGCTCCAACTAAATGCCTCAACTAAAATGTTTATCAAGAAACTGGGCCAGATTGCTTTTACTTTCAACAGTACTTTATTTAAATCTATTTAAATGAAACAACTTAACCTCAGCCAAAAAAACAGCTCTATATGTTTCCATACAACTCTAAAATAGCCAAGCTGAAGTTAATAGCTAAAAAAGGGTTCCAGAGCAAATGTATTCCTATTCTGTGCAGTGAATTAGATTGGATCCTTAAATCAGCCAACTTTATGATATGCATACATTCTGACTGCAGCTGAATTCTGAGGCTGAATTATTTCTGATTTATCAGAAAAGCCAGACATCAATCTTCTGTGTGATTTGCAAAAGATCATGAAAATCACTTAAGTACCCATTAAGTAAAAGAAAATAATCTCCAACTGTTGCATGATTAAAGGAAAGGCAGATCCGTTTAAGACATGATGCAAAGTCTGCAAAAACATCCAGTAACAGTGGACTTAAAGTATAAAATCTGCACCCCTTTGGGAGACATTCAGTAACAAAATGTAAGTAAATACATAAAAAATAGGTTTAGAGTACTTTCCTCAGAGTTTACGTGTTATATGACTACCAATAGATTTTCTCCTTTACAGCATTATGTGATTAATTGTATTAAGATGTGATTGCTACAGTGACTAAACACAATTTGAACGCAACATTGTTTACAATAAAACCAAATTAAAGCACTGGCTTCTGAAACCTGCTCACAAAAGTATTTTAAGCCACTGTTAATGGATGTTAAGCAGAGTCAACTAAAAAGGAAAAGAGCTGGATTCTTACAGGAGGGAAAAAGCCAGAGAAGTGGCTGAAAGATTCTTGCTTGCTGACGGGTCGAACCAACACAGTGCGTCTGTTCAGCTTGTCAGTGCAAGAGAGGACCACTCCTCCACAGCTGCCCGAGCTCTGAACACCCTCCTCCGTACTGGAGGTGAGGAGAGGGAAGGAGAGAGAATGACAGAGAGAGAGAAGGTAGATGCAGAAAGGGACAGAGAAGGCAAGAAATTACAGGGAGGGAGGGGGGCAAAGAAGAGAATTGCATATGTACAGGAGGGAAGGTAAAAAAGTAAGAAAGAAAAGCATGAAACCTCAAGATTATTTTGGAAAAATGAAATATAGAGTAAACTGATTAAAACCAAAGGAAGTTGCACCAGCTTAAACCAGCTGACATATTGTGGAATGGTCTCATACTATCCAGTAAATAGATCATTGAAGCACCTGTTTAATTGTGGGATGAGCAGTATTTAGAATGAAAAAAGTACAATTTAAAAGCACTTAGAATTGTTTGGACAATTGGACCATTGGAGTCGTAAGAATGTCCATAATAATTTTTTAGCATATTGTAATTCAAGTGGTCTGAGAGAAAACTAGACTTCTGCATCTCGGCTTGTGTCTGTTTTCAGGCTTTAGGAAATGTAGCCTTTGGAGACTTTGGCCAATCACAGGTCATTTCAGAGAGGGAGAGCTGCAGGAAGAGGTGCCACTGTACTTCAAATCCTGACGTTTTTTGCTTTCTACCCAATGCAGCTCCCTGACCTGTACACCAGACTGCAGAGAAAATTTGATACATTTTATTATTTTATTGCTGTTACAATAATGTAAACTCTGCTCTATCCAAAACATGCTCATGTTTTAAGTACCAGTATAAGACCATCACCAGAATAAGATTAACAAAAGAAAGGATGTCCATGTCCTTGTCTCGTCTCCTCCCCACCCAACACACAAACACCCCCACACACACACGCAGAAGAACGGTTGTCACCAGATTTCATTGGCTTGCTGTTTTTTTAGCCAATCAGAGCCACTGGAGAGACAGGGGACTGTTATTCTGTTAATTGAATTTATTTGTAATTTTATTCTGTTTTCGTAAAAATTTTAAGGTGCATCAAATTATTACATTTGTGGACACCCAGTGTTATAGCCAAAAACAATGGTTTTCCTTATGACTTCCTTTATTTTCCTGTCTGTCCAGCATGAGCAGAGATGAGTGACATTGATTAGGAGCAGCAGAATGGCGGAGGCACAGTATTTAGAGGCCTAAGGCTGCTACAGTACTGTATGTCTGGTTTGGGACAGGCAGAAGCCTCACCACAGCTGTCTCCTTGCACTGCAGAATGAGTCCTTCATAGTGGCCAGAGTGCAAGCCCTGCCCTGGCCTGGAAAGACACACAAGGCCAAGCTTAACTTGGGCATCTGGGATTACTCATACTGTTGTGGCAGGGACTGATAATATCCCTTAAATGGCAACAGTAGTAAATTTAATTTAGATAAGGCTGAAACTAACATTTTATTTTTTTTATCAAACTGGCAGCAGCGGAGGCATACAGTGAGACTTTAAGGCAGGTAAATTATATGTGTAAATTTACCATTACCATAGATGTTACTAAAAGTATTTATAAAAATGCAACACATGTACTAACTTTAGGAACCTATATAAACATAAATAATGTGATGCATAATATGTTTTGGCATGGCCATCTGTTAGAAGCAGAAAGTACCTGTAAAGCAGATATCAAAAGAAGTTAATGAATGAAGACAGACACAACAACTATAATTCTCTATTTGAAACACAACAGAAACACTAAATCTACAGTATACAAAACACACACATATACAGAATATATACATGCACAGGTTTATTACAGTTACTCTTGGATGCCATATCATGCACAACACATGTATGGCAACATGTTAAACACAACGAGAATGGTTCAACACCATCGGCATCATATCCTTAACCCTACCCTTTGCTTGCCCCCCTCTCTCTTCATTACAACAGAATACTGGAAGTTGAGAGAGGAGTCGGCCTACCGATGAGTGTCTATGCATGTGCATGTGTTTTCAGCACAGTTATCTTGTGTGTGTATGTCAGTTCTTTCTGTGTGTTCCCATGTAAAATATCTCTTTGTAATAAATGTAAGAGTGACTAATACATATGGACCCCCCACAGCTCTTCATTTCTCCCATCAGCCCTCACTTTTCTCTCTCTCTGCTCCCATCCAGTCATCCTTCGCTCCAAGCCATTTGCGAAACAGCTGGAAGACATCAGCTCCAATTTGTGTGAGCTGCTCCTTGGAGCAAATAAGGGTGAACTGTCACCAGCCGTCCTCTCTCTGGGGGCATCTCTGCGTTTCACAACAGTTCAAGGAGCATGGTTGCTAGGGGAGACCTGGCTAAAATAAGGAAAAAAAGAAGCTTCCTAATTTCTAAACTTCCCACTGGACGGGAGACGCCCTTCCTACAGAGTTTCATACCCAATCACCCCATCATCTCCTTGCCTCTGTTTCCCTTTAATTCACCTCTGCTCCATGATTAGTCATCCCCCAAACCTACAGGGTTCAACGCCCACCTATTTTGTATTCCTTGGGGACTCCTTTCCTGTCATTTCCTTACCTCCTCCACACTTTTTTGTCCACCTCCTATATTGATACAGTCAGGGATTCAATTAAATATTCACCTCACATATTTGCCTGCCCTATCTAAATTTCCATTAATTTTCCAGCGGTGAGATAGCTAAGGCCAGATGAGACATTTTCTCTGTCAAGCGTGATTTAATCTGACCTACTGCACACAAATAACCTGGGCTGGGTGACAAAATACCTAACAATTATCTGCTCAGAATGATTAATAAGGACTCCAACCCCAGTGGGCTCTCTTGTATATGTGGATGATACACAATAAAGTGGGCCAGGAGCCCAGAGGTCTTTCACTGTGTCCTAAACAGCAATGACTATAACCTGGCCTGGATGATGGAGTGCTTCTAACTGCCAGATCTTTGGTCGGTTAAAAGTGTGTTGAGACCATGTTGTTAAAAGCACATTAAACTGAAATAACTTAGAAATAAGAAAATTGACCCATTATCTACTTAGGAAGGCATAGAGGTCTACTAAAGAGATTAAGGTTGGCTCCGTCTCAGAAGCAATTGGACACACACCTGTGGAGAACAGAACATGTGTGATATAATGACCCACGACACCTTTACGCTCTAAAACTGTCTAACCACTGACATTGTCCTGGCTTAAGTTGATACTCCATACTGTATGTAATGTGGCCTGGATATAAATCAAGTAACTACAAAACAGGGAGGTCTGCACCATGCTTGCTTGACAGTCAGGTTCAAAGGCAAGACGATCGCCTCACTCCCTCTCTGACCTGCACTCACATACATCGCGCATCGGCTAAGGTGATTTTAAAATCTGGCAAATCAGAATCCACATCTATTACCATATTAGCGGTAAGAGCATTGCTTACTAATTACGGGGTTCAATATGGGCGCAGGGCCCAGGAAGGACCATCTCCCTTTCACTGCCTGGCTGGATCAGAGAAGGGGGCACTTATAAGAACATATGTATTCAGGCACACAGATCTAAAAAACTATAAACACTGCAACATGCTGGAGTGTTTTAGCTCGCCATTTCATTATCTCCTCAGACTGAGACAGAGGGAATTGCCTCCTGCTAAGTGGTCTCTTCTCAACAGAACAAGACCTCAGGCACTTATACAGAGCACACTTGGAACTGGTGATTCCATCACAGAGATATGTGATCAAGGCAAGGAAACATAACTACAGGAAAATTAAGGATTTAGATATTTAAATTAGGCTACCCTTTAATTCATGTGATGAATGTGTAGGGCATAAAAAAGATATGAATAAATCTTTAGTTACAGCTTCAGTTTTACCATGCTGTGCTGCAGTATGCGCTTTCATCATTTCAGAGCCCAGAGCTAATTTACCCCATTTTCGACTGGAACTTGACATGGGAAGACATTACCATAAGGATGCACATTGCCCAGTGGTTTTCCTCCCCAACAATGTGTGAAGGTTTCTTTGAATCGATTAAGACACTGCAGTCTAGAGAGAAAATGACTGACGTACGGACAGAACTCCTCTCCTCTGTGAGGCAGAGGTGGGCCGGCCCAGAGCACGTTCAACACGTCCCTCTAGTCAGATGGTCCATCTGTCAGTCCATCTGCCTGTTAGTCAGTGGTAACCACTATAACAGCTGTCTGGAAAGACACTGATGCCGAGGTGATAATCCGAAATAATCACCCTTATGAGCAAAAGTGGGAACAGACAAAGTGTTAGTGGTAATGGTGGTGAAGTGTGTGTGCACACAAGTGTGTGTTTTGACTCTGGGAGTGTGGGAGCATAAGTGTGTGGGTGCAGCAGGGTGACCTGGTGGATGGAGAGACTGTCCCTGAACTGAAGGGTCCCAGTTTTACCAATGCCTACGCCAGTGCCATTTTATTTGGACATCAAATTGTCATCAAGGCAATTCCTGCTTGCTGACTTATAGGCTACCAAAAATCCTGGATGCATATATGTGTTTACATGTGTGACATGTACTCTACCTGCATCTGTGGTGGTCGATGTTGAAGCTGCCAACTTTACATTTGATCTTTGTATAAACATCCTGGACATCTACTGAGGCACTCAGGTCTTCTAGTTCACTGATGACACAGATCTCTAACAAAAACACAAAAAGACGAAGAGTTTTTCACATTTTAAGATTGTGACATTCATGAAAATGAATCCCAGTGAAAAGACAATCATTAGGCAACTTAATTGTGCATTGATCTTTAGTTTGCAACACTGCGCATGCTGGGACTTTCTCCCTCTGTTTTTGTTTAAGCATTGTTGTACTTGGCAAATACACAATACAGCTGAACTCAGACTTCAGTAGAGGAAGTTTCATCTGTGTGTGTGTGTGTGTGTGACTTTAATTTCTGTGGGCAAGGAACTGTACTGGAGCTAACCCTGTCCAGGTCTTGCCATTGGTCCTGATCCAAATTGTTAATTCTTGCACAGAGGACACACAGTGTGTTTTTCAAAACTGGACCAATATACTATAAGGCTGATTATGGCTAGAGCCTTGAGTATGTACACACATGCACACACAGACAGAGACACACACACCAAATGTGAAAATCCATACACACTGCCTAAGGAAGTTGTAATAAAATACGTGGGTAAGAAGGCAAACCATGAATAAGATATCCTCCCTCTGTGTCTCTATGTGTGTTTACACAATACTGAATGTTCATATAGACTAGGTGTGTAGTCATGGAAATATATGTGTGTGTCTCACTGCACCTTGTGTGCAAGCAAACCCACCCACTTCAGGCAAAGTGAGTAAGTTCATAGAAGGACTGATTAACTTTGTATTGAACCGAGCCTGTGAGCTTAACTGTTGGTTCTCTCTCATTGTTTCCACAGAGAAAGTCCCACAATCACAGGCTAGCTTGGGAAAATGGACTTCATGCATGTGAAACTATGGTTGTTGTTGTTGTACTGTTGCCTTGTGGTGATTCTGAGAAATGAAGAGCTTCCTAATGGCTTATTCAAATTGAAACACAAGGCATGTCAGCTTTATTGCGGATACTGAGTGGAAAGAACTCTCCCAAGTTGTTAGATACTCAGAAACTCTGTCTCCAAATGCAGTGTTGATATTGATGTATGAGTTTACCAAACCCACCCTGTAAGAGTACTGGAAACCCTTAGTCCCATGGTTTTAAATGGTTCATCTTAAAAGAAGGAAAGTGTACCAATGATATGTGCCTTTAGGAGAACCTCTGGAGAGTCATGCTTGAATTTCTACCTCTAATCTTCCAACACATAATAGCATAACATCAGACCCGTTTTTCCATTTCTCTGGAGAGACAATAATCTTATTTCCTTTGCAATTGAAAAACACATTACATCATAGCAGATTGTCTTCAGTCTTATCTGTGGCTTACTTATCTCCAAGAATGTACTTGTGATATTAGGCATCTAATATATTGCATGCACACAATTGTTTTCAATAACATGCTTAATATTTTTCACACACAAAATCCAGTGGTAAATTCATCTCGCAACTCAGATGGCACATATTAAGCCCAAATCCAAAGTAATACCTATTTAGGATGTCTCTAAGTCAAACCATCTCTGTGAGGTCCTCCAAAACATTCCGTTTCACAATTAAAGACTTTAAGCTGGGCGATCTGCTTGGCAGATGCTAAATATTACAGCCACCAATTAAAGGTAAATCTAGCCTTTCATCGCCCCAGTAAATCTAAAGGGGACAAGAGGCGGTTCGCTTGGGATTCCTCATCCATTTATTTATTTGTCTTCTCCCTCCATCCCTCCTTCTCTCCAGCTGCTTTTCCCTTCCAAGTCCTCAAAACGTGAATGAGAAAAAAGGTCACAGTGATCACTTTAAGAGTTGATGCAGGAGGAAGGTAAGGACTCTGAATAGCTTCCTCGTTCACACTGACAAGTTTGCAATAAAAAACTAGTGCTGCTGTAAATATGAGGGTTTTCTTTATTGTTTTACAACACTTATTAATCAGATCTCTAATTTAATAACAAAAAATGAGAGTATTGTTTATTCAGACACTCCTCATGGGATCTACCCAGGTCTTCTTCAATCATGCCATACTTCTGAAACGTATCAAATATCATGTGTTCAGAACAGCAAAAAACACTATTGTGGATTATCAATCAGCAGTACAAAATAGAAAATGTACTGAAATTCTGAATATCTGGAATAAAAGAGCAAGGCTGTTAAGGTTGGGGTACCTGTCTTTTTGGCAGTTGGGTCGGGAGCAAACAGTTTAACTGTGACCTTAGGTAACATCCACTGCATCCAAAGGCTGACCTTCCCGCTGGTGCCACCAATACTGTTAGTTTTCTGCTCCAGAGTCACTGTGTCGGCAAACGCGCTGTCGTCTCCAGCAGGCACCGAGTCACCCTAGGGAGCCAAAACAGGATCTGTTCAATCAGGACTGGTAAGATGGAAAGAAGACATGATTTAAGAACAAATGTGGCACTACCATATGAGCTAGATAACTGTAAAACATTCAAACATTTGAAAAACATCTGTTCAACAAATCTACTAACTGACGGGCAGAGACATGTTTTGTTATCAATGTCAAAGCCATTAACAACTCACATTTTAGTTAGTAAGACTGAAATGAAATGACTGAAATGATGTCCACAAATACAAAATGTACCTTCAAATTCTGATGTTTGCATTGCAAGTGTTAGTTAGTCTATCTGCTTGTGTGCGTGTCCAACAATGTGTTCAGTGAATTTGTTATATGTTTGAAAGTGTTGTCGCTGTGCATGTAGCCATAGCAAAGCAAACACCAGCTTTCAAGCCTTTTGGTGTGTAGATGACATCAGTGTCTGGTGAGCAGAACTCCACTCAGAACTGAGCCATGTGAGGGGAAAGGACCATTGTGTGGAGCTGTCACTGATGTTAACCCCAAACTAAGCCACCAGCACCCACGTGGCGTGCTTTCACTCAAGTGCGCCAGGACACACACGTCTTGCAGCCTGGGAGAGAATGGGAAGTGAAGACCGGAGGTGGGGGCGGAGGGGTGAGGTGGGGAGGCAAGCAGGATGCGGCGGAGGAGGCTGCCTTCTGTGAGCTCTCATCTCATTACTGGGGGGTTTGGCAAGGCACTGACGATGACAGCACTGGGGACATTTTTTATTTCTCTCCTGCTCTTCCTGGTAAATCTGTTTTCCAAACATGTATCTGCGTGGCTGATGCGGAGAGTGAAAAGCCTTCAAACAAACAATATGGCAATTTGCAGCGCCGCCATTTCACTTTTTCCACAGCTTCTCCCATCACGTAATGACAGATTGTGTCATGGTTATCAAGCCTGGCTGTGGTTGGTGAGAAGATTATCAACCATCTCAATTAGAAAGCCCACTGCTGCTCGGTTGATTACAAAACTATTTCCCTGTTCTGTTCTGGGGGAGGGATGAGGACCCCATTCTAATTTGCTAATTTAATTTAATTGCATAGTTGAGGGTGGCTAACAGCAGAACTCAAAAATGGATGACAATATCAATAAATTAAGGATTTTACGTAGTCAAAAACAAATTAAACATTACAGTGTATATGGACCACTAGAAACAGATGTGCTCCATGCAAGCATTACCTCTCAGAGGTAATAAAAAGAATAACATCTATTTAGGAATTTACTTTAAAGACATGATATTTTAAATATATCCGATAAAAGAAACAAAGGAATGCAACAGAAACACAAGCAAGGACTTCAAAAGGCTGGTGGACACTCAAAGTGTTGTATAGTTAAGCACCTTGTATTGCAATTTTGCACAAAGGGTGCTATATAAATAGAGTTAAGTTTAAAGCTGTGCAGGCATGGAAATACAGTCCTATTCTAGATAAAATATACAGTCTTCATGTATAGTACAGTATATAAAATTATATAAAGCTTCATAAGCCTCATGATGAATTTAAATATTGTACACATGAACATGAAAAAACACAAAAAAACCACACTGAATTACCTAATTCCCCAAAACTAGCATTTACTCCAGTTAAGTGTTGAGTAGTGTTTTCATGGAAACAAACAGTCAAGGTGTGAGTGTGTGTGTGAGCATGTGTCTATGTGTGTGTAATAACGGTGACTGGCAGTGAGTAATATGAGCCCAGTAGTAATGCTGTTCAGTCAGTCTTAATGAGAGATATTTTAGTGTCAACTGCCATTTGGGGACTAATTATTGTTGAGCTGGAGTCAAAACATGGGACTGTGTGTGTGTGTGTGTGTGTGTGTGTGTGTGTGTGTGTGTGTGTGGTTAGGACTGTTTAGTTTACAGTTCTGGCCGGTCGGGAGGATTAGACTGTAATGTCATGTGTGGAAACAGGAGCCAGCCGCTGGCGCTGTGGGAAGCTCAGACCACTGTGTACTGTAGCGTGGTTACACTGGTGCATCGGACACCCGACGGCTCCTTCTTCCCAGCCAGAATCACCATTGTCACTTTAAAACTGCTGATTTCACCAAGGTCAGTAAGGAAGCAAAATTATCAACAGTTTGACACCTCGGCATTTCTTGGAATCACACAAACATTTGGACTTTCAATTGAAAAAAGAGGAGGCTGCTGCTTTCAGTTGAATGTCTCAAAAAATCCTACAACTGTAATTATGCATTTTTAAGACACATGACATAACATGAGACAGGAAAAAGATGTGACAAAAAAGTAACACAAACAACCAGCAAAACAAAAGCTAATATCACTAATAACTTCCAAAAAGCCAAAGTTCATGTTTTTTTTTTAAATGAGTGACAGAAAATTCCCTCCCATACTTTTATCAAGTTGAAGCCTTGAAGAACAGATGTGGTGGTGTGTTGTTGGTATAGGTGGGCTGTGCCACGTTCCTATACTGCCGGAGAGAGAGAGAGAGAGAGAGAGAGAGAGAGAGACACACACACACACACACAGATCCATACACACAGTCTAAGAGGGAGCTATTTTCCCACACCTCCACAAGCCAAGCTGTAAAGTATACAGTTTAATTCCTGGGCCCCTGTGCTATAAACGGGCTGAGGATCCGGGTTTATTTTCTTTGCAGAGTTTGTCTTTGCTCATCAGAGAGACCCAAACATTGGAAGACAACAGCAGGCTGGCAAGTCTCGAAGAAAGATGGAAGGAAGGGCATATTATGAAAGAAGAGTGGAAGGAGAGAATGGTTTAGGAACAGGTGAAAGGATGGAGGAAAGTTGGAAAGGAACAAAGGATGGGTTTAGTGATAAGAAGAAAACAGGCAGTATAAGGTTGCAGGCAGAGATGTAATACGAGAAGGGAAGAAGGGGAGGTGGGAGAGAAGGAATAATGCATGAATGGAGGGATGGATCACGGTGTATAAATTCATAAACACAAGTAAAACACATATTGTATCATCTCAATAGCTGAGGGCGTAGGAATGGTTGGGAAGGGGCTGTAGGGCAGGGCTTTTGGCCATGTGGTGTGGATGTAGTTGAACAACTTAAGAGGACTAAGCAGGAGGGTGGGGAGTGGAGGGATGTTTGGGAGAGACTGCTGCCACTACTGCTGAGACTTATCAAAACAGCTCCTACATTCTTGCTCAATCACTCAGCCTCCCAGAGGACTAAACACTTCTACCAGTGTTTGTACTTAGGTAAACAGTGACAAGTGGGCTGTCAGGGGCCTCTGTGGCCTTGTTATAGACGCACTATACCATAGGGCCTCCACTGCCATATTCAACTACTACTACTGTGGGTCCACAAATCTCTCTCTCTCTCACACACACACACACACACACACACACACACACACACACACACAATGTGATCGCACAAAAACAAATGCAGACACAGATGCAAGTTGACATGTGAAAAACTTTTTTTCATGTGTATGTTCTCACACGGACACACTTTATTGCCTCTCAGGGCGGTATGATGCTTGTGCTGTGATCCCAGGAGCCCCACATTGCTGACAGGGCCCTGGTGGTCAAATAGCATTAAGTCCCAGGCTAGTTGCAAGTGCTTAACAACATAAACACTCATCAACACCATCATTTCTATGCATCTTATATTCCTCCTTTACACAAATATACACAGACATGTCACACAAGGCCCTGGTGGCTAAGGAATCAAGACCATGGACCCCCAACTAAGCAATGTTGCTGCTACTGTACTAGACAAGAGAAAAAAACTCCTGCCAAATTTTCAAAGCCAAGGAAAAGCATTGTCTAGAGACGAAAATAAAAATAGCACTCATTTGTTAAATTAAAAAATGTTAAAAAAATTAAACTAAAAAATCTGACTAAGTTTTCACTGGCCTGCACACACTGCTAAACTTCATACATTCTCTAGGTTTGATATTTTATCTGAGCAAAAAATTTAAATACAGGTTATTGTTTTCCCTAAATTAAGAGGCAGGTTCATACTCAATCAAGGCCCCAGCTTACATAAATCAAACATAGCTCACAGCCTATCTGGAGTATCTGTTCTGGGTAAGAAAAAAATAATATTAGAAACACAAGCACTGATGAAAATTTTCCAGCTTTGACAATCCTTCCCAAACAAACAGATTTCTTTTTGACAAATTCCATGTGTGACTCAACAATAAAAAAATATATTTTTACATAAAATCTGAAATCAGCTGCAGAATTATGTATACAACAAAGACTTTATATTGCATGTGTTATTAAATGACTCATAGCCCCTTTGATTGAAAAGAAGAACTCATACTCAGGCATTGGCAGGGTGTAGTCATTAGGCCTCTTATTAATCAAGTAGCACCACATGCAAGGAGTGATGCCAGAAAAACACGGACTCAATTACAAAAAAGTTTAAAAGTGGCTGATACTGTGTTGTAGTGTGTAATATGTTAGAATTACTACACCTTACTGTTGCTGCAATCGCAATAGTAAGCACATAGGTAAAAAGTAGATAACCACACAACTGGATGAATGAACAAAATACTAAACCATTTAACTGCAAGATTAAAAAAAAAGTCCTGCAACATGATGCATGGTGGCAGAAGAAGCTTGTCCATGTAAAAAAAGCAACTTAGATGTGCAGATTCATGAATCTCACAATTCATAAAAGCCTCATAAAAACACTGAACTGACACATTTGAATGTGTAGCTGGGTGAGAAAACAAACCTCAGTGGGTGAGCCAAAATCTGCAGATGGGCTGCAGGTGCTGGTGTCTGGAAGGGCAGTGCCAGCACTGCTGCGCACTGGGGATGACGGAGCAGCACCAACAGGGGGTTCTGGGATGCTAGAGGTCTGACGCAGGATGCCATGCCTCTGGAGACGAGCCCATGTAGAGCTCCAGCTGAGCAGGAGCTCGTACACTAGTTGAACCTGGAGAGTCACAGAAGCAGAGAAGAAAAGAAAAATAGAGAACTTTAAGTTGCCAAGCTAGATATAGCACCTGACATTCATTGGGATGAATTGAAATCCAATGTAGTCTAATGTAAGGAAATACTTTAATGAAGGATTCTTATGTCAATCAATCTATTCCTTTCTTATGAGAAGATGTTCATGTTTTTCAATATACACTCAGAAACTGTTTTATGTGCAACACAGCTGTATACACTTTTAATACATGAGGTCTACTGTGCCAATTGAGGGCCTTAAAAGATAAACCTAACACACCACAAGTGGTCTTAATATTTGAAACCAGATTTAAATGTATTTTTGCCAAGGTCTGACTCAAACAGCTGCACCAGGGAGTTCTCATGTAGTTCTTACTTCTGAGTACATTACCATGATTTGGCTTGGCAGCTTGTAGTTATGTGACACTAAACCTAGTTAAAGTTGAGTGAGAAGGAAAGAGAGAGGGAGGAAATATTAGCCAGCAATGGACCACTATCCATTTCCATTTCTTTTACTCTCCAACTTAACACTCTTTTAGACATTGTCATTCAGAGAGATCTGATGGGTGATTATTTGCAAGGCACAGTATGCTCTTACACATGCTTCAATGTACAAATTTGTTATCCATAACAACAAAACTCTCAAAGAAACACCCACAGAGGAAAGTTAAGCTGTGTCATCAATTTCCCCCGAAAAACTCACCACGGTTTGGAAAAACTGAAGGCTCAGCTTCAAGTGTTCTCAACTATTCATCATGTGTTCACATGAAAAGAGGCCTTAGCATTAAACAACAACAAAGCCAAAAACAAGAGTGGAAAACATGAGGGGAAGGCTGGGGAATGTGATGTGATGCTTTCAGTTATCCATGCATTCACTCAGTGTTCTTTAGAGGAGAGAGAGGGAAAGAAAGGGAGAAAAGCGACGGTCTTTCACGGTGAGCTAATTTCTGGATTTCAAATGCTTCGCTTCTGCAGCCAACTAACCCCCCCAGCCCCCACCACTAAGGGTCCCTCAAATGTAAAGGTGCACAGACACGATTACACACACACAGACACACACACACACACACACACACACACAAGCTCTTTACTCCAAACACATTTTTACTTGCTATTGCTCACTCACACACACATGCACGCCTGTTAGCACACACATTACAGGGAGGCCTTCCATAAATAAGCATAGATCAAATGAAAAAGCAGTACAATACATTACAGCTGGGCCATTTCAAACATGTCCAGGAAGAGCTGCTAACGCCGATCCAGCAGCCGTCCAGGGACAGGGCCAACAGCTGTCTGCCATACCCAAACCAAACTGCACTGCCATCAGGAGCGGTACGGCTCCACACGCTCTTCTCTGAGAGTCTCGGGCCTGGAAGTCCAACCAAGCACAACAAGGCCTACTGCACTCAGGAGCAGATGTGAAGGAAGTAGAGAATGCCGAATAGAAGGGGTCAGTATACATGACCTCTGTTTTAGCAGAGTCTGGGGTTTGGTTCCTACTTTCATGATTGAGATTTTTAGTATTCCTCTCATCCACCCTCTCGTAATTTATCTTCATATTACATTTTGTCCTCACCATTCTTAACAAACTCTTCTTCAAAGCCTTCTTTTCCTAATTTCTGATCTTCCCTCTGCCATTTGCTCCATCTACATCCTGCTTAATGATCCCTGATTAATGGAACATTTGCATGCACACATGCACACACACACACACACACACACACACACACACACACACACACACACACACACACACACACACAACACATGCCACATTTCATAAGTTGGAGAAGTGAGCAGAACATTTGGAGGGCTGGGTTCTCCAAAGACCTGTCATCTGCAGATCAGGAGGTCTGCTGGGCTGCAGTAGTACAAACTGGAGACTGAACAGAGGCTTCCACAGTCATTCATAAAAACACACAGATGAAAGATGGGAGAGCATGCAGATGGTGAGTGTTCGTGCTCCTTTATCTAAGCCTAGTTTATAAAAAACTTCACAAAAGTGACATATTGTTGGGTACATGTAGTAGCTGAGGGTGTACATGTGTGTGTGTGTGTGTGTGTGTGTGTGTGTGTGTGTGTGTGTGTGTGTTCAATGAAATGCTGTATGATTATGTCTCAAAAGTCCTGATATGCGTATCTGACTAATTTCCGATTCCGGTGCTTGTGTATTGGTAGCGTGTTGCTGCTCACTAAATACCAGTTAAATTTGTTAGATTTGTCATTACAGCGGCTGTCCGCTAAACACTTATTCTTATAGTAGTTCTGCCTAAGCACTTACAGTTCTTTACATCTTTCAACGACTTTTGTTAAATAACATAGTTGTTTTCGAACGCTTGGTAGCTAATGCTACCGTACTTTAGCTTAGCTGTTAGCAACTTTAGCTTAGCAGTTAGCCATGTAATCTCTCTCTCCTTCTCCTACTTTCTCTTGTTTGATGTGCGAGATGTTTAGTTACTCCTCTGCCTGCTTCAGCGGTAATGCTATGTGTAACAAGTGTAGTTTATTTATAGACATGGAGGCGAGGCTTAGTGAGTTAGAAATCCGGATCCGCACCATGATAGATCAGTCGTTAGTTACTGTAGCTAACCCCCCGGTAGTTGGTGCGGGCCGGCCTGAGCGTGAGTTAGCCTCTGGTAGCCGTCCCCCGGCAACTCCTAAGCAGCCAGGAAAGGGTGGCTGGGTGACTGGCCAAAGCAGAAATAGTTGTAAGCTTTCAAAGCCCACGAACCATCATCAGCCTGTTCACGTTTCTAACAGATTTTCCCCACTCAGCAACACACCCACTGAGAAACCAACTCTGATTATCGGCAGCTCCATTTTGAGAAACCTGAAGTTAGCGAAGCCAGCGTCCATAGTTAAGTGCATCCCGGGGGCCAGAGCAGGCGACATTGAGTCTTATTTGAAACTGCTGGCTAAGGATAAACATAAATACAGTAAGATTGTTATTCACGTCTGCGTTAAAGACTCCCGGTTACACCAAACGGAGGTCATTAAGATTAATGTTGAATCGGTGTGCACATGCGCAAAGTCAATGTCGGACACCTTAGTTTTCTCTGGACCCAAGCCAAATCTAACCAGTGATGACAGGTTTAGCCACATGCCATCATTTCGCCGCTGGCTATTGAGGTGGTGTCCAGATAATGATGTGGCAGTCTTTCTGAGTAAGACCTGGTCTGATTCGGAGAGACGGCATTCATCCCACTTGGGATGGAGCAGCTGTCATTTCTAGAAATCTTGACAAGTTTATTAGTGGACTTAATCCTTGACAATCCAGAGTTGGGACCAGGAGGCAGAGTAGCAGTGTATCACACTTCTCTGCCCTTCTTATCAGCAGTTACCCACCCAAAACCCTACGTAGAGTCGCAGTCTAACACACTTCTCTGGTCCTCCATTCCAGGAGTCCTCTAGTCAAAACCCCATAGTGACGATGTCTGCCGCCCGACCATCAAAATTATTTAAATCAGAGGTAAACAGAAGACGAGCTGTGCATGAAAACCTCATAACAATTAAAGTGCAAAAGAATAATATAATTAAATGTGGACTCATAAACATCAGATCTCTCTCTTCTAAAGGTGTACTAGTAAATTAATTAATATCAGATTATAATATTGATTTATTTTGTCTTATTGAAACCTGGCTGGGTGATGGAGAATATGTTAGTCTAAATGAATCCACACCTCCCAGTCATATTAATACTCACATTCCTCAAGGCACAGTCCGAGGAGGTGGAGTTGCAGCTATCTTCGATTCTAGTCTACTAATCAGCTAAATTACAGTGGTGTGAAAAAGTGTTTGCCCCCTTCCTCATTTCCTGTTCCTTTGCATGTTTGTCACACTTAAGTGTTTCGGAACATCAAACCAATTTAAACAATAGTCAAGGACAACACAAGTAAACACAAAATGCAATTTGTAAATGAAGGTGTTTATTATTAAAGGTGAAAAAATCCAAACCATCATGGCCCTGTGTGAAAAAGTGATTGCCCCCTTGTTAAAACATACTATAACTGTGGTTGTCCACACCTGAGTTCAATTTCTCTAGCCACACCCAGGCCTGATTATTGCCACAAACAATCAAGGCATCACTTAAATAGGAGCTGCTTGACACAGTAAGGTCCACCAGAAGATCCTTAAAAGCTACACATCATGCCGAGACCCAAAGAAATTCAGGAACAATTGAGAAAGAAAGTAATTGAGATCTATCAGTCTGGAAAGGGTTATAAAGCCATTTCCAAAGCTTTGGGAATCCAGCGAACCACAGTGAGAGCCATTATCCACAAATGGCGAAGACATGGAACAGTGGTGAACCTTCCCAGGAGTGATTACCCCAAGAGCGCAGCGACGACTCATCCAAGAGGTCACAAAAGACCCCACAACAACGTCCAAAGAACTGCAGGCCTCACTTGCCTCAGTTAAGGTCAGCTCATGCCTCCACCATCAGGAAAAGACTGGGCAAAAATGGCCTGCATGGCAGAGTTGGAGAAAACCACTGCTGAGCAAAAAGAACATCAAAGCTCGTCTCAATTTCTCCACAACACATCTTGATGATCCCCAAGACTTTTGGGACAACATTCTGTGGACCGATGAGACAAAAGTGGAACTCTTTGGAAGGTGTGTGTCCATATCTGGCAAGAAGGAACACTGCATTTCTGAACATTATACCAACAGTAAAATATGGTGGTGGTAGTGTGATGGTCTGGGGCTGTTTTGCTGCTTCAGGACCTGGAAGACTTGCCGTGATAAAAGGAACTATGAATTCTGCTGTCTACCAAGAGATCCTGAAGGAGAATGTCCGACCATCTGTTCGTTACTCAAGCTGAACGAACTTGGTTTCTGCAGCAGGACAATGATCCTAAACACACCAGCAAGTCCATTCGAATGGCTGAAGAAAAACAAAATGAAGACTTTGGAGTGGCCTAGCCAAAGTCCTGACCTGAATCCTATTGAGATGTTGTGGTATGACCTTAAAAGGCCGTTCATGCTCCTCTAATGTAACTGAATTAGGACAATTCTGCGATCTTGTTCTGGTACATGGTGTTGAAATTGAACATTTAACAGTGCCACAGAAGCACATTATCGCAAACGCTTATAGGCAAAAACTTCTATACAAGATTATAAGATTACAAGATAGTGCTGTAGCTAAATTCAAGAATGTGATTTCATCAGCTTTTAATTCATTACCAAGTCACAAAGTAACAGAGGACTCCTATACTAATTTCAGTCCCTCCCAAATCGATCATTTTGTTGATCACACTCGACTCTGTTGCCCCTCTAAAAAAGAAAATAATAAAATCAAGATGGTTAGCTCCATGGTATAACACCGAAACTTGCAAATTAAAGCAAATATCGTGGAAACTTTACAAACAAACAAAATTTAGCGTTCCACCGAACTTGAAAATTCTCGTTTAATCTGGCAAGATAGTCTTAAAACTTATAGGAAGGACCTCCGTAATGCCAGAGCAGTGTACTACTCGTCATTAATAGAGGAAAATAGGAACAACCCCAGGTTTCTTTTCAGCACTGTAGCCAGGCTGACAGAAGGCCACAGCTCTACTGAGCCAAGTATTCCCATAGCTCTTAGTAGTAACGACTTTATGACATTCTTCAATGATAAAATTGAATTTAATTATATTTGGTACAATATATTAGAAACAAAATTCACAAAGACCTGCCTTTAACTGGCACTGACTTATCTCTAAACTCAGGAACCTCAGAAACAGCTGTAAAACCAGATGTATGTTAGACTGCTTTGCTTCACTTGATCTTTAATCAATTTAATTCAATTATTTCTTCATCTAAACCATCAACCTGCTTCTTAGACCCCATCCCGACTAGGCTACTTAAAGAAGTTTTACCCTTATTCAACACTTCTCTACTAGATATAACCAATATGTCTTTATTACAGACTATGTACCACAGAACTTTAAAGTAGCTGTAATTAAACCTCTTCTGAAAAAGCCCAACCTTGATCCAGATGTTTTAGCCAACTATAGACCTATATCCAACCTTCCATTTCACTCTAAGATTCTTGAGAAAGCAGTTGCCAAACAGCTGTGTGACTTTCTGCATAGCAACAGCTTAATTGAGGATTTTCAGTCAGGATTTAGAGTTCATCATAGCACAGAGACAGCACTGATGAAAATTACTAATGACCTCCTAACTGCATCAGACAAAGGACTTATCTCTATACTGGTGTTATTAGATCTTAGTACTGCATTTGATACCCTTGACCATCATATCCTATTAATGAGACTGGAACATTTAATTGGCATTAAAGGAACTGCTCTAAGCTGGTTTAGGTCTTATTTATCAGATCGATGTCAGTTTGTTCATGTTAGCGATGAATCCTCCATGCACGCCAAAGTTAGTCATGAAGTCCCACAAAGATCTGTGCTCGGTCCAATCCTGTTCACTTTATATATGCTTCCTTTAGGCAATATTATCAGGAAACACTCCATAAACTTTCATTGTTATGCAGATGATACTCAATTATATCTATCGATCAAGCTGGATGAAACTAATCAGTTAGCTTAACTTCAAATGTGCCTTCAGGATGTTAAAATCTGGATGACCTGTTCAAATGTGAAACTCAGATAAAACTCAAGTTATTGTTCTGGGGCCCAAGCACCTCCGTGACGCATTGTCCAAAGAGATTACTTTGAGTTACTCTGGACAAAAAAGTCCATAAAGACTTTTCAGCTGATCCAGAATGCTGCAGCACGTGTTCTGACAGGAACCAGGAAAAGAGATCACATCTCTCCTGTTTTAGCTTCTCTGCTAAAGTAGAATGGGAGCCAGAGCGTTCAGCTATCAGGCTTCTCTCCTGTGGAACCAGGTTCCAGTTTGGGTTCAGGAGGCAGACACCATTAAGAGTAAGCTTAAGACTTTCCACTTTGATAATGCTTATAGTTAGACCTGGCTCAGGAGAGCCCACCTTGAGCCATGGTTCTGTTCGAAGTTTCTGCCTCTTAAAAGGAAGTTTTTCCTTGCCTCTGTTGCCTAGTGCTTGCTCTTGATGGGAATTGTTGGGTTTCTGTAAATAACATCACATAGTACGGTCTATACCTGCTCATTATGAAAAGAATATATAACATAGAATATATTATATAACAATGAGATAACTGTTGTGATTTAGCGCTATATAAATAAAATTTAATTGAAAAGGTCAAAGGAAACGATGGTGAGGTGTGTGTGTGTGTGTCTGTTGATTTTAAGGTGGTCCTGATATGGTTAAAGTGCAGCTACTAACCCCATCCATCTGCCACAAACATGAATTCTTCACATAGACGCACAAATTTAGAGACAAACGCACATTTGCGTTAAAATTAAAAGAAGTTGTTACATGTTGGAATCATGCATCAAAGCTGATTGTCCAGTGCTTGCAGTTTTTTTCTATGCATGCATTATGTGTGAGCAAGCAACTGTGTCTCTATATGGCTGATCCTTTTTCTCTCATTCTAAACTATTTTACTACTGTTTATCCCTTTTTTCACTCCTAATGTTTTCTCACCCTTTCAAAAGACACATATCTCACTTTCTACTGTATCTTAGCTGCAGTTGCACCCCTAATGTTTTTTGAGAATCTAAAATCCATTCAAACACGTGCCTTATTCCTGTGTAAAGTCACTATAATGACAAAGCTTTTACTGCTCTTAAACATGAAAACCATGATACCTGTAGCTACATGTAGACATGTAAAATAAAGTTTAAAACAAAAGGAAAAGATGAAAACACTCCAAGGCTTGACAGTTTCACCGGTTTCCAAAAATACCTTTGTTTGTACCATGAAGTAATCCACTGCGTATAATGGAAAATCTGATTTAGTGTCACAAAAATGTGGTTTAGATGCCAGGAGAAGTTAAGAGGCCAAAAGCTTTGGTTTTATTTGTTGACTTTAATGTCTCAAAGTGAGTGTAATAATAATTGTTTGATTTACAAATCCTAGATGTAACTCTAGCACCCACACTTGGTGATACATCCATCACAGTGTTCTTGTTGTGAATTCCTCATGCTAGAGAGACTGTGTAGGCTACGTTAGTTACGGCTATGTTAGTTACGGCTACGTTAATTAAATTACGTAAGAAATTTCCACGACGCCTTGTGTTATTTTTCATTACGGCGGTTGCCTGTACAGAAGTCAGAGACAATATAAGTTGATCATCTTTATATTTAGCAATTGTGGCAGCAGATTAAGCTATCCATAAGTTTCAGTCTGAAATGAGTACTAAATATTGTAAATAAAAAATGTTTGATGTAAATGTGACATTTTTTGGGTGCTTCATACATGCAACAACGTTTAGCTTCTGACTGCCTGTAATGTACTACCAAGTGCCTGTAATGTACTACCAAGAGTTGAACTCCATCTGGTGACACGTGCTCTCTGATAGGAGCCCTGAAGCAGCTAATACTCACCATCCAGCATTCACGGGGTTAAAAACCGTTCCCATCTAACTATCTTGGTGGAACTTATTGTGTAGCAACTGTACAGTGCTCTGACATCCCCATATACATTCCCACAAATGGAAATGCTAATTAGAAAGAGGAGTAAGGAGTGTGAGGTCTCCTTTGTTCTGGAGAGGGTGGGGTTGCTCTCGCAGCACTTCTCAAAGAGCTGCTACATGACTTGAAAGGGTACAGAAAGAGCTTATAACCCCCCTCATGTCAGAAATTCACACAGAAGAGTGAAAAAAGAGAGAGGAGCTGAATAGACGGGAAGAGAGAGAGCAGAGGGACTGCGATAAAAGACAAGAGACGTTTTCATTGGATCCAAACACTAATAATGACTCATCATATAATCGCAATAAGCCTTCCCAGCTTCTCTCCATTTGAGAGCAGGAACAGAGAAGAATAAAAAGAAACTTCCCCTCAATAAACGAACAGCTCTCCTCATCCCTGGGAAAGTTTTCACCACTACCAGATTACGGCTTTTCATTTGTTTCTGGTACTAACTCCTTTCAACATCGCCATGGCTCATCACTGTGGTCAGAAACATTTAGCAGTATGACCACTCAAAAGTTGCCCCAATTAAGTGTTTATAGGAGGAACCTAATTCAATACAGCTCATTCAATTGCGAAAAAAACGTGTAATTTTACATGTAGATGTGTTTATTCTGCTGTAACAGCGCAATGAAACACAGAGACCTAACCAGGAGACAAACATGTTCCCTTTCCAATCTGTCCATATTCATCATGCTCACTAAAACATAATAACACACTGTAAAACAATGATGATGAGTCTTGCAATCCCCTACTCCCCCTTCACTCAGACCTCAAAATATTTGACCAAAGCAAACAAGGCAACACTCTCTTGTTTATGCTTCCATTCTCTTACACTAGGTAAGAAGATGAGGCAGTTTGTTTATTGGAGTCAATCTATATAAGAGAATCATGCAGAGGAAAGATCGTCCTGCCAGGGTGCGTGTGTTCATATTTCAGGAAAGTTTACAAGGGGATGATTTGTATAAATATTCATGTACATCAGATGACTACTTCATGAGATTCAGGACTGTCTGACTGACCTGAGGGTTGGAGCACTTGACGTGGACGGGCTGCAGATCAACATGGAGGCAGACCACAAAGGAGTGTCTTCCTTCAGAACAGCTCTGCAGCTTATGGGATGTGACTGCCAGTGTGGAGGTACAGCCCATAGGCTCTAACAGGCTCAGGCTTTGCTGCTGTCCCAGCAATGTGTACACACTGAACTGACTCAGGCTTACTGTCCATGGGAAGGCATCACCTGGTGGCAGACATGAGGGGGAAAAAGAAGAATATATGAAAAACAAAAGTGTAGCAGAGGGATGAATCAGGAGGGGAAAGAGTATGAAAATTGCAGGGGAGGATAAGGGAGATGTCATGTGAGAGGATATCAAAGAGGACAAGCCAAGTCATTGTGAAATTGAGAGGAAGACAAAGTGAGACGCAAGAAATGCAGACTAGATTTGGAAAAAGGACAAAAAGGTGCAATGGATTGAAATATCAAAAGGATAAGTCAGCAATACTCTTTATCAAAAAACAAATACTGAACAAGGGATGAGAAAGCTTCATGGAAAACATTACAGATGCACTGATGCAGAGTAGTCTCCAACATTCTACACCCAATAAGTAGGAAGAGGATCCCATCAAAACACACAGTCAAATTAGGATAAATCTAAATCTTTGGGTCTGAGACAGGATGCCACACTGGGAGAACTTAAGTTTGTTAGCTTGCCAACCCCAGTAGAACAATAGTACAGAGAATGGGAACTTGTCCACTAGCACAGGGCCATGAAGAGCACATTTCCCATGCACAGTGGGCAGGACGCTTTGATCCAGAGCATTGAAACTGAGAGATGAAGAGCTTTTTCAAAGGGTAGGAATGAATTACCGAAAGCAAGGGTTGTTAATTTTTACGGCAACATTGACAAGGCTGCTGATGTCACTGTTTTTGCTGTCGTTTTTCTTTCTCCTCCGTTTTTGAAAACTGTATGCCCAATGCTGATGTCATGAGAGAGAGAGAAAAAAAAAACGAGGGTGGCCCCCTTTTTCTTCTTCTTCTTCTAAAGAGAAAACATTGCTCACCCGTCTGAGTGTTGCTTATGTCAACAGGACCAGGTGTGCGCACCACATGTGCAGATCTATCTCTCAAAGTCGCTCTACTTAAGTTTGTTTGTCTTTTGTCGTGGTAAATGAGTAGTAGTGGGTCAAAGGTTTGCTCAGTGTTGAAAAGGCCATAATGATGATGAATTCCCATTATGTAGCCTATTACTATTATGAAAACATTCATTTCAATTATCAATAAAAGCAAATTCATGTGTGTGTGTCATGAGTTAAGTAGATTTTTCCCACCCATTCAAATTTATTTTCCAAGACTCACATTTTTATCACCATCAACGTTACATTCAGTTTTTACATTTAAACTTTTCAAATCAATCTTTTTTTAACACCTGGTGATTCGGTGTTCTCCATGTGTATCTGGGTGTGTGTTCCAGCATTTCAATAATTCAGCATTTCAATAATTCTAAATAAAGTTGAGATTTCAATAGATGCAGTATGAAAACCTACCTTCCTCCAAGATGGGCTTGGACACCACAAAGGGGAGCTCCTGCAGCGGTTCCATGTACTTGTGCCCAGTACTGAGGATACTGATCTGTGGCAGGCAGACTACCAGAGTCCCCGGCATGGAGGCCTGGTTGTGGTACCAGCTACGGACAGTACCGGGAATGTCACTGCAGATGATGGTGCTCGGGGAGGGGAGGCTGTCGTTAGGGAGGAACACACAGCATGACTGCAGCTCCAACTGGAGAGGTGAGAGAAAAATAAAATCTACATGAAGTCATAGTAATCAATTCAGTCACATGATCACTGAGCCCTACCTGCCACGGCGTCCCTATATCATATTCAGTGAGCTCAGGGACACTGCTGTGTGCCAACATTAGAGCTTTTACTGATTTGGACTGCAACGGAAAGGACATTAGAGAGAGTGTGGACAACGCTGGGTGTTGCTGGAAAAGACTGAACATGGTTAATAAACCCTTCCTTGATTTAAAAAATGGAAACAGTCAATCCCACATTTAGTCATGCATGTTGTTCTGGTTGATGCCTATGATAAACAAAACATTGCTATACATTATTATATTATAAGCCCACTACTGTATTATTAGACAGTAGGATTAGCCTTTAAAAAAAGTTTTAAAAGTAGAATGCAAAACTTTGAATGCCCATTTAAAACCAATGTGAAATTCTATATCTAGGAAACAGAACACCTTTTACAACTTCAGGAACTTTTGACAGTTAAATCTTGAACTTAAATCACATTTAAAGTATTTTAAAGGGTTTGAGACCCCATTCCAGCTGCATTACGTCACACATATCTCTGGTCACCCAAAAAGTAAAATTTACAAGCCATTAGGTCAGTAACCAGTAGCAAGTAGCCAGTAAGTGAAAGAGCAGTGTCTTTTTCCATTACATGGGGGCTGCACTTTCTTTTAAAAGACCAGTTAACAGAAAGGACAGGAGTACAGGGTCCAGGGGGCAGGCAGCAGGTGCTGTCACATACTGGCAGTGTGTGTGTGTGTGTGTGTGTGTGTGTGTGTGTGTGTGTGTGTGTGTGTGTCAGTCAGAGAGCTGCTCGGTTTAATGACAAGTGAGGCAGTTAAGCTCTGCTAAACTGTAATGTGTTAAGTGTACAATACACACACACATGCAAAGACACACTTCCTTTACTGAAATATATACTAAGTAATATAATATGCAGATT